>JAGFBZ010000909.1:0-555003 GCA_018398805.1 Hirundichthys speculiger
TCAGAAAAGCAGTGTTAGAGGGAATTTATGGCTGAGTGTGCATCATTGGCAATACAAAACAAAACGGTGTCATCTGCATAAAGATGAATATTACACCGAGTGACGGCTGAGGTAATATCATTGATGTAAATCGAAAACAAAATGGGCCCTAAGATTGAGCCTTGTGGCACACCTTTTGCAAACTGGACATATTCAGATTTAACATTACCAATAGCAACACACTGCTGCCTGTCGCTAAGGTAACTCTTAAACCATTTAAAAGCTAAATCATCAAATCCAAGACTATGAAGTCTTTTTAAGAGCAATATATGATCCACTGCATCAAATGCTTTGGAAAGATCAATAAAAAGAGCCGCACAGTGTTTTTTCTTGTCTAAAGCTGTTATAATGTCATTTAAAACAAGAGTGACAGCTGTAATAGTGCTGTCTTGCCCTAAAACCTGACTGACGCCTACTGAGAATGTCATGTGTTGAGAGGAATGATTTTAGCTGAGTGTTGACAAGAGATTCCAATATTTTTGCTAAACATGATAATTTAGAAATAGGTCTGTAATTATTACGGTTGGCTGTTCCACCACCTTTATGTAACGGTGTTACATGAGCGACCTGTGAGGTTAAAAATATGTGCAATGTGGCTGACCACAATTGGTGCTGCAAGCTTTAAAAAGTAGGGGTCAAGTTTGTCCTCACCCAGAGACTTTTTAGAATCCATAGTCAGAAGTGCATTGGCCACTTCACCAGTAGAGAAGGGCCACAATGAGAAACAAGGAGTTGGCATGACATTGGTGATGGGATCAACAGCAGACAGTGGGGGTCCTGTATAAGTTTTGTCAAACAGGTTACCGGCTGATGCAAAATGTTCATTAAAAGCCATACAAATCTCCACCTGGTCTGATATAGAAGACCCATTTTTAGAGGAAACGAGATGGAGGACTTGCGGTTCAGAGAATTCACTGCCTTCCAGAAATTTGCTGGATTCGAATATGATTTTAGAATTAGATTTAAATAGTAATCAGATTTAGCCTTTCTTATCACAGATGTACATTTGTTTCTAAGCCTTCTAAAAGCAAATAGGTGACCAGGGTCCTCAGTACGTCTGGCCAGAGCCCAAGCTTTGTTTCTCTCTTTAATCAAAAAAGAAATTTGTGATGGGAACCAGGGGCTTGACCTATTCCATATTCTAAATGTTTTAAAAGGTGCATGCTTATTAACTATTAAGCTGAATGATTTACAGAAATGGTCAAGAGCGAGTTCAACATCTGAGATTTTAGCAGTATCAAGAATATTGTTTGCCAGGAGATCATTCAAGAAAATTTGCTCATCAAAATGTTTGAAATTCCTTCTGGATTCCATACAGGGACATTGTCTTTTTATTCTGGTGCCTCTGATGCAAGCGACAGGACAATGGTCGCTAAAACCAAGTTCAAATACTCCTGACTGAGAATGTTTTTCTCTCCTGATCACTCTCCAGAGGAGTGTACTACGAAGCAAGTTCAACACAGCCTGCTCTCTTTGGGTGAGCTGGCTTAACAAACCTGAAACTCGCCATCAGAGATAACTGGTACCATGACGGTGGTTATCAACTATCTTTGTTAACCGCGGCTTTCTGCTCTGTGCGCGTTCACATAAAAGGGGGCGTTTGACGTGTCATTTGACGCCTATTCCGGATAAAATGGATAGATCGCGGTCCGTTTATTTCAGTCAGGATTGAGCAGGTTTTAATAATGCAGGGCTATGAGGATTTCAAAGAAATCTTTACGGCCAAAAGCAACACTGTAGGTGCAAATAAAGCCAGAGAGGAGTGCTGGAAAAAAAATGCAGATCGTGTAAATTCGTAAGTTATATTTATTTCACTACTTAATGCACCTTAATTAATCTCCCTCCCTCTTTTAGAGTGCTTAAACTTTAAACTTAATGCAGCAGATTTAAACATTATGTAGGTCTGACTGTCCCAATATGAATGATAAATGAAAATCACTTTAGTTTTTTGCTAAATCTATGTGAAATTAATTTAAGATTTAATATTATCTGTGATACCAATATACACTGACCGGCCACTTTAATAGGTACCCTATCACCCTGGGGAATCTTATGAATGAATTATATTAAAACATTTCACATGAAATTCCACGTCACACTGATTATCAATATAATGGACTATTAATTTATGTTGTTACCCGCGATTTTGTAAAATGCTTCTTTTATTTGAAGCGTGGGCAGATGGCCAGGGAATACTACAAACATATTCAGCAGTTTAGTAAGAGCAAGTACAACCTTGTGAATAGCGGCATCCAGTATTCTTGCTCAGATTTTCTGCATCGCCAACTGAATGCATGTAGGTTAAGTGGCAAAGAAACGCACACCGTTTGCGCTACTGTGAGCGCACAGCTGCGTTTGGTGGCGCTGCCAATATCTGGCTCTAGCAGATTACAAATGTAACGTATTCCCTCAGCTGGAAATCTATAGCGTTCATAGAGAAGATCGTCATGGGAAGCCAGCGGATCAGTCCGGTCTCTGAATACTCTCTCCCTCCATAGAGATCCTCGCACAATCCTGGCACTCAGGTCAACGGGATTGGGTGAAAGTGAAAGGGTGGCGCTTGTTTATAGCCGATTTGAGCCTAAACTCTGCACATAACCTGCTCTGGACCAGGTTAATCTTGCAGAGTAAGTTACCATGGTGATTTAGCCAGGTTAAAAGAGAGCCACCTTCGTGGTACTGGAAATCCTGGCTTTAGACTCAACATACCTCGCTAACCCTCTAATCTCGCTTCGTAGTACACCCCTCTGTTCTCCTGTGCATTTATGCTACAAACACACCCCCTTGACTCACTGTCTTCTGCCTGGCTCTCCTCTCATTACACTCCTAAGTTCAGCAGCCTGAGTTAGATGCCTGCGTGCCAGATCAGGCTGCGCATGCTCACTTAGTCTGTTGTACTGGGACCCCACCCTCAGCGCCAACCTTGACATGTTGCTGTCGGAGTATGTTAGGCTTTGTTTATGCTGAGGTGTTTTTTTATATTTATCATGTCCTCTGAGGACACAATGTGATGGATACTTTCCTTATCTAATGAAAGGCAGCGCCAGTACCTGCCTGCAGCCTCAGTACACTTTCGACCCATGTCCTACACTGTTTGTTTCTTGTATGTTTTCTTGGCCGATGTACTGGAATGTAATTTCATTGTGCTGGGACGCTGGCTAAATGACAAATAAAGCAATCTTAAATCTTGAACAGTAAAATGATAAATAAAAACATAAATTATATTTTGTATATTTATATACATACATATATACAGAATGGACCTTGCAGTACCCCACAATTAAATGGAGATTATCTGGGCCAGTATTCCTCAGCTGAAACAAAGAAACTCCTGTCTGGCAATTATGACTGGAACCAGTTAAGGATTGTGCCTTTGATGCCCACATGTGTCATGATAATGAAATGTCAGTATTTGCTGTGTCAAAGGCAGTGGTAAGATCCAAGAGCACCAGAACAGGAGAGTGATCACAGTCAGCTGACACAAGCAGCTCATTGAACCTTTTAGCAGCGCTGTTCCTATGCTATAGATGTCACATATGTTGGGGGGATGGAAGGAGGACCCAAGTTGCAGGAGGTTTCAAAAATGAAAATGGTCTTTATTAGACAAAAACAAAAAACAAAATCCAAAAAAAATACAACAATTCGAAAATCCCAAAACACAAAAATCAAACTTAGCTTCACTTCCTGGAACCGGGGGTGAAGAACAAGGTGACACGCAGACCGACATGCAGGGGCAAGTACGAAAATGGACAGCAAACAGAAAGGGAGTGACAGGACTTATAAAACACACAGGAACAAACGAGAGGCAGGTGTGAACAATCAGGCTGACAAGGGGGAGGAAGAAAACTGAACACTATAAAGACATGACAGACCTTCAAAGTAAAACAGGAAGCACTGGAGACATGGAGAAGCACCAACTTGACAAAACACACAGAATATACAGAAAGTCAGTCATGGCTGACCCAGGCCATGACAATGGAACAATTTAAAAGCAGACTGAAATTCGTCTGAAATGCCATAAATCTAAAGTTATGACTGGTTGTTCATAAACTACTTATTTTAAAACTTTTGACAGGAAATAAAGCTTGGATATAGGCCTGTAATTTGAAAGAACAGAAGTATCAAGATTTGTTTTTTGGAGGAGGGGCTGCACAACAGCATGTTTGAGGCCAGACCTCAGAGATGAATTAATCAGGTCAGCAATACATGGGTCTATGCTGTTAAAACCATCCTTAAAGAGCAGAGAAGGACAGTTAGAAGGCTTCAGGTGCTTAACAATCTTGTTTAAAGAGGAAAGAGACATCTGTTCAAAATTCTTATAGATAAATGGACAAATAGAAGAGGGTGCATGGTCCAAAAGAGAGAAAGAGGGGGGAGACCTGATAGAAGAAATCTTGTTTTTTTTTGTTTGTTTTTTTAATGCAAGAAATCAATCTCAAAGCACTTGTGAAGACACACCATTTGAGTCACAGGGATTCATCAGAATGTTTTAAAAAGAAACAGGAATGTTGGGGTGGCTTGATGTAAGGTTAGATAAAAACTGTGTTTGCAGCTTCGGGGGCTCTTTGATACTCTAGTAAACTAAGAATCTCTAAAGATACTGGAAGATGGTCTTTTTTATGCTTCCTTTCAACGCGTCTGAGAGCGCAGGTGGTCTCATTCAGGTATGGCCCTGTCATGGGTTTGAAATGCTTTGTCCTAAGAGGAGCCAGTGTATCCAAAAGATCAGTACATGTAGTGCTGAAAACAGCTATAAACACATCAGGCCTTAGATTACAGTAGTAGCCTCTTATACCAAGTAGGCTAATGAGCTGTCATAGCAGCAGAGAACTGAGATGCTGTGGCAGGGTTTATTATGCGTATGCTGCACTCCAGAGCGCATGATTTAACTTGAGAACATGGAAGTGTAACAGAAAATAAAACTCAAAACGGTCAGAAGTATATCCATCAAAGGTCTCACAGCACAAGGACCAGTGAGTGTCCCTTCTGGTGTGTCGCACCAGTCATGGACCGAATGAGATTAGGAGTCTAGGAGATTTAAAAACTCCCTGACCAGGGGTTTGGAGTCACAACAAACATGGATAATCAAATCACCAACAATTAAAGAATGATCAAAGTCCACTGTCATGCTGGTCAACAGGTCTATAAAGTCCTTATTGGATTTTGGTGGATGATTGATCAGTACACACAAGATGGCAGGGTTAAAGTTTATGACAAAAATCTGCAGCTCAAAGCTAGGAAAAGTGTCAGTTGGGAATTTTCAGGAGTGGAAGTTGAATTTAAACATTGACACCAGCCCCCCACCTCTGCCAGTTGTCTGGGATGAGCTGAAGAACAAACCGTAAAAAGGGATACGTTTGGAGAATGGAGCAGCTCACCAGCCTAAAGCCAAGTCTCTGTGATAAACATAGAATCCAATCCCCATGAGGTGAAGAGGTCGTTCAGCAGAAGTTTTATTTGCTAGTGATCTAGATTTAGTTATAGCCAAATGAAGAACCATATCCTCCAGCAAATAGGCAAATGTTCCCTAATTCTACACCGCAACAGTGGCGGACCAGAGAACAGGCTCCTCCACTAGCAGATGAAGCAGACTGGCAGCTGGGTGAGCTGGGGCAACAGGCCAAATCCACCAAAGACCATATGGTCATAAAATCAACTAGTGTCTGGATAGAAAGAAACGATGATCGATCCCACAGCCAGATCTCGGATAAGCCTTGACTCACACCAGAACACCTGCATGTTTCCCATGTCTCCTGGAGCACTACCTTTAGTAGGTAACACTAGGTGGGCATTAAAGGTACGCTGAAACAGACTCCAGGAAAGGTGGGACACGTGAGGTTTAACGACCAAAATGAAGTCTTGATCAAGTCTTGATAGGAATCTTCTGATGTCTAGAAGAATGTGTCAATCATATAGCAAGAGAACAGACACATCTTGACAACAAACACAAAGTAATGCAACAATAAAAGCGATGATCTTGAGCCATCTTGACATGCGAAGTGATGTGTCAGGATATCACCACTGTGAATTATAAGCATTATATCCACTATATTTCTAAATGCTGCCTTTTTACTCAAGTGGTAAAATGGCAATAGATTCTATGAAGCTTGAATTCTTGTAATGTTTTACTCCAAGACCAAGACCCTGACCTATTACTGAGCAAAAAAAAAAAAAAAAAAAAAAAAAGTATATTAAGAAGGTTTGTTACAATGCATCACAAGTGTTTTTTGGATTACTTTGGAATATACACTTTTAAATCAATGCATGCTGAACAAATATGAGCAGGATTGTCATAACTAGAAATATGCTCTTAACCTGTCAACAGGTGTCCCGCCTTTGGTATATATGCCTTTTAAAGGTGTTTGAGGAACTTTTGAAGGGTTAAGGGGTTAAAGTCAGTTTGTCAAGTCTGTCAAGTTTGTCAGTCTCAGGTTGTCACCACAGACCGGGTCCAGGAACTAACAGGAAATCTGACAACACAGCTGGTTGAGGAAGCAAAGTATAACCGGGCCTCTGACGGTTACCTTGATGTTGATGTGACCCAGGATAAAAACAGAGTTTGACACTCCTGGTCTACAGTATACACCGGCCAGGAAGATAAATTGAAGTCTATTTTTCATAAGTTAGAAAATAAAGTCATGACACTTGGAGAGGGTTTTATTATTACTTTGCAGGAAATTATTGTGTCAAGACATTGTACTGCAGGACACCACAAAGACATATCGCTGTTTACCAAAGTCCTACAACAACTGCTGAGGAGTAGGAAACTGTGGTATAGAAAAAGTAAAAATGAAACCAGTATTTTATAATGATTTATCAGAAACCAACTGTAGGACAATTAGTAATACAAAAAAATGGAAAATGTTAGCCTGTGTCAGAGATCCGAGTGAAGCATGAACCATAAAAAATTGATATAGTCAACTCACTAAAACATGACTCTTCTGTGAAAAATGTACAGAATGAAATCAAAATGTTCAGGAGCATTTCAATAAAATGAAACAAATGTTTATTTATGATGGAAAAATTGAGAAATGTGAAGTAATATTGGGAATTTTTTTATGTATTCACAGAAAAAAATAACCAATAATTTTAAAGCACCCTTTTCATGGGAAAGTGATCGTCACACTTTAGTGGAAGCTTTGGTTCCCCTCCACACAGTAAAACACAGTTTAGCTTTGTGGCAGAAAAATGCCATTTTAATCTGCAAGTCTGTATGAGATGACTTAAACATAACCAGTTCAGTCTGGACATATTATTTTGTGTATTTACGTGCACCCATCAGCCACAACATTCAAGTTGCTGATAGGTGAAGAGAATAACACTGACAGTCTCATTAAAATGCAAGACAGCTGGGATATATTCAGCTCTCCTGTGACCCTGAGTAGGATTAAAGTGGGTATGGAAAATTAATAAATGAATTAATTAATTGTATTGCAGAGTTCTGCTGGGAAATCTTGGGTCCTGATATTCATGTGGCCCTTACTTTGTTGTATACGACCCACTGAAAACATTGTTTAAGAATAAGCAACCTACTGCCAAATATAAACTGCACTCGTTGAAAGCATTGGCTATTCCCCCTGAAAAGGACAATGCCTCCCACCACTCTGCTAAATTGCTCAGAAACAGCTTGAGCAACAAGACAAAAAGCTTTAAGTATTGACCCGGCCTACGCACTCCCCAGATCCCAATCCGATTCAGCAATCCACAGAATACGCTGTAAAAAAGCCAAATCTGAAGCTGCCCTCCCTCAACCACACAATTCATAGCAGTCATTAGCAACATCCTGCTGGCACTGAGGACACCCCAAGAAGTCTGTTTATGCCCTGATGGGCCAGAGCAGCTTTGGCACATGTGAACTGAATTTAATCAAATAATACTTATTCTTTTCTTTAATTCCCAAAGGGAAATCATGCAAAAATAAGTTAAACTGTTGAAACGTTATGAATGAAGCACTGATGTGCTGTGTTTTAAACCTGGCAAGTGTTTAGTGTTGGCATGTATCATAGATGAGCTCTCTCTGTTGACAACAGTGAGGTTAAGAGCTGGTAAATTACTGTCTCTTTTAGAGTCAGATTTACAAATACAAATGAACCCCAAAGAGTATCTTATTCATCATTTGATCGACAACAGACAATGGGTTATGTTTTATATCTAATATCAGCATTCTTTAAGCAAACATGTTACGCATATTTCATTTGACGTCGAAATTAATTTGGCAAACCTTTCAGCTCTGGTGTTGCTCTTCCTTTAGTTATTACCTCTTGCTTTGATTGAATTTAATTTGCCAATTTTCTCATGTTGGAAATGTAGTCTTCCATTTTTTATAAGGTGGATTGTAAAGGAAATATAATCAAGAACAAAGAAGGTGGAGGGTAGCAAGAATCAGCAGCGCCCCCTGCCATTAGACAAGCCAACTGTTTGCCTCACCAAGAGAGTTTTTTATTACTACAGTTTTATGACTAATCTACAAGCGTTAACATGTTACAGTAACACATTTCATACATTATCCAGGTTATGGAAAGACGGAGAATATAATCATAGTGTTTTAAAACATTTTATTTGCAATATACAGAGGGACACTATTTGCATCGCATACCAACACAGTTTTTGAGGGATTTCACCATCTACTGAGCGGCCCAGCCAAGTGCTGCCTCACGGCACATCTCCTACCTGTATTTCATCTGGACATGCAGAAATTCTGCTATTCTAAATTTGAAAAAAAATTGTTTCATTATTGGATTTGAAGGAAAATGGGGTTTATAATACATACCAGCTGACAAATATCAGCATTTATTATATTTCATAATGAACTTTATTTCTTTTCAAGATTGACAGGTGAGCCTCTGCCTCCCCTGAATGCACGTCACTGAGTCGTTTAATATCTGGGTGCATAGATACTCCTTCACAGTAACATATTCAAGATTTCACCATCTTTTGTTAACAAGGACTACAGTCCCTCCTCTTTTACTCTTGCCATTTGGTCTGCAGTGACTATGTTCCTGAAGCTATGACTTATTGAAACCTATAAAACTACAGTCCTAATATTCCCCTGTGAAGTCCGAAGGACTCTGTGCTCGTCATTTTTATTTGTTCATATAATGAACTTGATTCCTCACCACTTCTTGTATACTTTCTCACAGGTTTTTCTCTACAAGTGCCTGTTAGAAATGTCAAGGGTTTGTCACATTTCTCTCAGTTTGACCTTTAGTAATCACAAAATTGTGCAAAAGTCATTATTTAAATAGTTATAATAAAAATAAATTGCATAAGGACCACTAAGGAACTTTAGAGTTGAAATGCTAATTTAAAAGTTCTTTTGATATACTTGAGGGAAGTGACAAGTCATGACAAAAAACTGCAATATTTAATCAATTAATGTCACAGAGATTAGAGTGAATGGATTTTCCTTTTATTGTTATCAAAGAAATTAGTTTTGGACATAAATGTGGAAGGATTAATCTTTTTGACATTTATGACCAAGGCATCTGCAATATGAGGCAGAAAATGAACCAAAGTGTGCCATTCAATTTTACTGCAGATTTCCACAGAGATCTGATTCCCTTCGTCTTTGATTTGTTTCCTGTGTTTGTGCAGATCCTGGGTCTTGTCTTCTCTATGACAATGTTCTGTCAAGCAGTGAAAGTGGAGACTTTCTACGCCTAGGGATCGACCCCCCCTGCCCTTCAGCGCACTTGGATTGTTTCTCATTAGAGAGGGACATGTATAGATCCACCCTCCTCTTCCTCCATTGAAAAACTCTTGCTTGCCCTCTCTGTGACATTTGCTCTCAGATATCAGATCAGTTTTTCTGCTATCAGCCACCACAGTACCAGTGTTATTTCTCAGTCATATGATTTGCTGTGTTGATAGCTAATTCCTGTGATATATTTTACAAAACAGTATTATGAACATGTATTAAAAAAACAGTTTAACCCTTTTTTAATATGGGTTTTTGTTTTAAATTATTTTACAATTTTATGTGTTTTCAAAATGGGAGTTACAGTTGAGAAAAATGTGAGTGCATGTCTTCTGCTATGTTGTGTAATAAATGTTTTGGCTCAACAAATCTATGCTTGTCATGTCATCATTCCAATAGGAAACACTGAAAGTGTTTAATGTGTAACCCTGCTGTAGAAATGCCTGATACCCTGAAAGCGCAGATGCCAAATGAGCGATAATAAAAAAAAAAAAAGTTGCTCGGAACCAGAATTTAAATTAGTTAATCCAGTGGTGCGCAAACTGTGGTACACATACCAATGGTGGTACGCGGGGGAACGTCAGGACTTTCCACATTTTCACTTTTTTTTTTTTTTTATTAAATCGGAAACATATGACGCATTATAAATATGTTTCAAACGAAACTCAGGGAACAATAAATAACCACAATAAGGAATAAACATCTCTCCTGTGAATTTAAAGCTAATCCAGAAGGCATATACGGCTATATTTTAAAATTGGTCATCATGGTGGTACTCAGAGAGCCGAACAGTTTCCCAGGTGGTACGCAGTATTAAAAGTTTAAGAACCACTGAATTAATGTAGTCCCATAGCTGAGGCACACTGAAATCAATAAAATATTTTTTTCATTCTGAAATAATTAGAAACATTTAATGCAAGCAAGCTCTAACTCTGAAGCATGTGGCTTATTTATGGGCCCCATTTACATAGGACATAGAACAGGAGTAAGATTCTGTGAAAGGAATTTAAATGTTCAGTGCACTAGCAGGAGCCCTGAGACTTGCCTGGGGCAAAATCCCTCCCAGCACATTCACACTTCCAATGACAAAAATTCATCTGCCATCTTTCAAGTCTCCTCTGGCCCTTTTGTGACTGCTAAAGTTCTTTTTTTCTTATCTTGAACCATCAAATATAATTCAGAAGCAGAATACACCGGAGACAGACTTTGATTAAATTGCCCCATAGGAAAGAAAATGCCTTAGTTTTTGTCTCCAATTTTAAGTTAAGTCCAAGTGTTGGAAATCTTTTTGCATTTGTTCAGAATTTATTACAGATGTTTCTATTCTTCAAGCCTTTAAATTATATGGACCCCAAAGAGAAAAAGTCCCAAAGCAAATTAGATGGGTGGAACGATTTCTTTGGTAGAGTTCTACAACAGTTCTGATGATATGATTTAGGTGATCTTGATTGAGAGAGTCAGAGGAAGCAACCAAGATCTTTTCATGTTCAAGCATACAGTAATCAAGTTCAGACAAGACAGCTTTTTTTTCTTCAAATAAGAGGTTTACACAAAAAAAAAGTATTCTTTTTTATTATTATGCTTGATCCTGCCTGTATAATCAGTCAAATGGCCCACAGTGACTACAGTAGTCATTCTTGTAAACTTTTATCTATGAGACTGTGAAACCATGATTTTCTCCTTTTTTTTTTTTTACTTGAGTTATGGTCTTTTTTTTTTATAACCCCCAAGTATGCATTGCCTGAACAAAAGGTAGGATAAGGGACTTTTTGTCACATTTCGTAAATTTCTCACTTCCTTATTCTCACCATCCACTAGCTCTCCATCTCACGAAAACAGACACAAAAAACCCCTGTCTTCATTTACAGCCCTGCTCCGTAAACTGGAAATAAACAGAGAGACTGTCTCTGAGACTGTCTCAGAGGGACAGCAGCCTGTCCCTCACATTATAAGAACACACCTTATCCTGAAATCCGTTTCCCTGCCTTTAATAAAACAGCAACAAAAAGTGAAATTACAAACCAAAGTATGATGACAGGTCAACTGAAGTTTAATTCAAGCTTGATCATCAGATTGATCAAGAACCTACATCATAAACGTGAACACAGACTCATAAAAGCCCGGGTATATGTAGCCCAGAGGAAGGTTACATTTTGTTCTGGAGGGCCACATCAACCTATAACCTTCCTCTGGTGTTAGCTTTCTGCTGCCATCTGTGGTGTTAGCGGGTCATTTTGGACCCGTGTATTAAATCAGCCATAAAATACCCTAAAAACAATCTTTTATCATCCAATGTTTTTCTTAACTCTTGTTTAGCTGGTTGGGCTCCCTTATCCATAAAAAAGATTGGTTTTAATATTTTTTTGTGGGCCCCTGGGCCTTTGTTTTTTTAACAAGCATACCCCTCGTTTTCAAGGTCTAAAAAGTGGTCAAATGAACCTTAAGAGAAGAAGGCAACAAAATAATCAGTTGTTTTGTTACCTGAGTGTAACTGAGAGATATTAAAACACATTTCTTAAATGTTCAACAAAAAAAAAGATTTTAATTCTAATATTATCAAATATAGTAACATCTATGGTGTTTCGGGTCATTTTGGACCCGTATATTTTTACTTCAAGAAAAGGGCAAAAACAAGTCTTTTTTTTTTTACACACAATAGAACTATTTTTATATGCCATATTTGCCTGGCTTGCTGGGCATGTATTGCCCGAACGGGGCATTTTCCTCAGAAAGGGAGAAAACGTTTCATCCACTGTCACCTCTGGCCCTGGGTTGAACATCAGTGGAAGGAGTTGCACCCATCTCTCCCAAACATCCCTGATGGGAGCAAGCTTGTCAGATTTTGCTCTGGTGTCTCGATTGTCAAATCTGAGGACTCTTGAGATCATCTGAAAGGTCCGAAGAGACATTGTTGCCCGGAAAATATTTTCTGCCCGTTGATGCATCCCAGAGACTCTCAGTTGCCTCATTGCTGGATCTGTAAACTCCAGCAAGGAGGAGAACACCAATGTAGGCATCCAGGTACGTCTCATCAATGTCTTTCCACGTGTTTGCCATTTTTTCCCCCTCAAGGTTTGTCATAGCAATTATGACTTTTTTTTAGTGACAATGACAAAAAAAGATCACAGCACGTCTTGATGTCACTTACTCTTGTCACAGCAAACCTCATGACCCCAGCGGTCATTTTGATGATGTTTGCAGCAGCTGTCCTTCCATGCACATCAGGAGGAACTGTGCTCCAACGGATGTTGCCACGTTTGGATTGGAATGATTCAGCAGGAGCAGCTTCAGCACCAGTGACCTCCTCTTCAGACTGATCAGTTGTGTCTGTTTCTTCCAATTGGTACTCCACATCATCTTCGTTCTCAGAGGCCTGCTCATCTTCCATCGCTAAAATCCTGTGTCCTCTGCCTCATTTGGCAGAGTAGATGTGATCCAAAGCTTCATTTACAGTGAATCTTCTCCTCATTGTTGCATCCTGTGAATTGGAGATGTGTACTCTGCAAGTCACCACCTCTACACTCAAATGGCTTGAAAAGTCTGGACATGTCCCCCTTTGTTTGTTCTTGCAAAAAGGCAAAGAGAAAAGCCCCTAAATGAAGCTCAAGTGGTTGGAGGAAGAGGCTGTTGGTTGATTGTGTGTTTGTGATTTTTGGCATTTTTTATTGTTTTATAATCGAAAATTTTAACCGGGTCAAAAATGACCCGAACACCACAAAAGTCATTTTTTTCACCAGAGCACTTTATAATTTAGTAAAAAAAAAAAAATTGATTTTATTTTGTTTAAATTGAAGTCCCTGACAAAGTCAAAAAGTTTCAACGCAAAAAACAAATGTATGAAGTACTTTTATGCATGCTAAAACTCAAAACGGGTCCGTAGGGACCCTAACACCATAGGAAGGATAAAGCAGTCAAAGTGAAACAGCTTGCAAGCCACCTCTATCAAACGGTTTTTCAAGGCTCATTTCACAATGTCAAGGTCAAATTTATTTATATAGCACATCTAAAAACAACAAGTGCTTTACAGTCCTCCAACAATCATGATTAAAATAATAAAACAATGTATAAAACATAACGTCATAAAAACATAATCAAGAGCATTAAATGAAAAAATTAAACAGTGAAATAGAAATAGTAGTATGTCTTCCAAAGCTTTGGGGCTGCTACCGCAAAAGCTTGATCACGTTTATGATTAAATTTTGATCGCAGAGCATTTAAAAGCAACTGGCTGGTTGACCGCAGAGCTCTCACGGCTCTGTGGATGTGTAGGAGGTCTGTCAGATAAGAAGAGCTGATGTGACAGAATTTACTTGACTCTTGCTGTCAATTTGTGGATGTTTGACTGCTTTGTCAAAAGGATTTCACCTTAAAATGAATTCAGAAGACTTTGCTTGGTTGAAAAACTGAATGTACTTCATGTTCAAGGCTTTTTATTGATTTTTCTGGTACAGCTTCCCTCAAAGCCCTGTATGGTACATTTTAAACGTATATCTATTTTTTTTTTCTATTTAAAGAATGGCATGATGTCTCTACTCCATCTGCTGAACATGGGTGGTGGTGTCTGTTCCAGAGGAGCTACGCTTATACAGCAGGGGTCCCACTTTATTTTAGTGTGACTCTAAATCCAGACCTCCATGGGCTGCACAATTTGATTTCCATTGATAATTTTTGTGTGATTTTTTTGTCAGTACATTCAACTTTGTAAAAAACAAAGTATTTAATAAGAGTATCTGGAATGTCTTATTTTTGTGTTCCCTTTATTTTTTTTTTTTGAGCAGTGTGTATATAGGAAATAATTTTCCCTCACTGTCCACCACTGCAACTGGAAATGTAACCTGAAACTTTATTAAGCAAAGAGGGAACTGCATATTAATTCTCCACATAAATACTGTCAAGTATTCTGGGAAGAAGCTCATCCCAGATGGATAGAAGGACAGTTGGTATGTGGCGTGTGGTTAGATGGGTCTGTGTTTCAGTTTGCTTTTGGGGGGAAAATAACACAGAGTTCAGATTGTTGGCAGCAAAGTGTTCAAAAGCCAGGTTCTGTGGTGTTAGGGGGTGTGTGTGTTTACATGGACCACAATCATACCATATATATACAATAACATACCATATATAACACTGAACATAGCAAATTGTACTTGAATATCAACACGATGAAACGCTTAAAGCGGTGTAAGGTATCATCACGCTGGTGAATTTGGTTTTGGTGTTATTTTAAATTCTGGAGGGAACAATGAACATGAGGCGTGGTATCAAATTGAACTATTCTCTAATATGTAAAGTAAAAAACCCCTGAACCAGAATATTGTCTTAATTAGATCAGTCAATAATCTGATTATTGTTATTCATGCAAGCGTAGTCAGTGACCATGACGTAGGTGCTTTGCATATATGTGAAGCTAATGTAGAAGTGTTGTAGAGACATTCTACCATCAAGGTGATAATCTTTCTCAAAAGTCCATTGTTATTTCGGTAAACGGTAACAGATCTCATTCTGCTTGACTTACTGCAGCTTCATACTCACAGTGTGTGTGCTTGACTGGCCTGCTGGCAGCCCAGATGTCTCCTATTAAAAATTTATGGATCATGACAAAGAGGAGAATCGGAGAACAAATGCAGACTGTTGAACAGATGAAATCTTGTATTCAGCAGGCAGACCAGCAGGAGACAGAACAAGAGTAAATTGTGGATAATGTCATAAAAGCAACTTAACCTCCACCCTAAAGGAGGACCTGCAGAGCTAAAATTGTAAACGTTCCTTTGAGAGGTTATGGTTGAGCATGGGTTTTGGCGTCTATAGGGTACATGTGTTAATATCACAAATTGCAAGAACTGAAAGTGATTTTCTTGGATTTCTTTGACACTGCATGCGGCTTAGATATAAAATTCAAGGCTTGCATGAAGGCTAATGCTGACTTTTATGTTATAAACAGGCCTGATGCAATTACTGTCCACTATAATTTAGTTTCACAAAGGCATTTTATGTCAACAAAACACCATTTCATGCAAACACATGTGAGCATCCAGTAGTCGTATGTGAGGCCACATCGTTACCATTCTGGAGAAGTGCCATGCTGGGAAGCCTTGTGTGCATCTACTGCTCAGCCAATAAACAAGTTTTAGTCCTGTGGCTCTCCCCCCACCCTTCCTCTGATGGAGTTTTCATACAAGTATGCACACATCTATCATTTATATACATTTGATAAAACATTTAACAGGCAGGAGTATACAAAGAGATTCATAATTATGTCAGATCACAGTTGGGTATATTCTGTGTATCAAGAGGCTACATCTACAAGCATATCAGTTTTGGAAGCAGAAATCACAGATGCTGGTGGGTTTGGACCACTGGATTTACTGGTGTAACACTAGAATGTTTAAATTTTTACCTTTTCTTCATTCAACAGACTTACAAAACAATGAACTCCGCCAACCTGAAATGTAGTTTAAAATTTTCACGAGAGCTCACTGACACCAAGCCTGAGAAGACATAACCTATGGACCTTTTCCACTTTTGCTTTCATGCAACATATCAAGTGTTGTTATAATTAAAAAAATAAATCAAGTATAGGTGTGCGGCTGCCTAATAAGTCTCCAAAGGTTTCATACCGGTATCATTATGAAACAGTAAATGAAAATGACAATCAGTAGTCTCTCAGGGAAGACAAATGGAGGGAGGGACCTCTTAGGACATTAGTTTGGTGCACGTGTACATGCACGTCACCACATCCTTTTCCTGCTACAAGGAAATAAACCACTCTGGGGGTGAAAAGGATCCTCAAATGACTAAGAAATGACTTGCAGGCAAACGAAGAAGCCGGAAAGTAAGGAGACTCAGTTAAGGTTTGAAGACAATAAAACCTGGCATGGATGGATTACTGAACAGCTGTAATGGACAAAGGCTTTTTTCAGGTTTGTCTGTGCTTGTAGACCTTCGTTGAGGAGACACAATATTAACACAGCAGTACAAGATGAGAGATGAGAAATAAAGATTAAAAGCAAAATGACTTCAACAACATGTAAGATGGACACAGGAGTGAAACATTATCTTAAAGAAATGCAAATTAAGCACTGGGTGATGCAAAACAATCGAGAGTGAAAGCCCATTTAGAAAAGGTTTTACTTTGAAGGTATAGCATTGAAATTTCCACAATAAATGTTTGACAGTGTGCAGGAGCTCATTCTACTCTAATAAAAATGTTGCTAAATCACAGCACACAGATGTCAAAGAATCAGGAAGGACGACCAAAAGGTACACAACTTTTAATGATTTGGCAAAGTCTTACTGTCTGTCTATTAGAGCTGAGCGATTTCATCGATTCTGCGATATATATCGTTATTTTATTTCTCCAGAGAGTAACGATTTTTCAGCCGCGGGTATCGATATTCTAAGCTTCTTTCAAAACCCCCGTGTCCCATCTTTAAAAGCTTGCAAGCAACAATTTGCACTGTTTAAATAAATGAAACTATTTTTCTCAACAAATCTTTTATTCATTTTGTCCAGCATTTGCAAGCTGCCTGTCAGCCATATAATGTGTAATTGATGTTTTCAGTTGAATTAATTCAAACAAAGTCATTGGAACACTCACAAGATGTCACCAAAATCACTCTGTCCCTTTAAAATTTTTTGGAAAATAATGTAAATGTATTGTAAGACGAATATCGATATATATCGTATCGTGAGCCGAATATCGTGTATCGTATCATATCGCGAGATTATTGTATTCCCATCACATGCATGCTACATGCGGTTAGCCATGTTGACAGAGCACAGGATGAAGGCTTGAATGACAGGCTCTTCTCTCTCTCTCTCTATCTCTCTCTCCATTAAGATTTGTCTCGAACCCAAGGTTAGTGCACAGATCAACAGTAATATCACGCTATGACAGGCTCCCCCATCAAAACTTTCACCGTGTTTCCGGAACAGACAAGCCTCACTGTGGGAAATGTGTTTCATCTTCAGGCATCACAGTGGACTACTAATGTGGACTACTAATGACCCTCCAGTTGGCAGCTGAATGCTCTCCCTCCTGTGCCTCAGTGTCCCTCCTTTCACAGGCCTGCTGTGGCTTCACACAATGTTGACTCAAGTTTGTGATCCTGGCTGAAATCTGTTTTGCACGTGGAGAAAGCAGATAAGGGTGATCTGATCCTGAGGTGTAGCAGTCTCACATGGCAGACCTGACTGCAGCTGATCTAAAGCAGTCCCAGACTCGCAGTCATGGAATGATTGACGCTCCTTCATCAGGCTGTATTTATCCTGTTATGACTAGCCTCAGGCAGATTGATGGCTCTGTTCCCTTGTGGTTCAGTTAGCTGTGGCTTTGTGAGAAATATTTAATTCAGAGGTCCTTTAATGCTCCTCCACCACAAAGTTGAGGGAGTAGGCAGAGTTTGTCTCAGCTTGGAACAATCATCTCTGTGAAGTGGTATTGGAGAGATTACCACTGCACCTATCAAACGTAAGCATCTGTATCATAAAATGTGCTATCCATCCCTTTTCTATGCCTTCTGTGTCCTGTTTAGGGTTGTAGCTGGAGCCAGTCCCAGCTGTCACTGGGTGAGTGGTGGAGTGCAGAACAGGCCACTAGGCTATAACATTGGCCTACATTTCTTTAATTTAAGAAAGAAATTTAAGAGCTGGCACTTCTGGAAGTGAAATTAGAGGGGGCAGGAGTGGATGGACAGCTGGCTGCATGGACCATCGACTCCGTCACCAACAGGCCACGGTACCTGAGGTACTGTGATCTGCAGCACCGGGGCTCCTCAGGGAACAGTACTCTCTCCGTTCCTCTTCACGCTGTATACTTCGGACTTCACATTCAACACCAGCATTGTCGTCTCCAGAAGTTCTCAGGTGACTCAGCCATTGTAGGCTGCGTGTCTGAGGGGAATCAGCTGGAATACAGGTCAGTCATCATGGATTTTGTGGACTGGTGTGAACACAACCACCTGTACTTAAACACCAGTAAGATGAAGAAGATGGTGACTGACTTCTGGAGGAGACTACATCTCACACTGGTGAACATCCAGGGCTATGACATTGAGATGGTGGACAGCTTTAAGTACCTGGGTGTGTTCACCTCAACAATAAACTGGACTGGTCCCACAAGACTAGTGCGATATACAAGAAGGGCCAAAGTCGCCTCCACCTTCTGAGGGGGACTGAGGTCCTTTAGAGTGTGTACGCCTCTACTAAGGACTTTTTATGATTGTGTGGTTGCCTCAGCTATCTGCTACACTGCCGTCTGCTGGGTAGCAGGCAGCTCTGATCAACACAGGAAGAGACTGAACAAGCTGGTTCAGAGGGTTAGCTTTGTCCTGGCCTGCCTGCTGGACTCTGTGAAGGAGGTGGGTGGAGGAGGAAGTTAGCCAAGCTGACATCCATTATGGACAATTCCTCTCACACACTGCATCAGACAGTGGAGGCTCTGAACAGCTCCTTCAGCAGCAGGCTCATAAACTCTCAGTGTAGAACGGAGCACTACCACAGATCCTTCATTCCCTCTGCTGTTAGGCTGTACAACTCTGTAGTTTAGTTATTCTCTGGTCATTTCCTTCACTTTTCTCTCTTTTCACTAAACTGACAGTCCTGACATAAAGCCCTCTGACCCCTCCAAGTATTCTGACGTTATTATGTATAATAACATATTTATATAAAACATATTATTATGTATTTTATTATACAATTTTATTTCTAAATTAACAGTTTGCTTTTTTCTATATCAATATATAGATAGATATAGTTTTCTACTCTATCTATCTATCTATCTATCTATCTATCTATCTATCTATCTATCTATCTATCTATCTATCTATCTATCTATCTACATACATACTGTATATACTGCTCAAAAAATAAAGGGAACACAAAAATGAGACGTCCCAAATCTGAATGAATGAAATATTATTATTAAATACTTTGTTCTTTACATAGCTGAATGTGCTGACAACAAAATCACACAAAAATGATCAATTATCATATTTAGCAACCCATGGAGGTCTGGATTCAGAGTCACACTCAAAATCAAAGTAGAAAAACAAAGTAGTTCATAAGAATATTTAATTAATTCAGATCTGGGATGTCTTATGTTTGTGTTCCCTTTATTTTTTTTTTTTAAGGTGGTATAAATACATATTGGAACTTTTATATGGTCTTAAGAACTGCTTTAACAAGTGGATGTCCTTGACCTGGGATCAGTGAAGTTTGATCTTATCTTGTCTTATGTTCCATGAGGATCTTATGTTGCTGCTCTTAAATATTTCAAGTTTATTTAAACAATGTTTGGCATGTTTTTTTTTAAATATTTCTTTATAACATTAAATGACTGAATAAAACAGTCTTAAGTTTTAAGGGAAAAACATGTGCAGTGTAAATGTGTGTGTGTGCATGAAAAACCTTCAAACCATTCCCAAGAATGAAACCTCTAAAAAAAAGAACATGATAAATTTACTGTAAAAGACTTAGGTTGCTCATACTTAAGTTAGCTGGAGAACAGTTTAAAGACCCTTTAAAGATTATTTTCTAAATACTGACCTTTAATGAGTTGGAAGTTACAAAGTGATTCTTTTGCATGTTATTTTGTATAACTGAGCTAATTGCCCTCAAATGTTCCCAGAATCATATTCATGCTTTAAAATAACAAGAAAATAACTGCAGAGTTTCAGAAATCATCAATCACCTATGAATTTGCATGTCCCCAGGGCCAGTCCACACTTTTTTACCAAGTGATTTTATAAGTGGTAGTTGGACTTTATTTTTGGAAACTTCACTACTTTCAAAACCCAGTTAAGCAAACAACATAGAAGGTATTGATTGCAGGTATTGATTTTGGATTAAAGACACATTTAAAAAAAACAAACAAACAAAAACCTGAGGACCTGAGGTCATCAGTCTTTAAAGAATCAATAAATTCCTTCAATACAATAACCTCAAGGCTACAATATACTGTAGATATTTTTATATTAGCAATAGAAAAATGATGTAATTACAAGGTTGCTCATAGTCATAAACCCCACACAGTTATCTCTAAAATTTACACTCCCTCTCATCTCCGTAAAGCTTCTCAAAACAGTTCAGCCCCTTTCTTTTATTTATTTATTTATCTATTGTTCAGCATTCATCATTACCATTTTCAACAGCAGCTACTGAGAGCATAAAAAACCTTACATTACCTGGCAAAACCAGGAATGCGTTTACAGGGATAAATGTCCTTGTGCTGGCTGAGGCCTAACCAATGATTCACCACTAACACACAACTTTAAGGTTACATGACTGTGCGTCCTACATAGCATTAACAAGGTGATAATATCAGGGTTGTTTCATTTTTTCTACCCACAAGTCCAAAATAAATACCAATGCCGTAAAAAATGATGACAAAAGGAAACAAGACTGAGTCTTCTGCTATTATATGACAGAAAAAAAAAATCATGTTTGGTATACATGTTTATAGAATTTATTTGGCACTTAAAGATGTGCATAAGTATCTTCCACTGCATTTCATTCCAGCTGATGTCTGTCTTTGACTATCGTCGCATAACCTTGGTTCGTTTGTGTTGCATTATTAGCTGTTATTAGCTGACGTTACATGACTCACTGTCCTGCTACATGACCCAGTTTTTGCCCAGCCAACGAGGTCAACGCCAAGAGAAATGTCTCATGTCAACTGACCTCAGGAGCTTTGCAGAAGCAACTGGGAGGCTGAGACAAATAATCTCACTTTCAGATTGTTTGACACAGTCATCTGACACACAGTCTGAACAGGTGTCAGAAAGTCATGCTAAGTCAAGATTTTTGCACTCTGGTTTGGTAACACCCCCAGTTTCAACTCACATCTTTTAAATCCCACCTTTGCATTGCCAACTATGGTTTTTCTGCCATGCTTGTGTCTATTATCTATTATCCTAGACCTCAAACTCTCAATTTCCATGATTTTTACTGAATGACTTATGATCGTACACGCTAGCCGCTATCTGAAAATTGCAGGTTTAGGAACTCCACTAACCGCTAATGCAATCTTCCGCCTCCCTAAAGCCGCTACCTGCGTTGCCGACTCCCTTACTCACATTGTAGGCGTGGCAACGGGCGTGTCTTTTGCGCTTTCCGCAAACTCAGTATCTTGTGATCGCGGATTTAGGATAGCGGGTAGCGGGTGGTCAGACCACCCGCTACCCGCAACCCGCAATCACAAGATACAGAGTTTGTGGAAAGCGCAACCCGCATGTCGGCGCATAAAGGAGCGCGTCCAAATGGCATAAATGTGCACAAACGACTCTACCTCTCGATTACGCATCACTGTATTCCTTGCCGATGTTTTTATCCCCTTTAGGTCAGAGGATGTCTGGTCAGCAGTTGTGGTGGATGTGGGAATAGTCATGGCCAGACACGTCAGTCTGTACAGCTGTGGCATGATCTCATTCAGATGTCTGCTGTGGAGGAAACCAAGGAGAACTTTGGGACATTTCTGCTCAAAATCCGTGATGGCCTACATGGCCGTGATGGTCACTTCTGTTTTAAAACAGGTCAGATCATCAAATAGAGCTCCGTGGCTCTGGTGTCAAGCTGGAAAAGGTTGAACGCAGGAATTTATTTCCGATATGTCTGAAACTGTTGGTTGGCAAAGAGGGACAGGAACATTAATTGTTCGTGATCTTTAAATGCGCATCCATTTATTCGTTCTGCAGTATTTTAAAAGGCACATCAGCTGCGCCAAGACGCACAACTGTTTCAGACTCTCAGTACCCCCTGTTGAGAATATGTTACCGTGGCTCTGCCTGGCGCATCAACTATCTGGGACTTTTAGGTAGCTGATAGGAATTGTCTGTGTAAAAATATTCCTATGTATATATCAGTGCAGAGGAGGAGGAGGAAGGAAGAGGAGGAAGCTCTACAGCAGAGTCCCAGACGAGCTGCGCATGAGAGCTGCTCCGATCTGGATGAAAAGATGCTCCATAGCGGGTTGTTGGTAGCGGGTAGCGGGTAGCGCAACCTACTCTTAAAGGCAATGGCTATTGACGCACTGATTGGTTTAAAAGGTGGAACGCCATAGCCACTCCTATGCATAATATAGCGGTTGGCGCAGATTAGCGCAGGTAATCGTGGGTTTAGGGAGGTGGAAGATTGCGTTTTTTGCGGGTGAACGCTCCTCCCGCTACCAGCTATCCCTTAATAGCAGCTTTAGGAGGTTTGGTGGAAGATCGGGCCCTTAGTGTTTTGCAGCAGCTCACTGCCTCTGATTCTACTCTAAGGGTAGGCACTTACTGTACTGAAGGTGTGTCTGAGTGTTTCATTCAGCTTTATTGCCTCTCTAAAGTAAACCTCTGCTTTCTGTAGTAAGCAGAAGTAAGTAAAACTCCACATTTACCCTGGATGAGCTCTACGTTTCTCATGGGGACACAAGTGGACTGTGCTACCGAGTCTAAACAGCATGGTTAATGCATTCTGCTCTGGTGGGAAGCCTCCAATTTCTAGCATATAATTTGCCATTTTTGTCTTCCAAGGGACTGTCATGCCTCTTGTCACAATATCATTCTGCAAGCCTACAGTTTGAGTAAACCTAGTCCTCACTGATGGCTCTTTGTTGTTTCAGTTTGTTTAAAGTGTTTTTCTAGATGCAGGGGTGAGAAACTACAATATATGCTCTCTGATTTTAAAATATTGTTTTGCTTGCAGTGTTTCGTGTCTTAAGGTGAATTCCTTTCAATTCAAATTTTCATTGTGGAAATAACAAATCATAAAATAATTTCTCCTTCTGCACGTCTGCTTGCAGTATTATATTGGGACTTTTAGCACCCTGCAGATCTATGATGGAATTGATTTACTCAGACTGAAATGTTGCACATCTCTCATCTTTCCAATCCAACCGTTATCCACACAGATATTAGAATATGAAAATGTCTGGAAAAACAGACACAATGAGAGGGCAATTGCAGGCTTTATCAAATGCAAACACTTAATAGTCGACTAGACAAACACTGAATTGACCGCTTTTCATTTTATGAAATAATATTTCATAGTGAAGATTATATTTGGAAACCTGGACCTGAGATCACTAATGCACACTGTACAGAATTATTTCTTTCCAATTGTGTTACTAATATAGTGCTTCTAATCTTGTTAGAAGGGACTGGTTTTGATGTGCAGACATATTGCATTAAATATTAAAAATGAACTGCCCTACATAACACAGTCGATGTTAAGTTTTTATATTTGGGTTTTTTTTTTTTTATTTTGGTTTTGGTTTTTCAGACAAGATGAGAAGAACCTTTATTCGTCTCACAATGGGGAAACAGCATTACACTGCAGAGGCAAAGTACAGACAAGCAGTAGGAATGCCAGAAATTAGCAAAGAAAAAGTATCCAAGATAAATAAGAAATTAAAAATATCAAGAGTAAACATGTTTTCTAAATGTTTAAAATATACAAAATGTACTTCAATAAGACTAAGTTGAATAAAATAAAATAAACCTGAGTATGTATTATGGGTATGTTACAGTATATGGTAGGGTGTTCCAAAAAATCGATTCACATAAGAATCAAGATTCTCATTTGCTGCGATTCAGAATCGATATAAAATGTCTCAAAATCGAATTAGAAAAATAATAAAAATAAAATAAAATTCGCTGGCTGTCCGTGTCCATTTTGTAACTACGCGTGACGTCCTGACATCACCACGCAGGCGGCTTTGGAACGCACGCACGTGCGGAAAGCACCAAAACAAAGATGGAAGAAAAGCAGATCCAACCGGCCCGTCTTTGCTACAATTTAAAATTTGGCGTCATTTCGGTTTTTACCGAATGCCCAGAAACACCGAACTGGACATGATGCACAGAGTGTGCAAGTATTCCAAAACTAGGATCAAGCACTATATATATATATACATATATACATATATACATATATACATATACCTATACCAAAACTCTGATTCAGTCAGAGAGGACTAAAATCACCATCAGTGCAGTACAAAAGGACACAACAGATAAAGACAAAATGTGTGAAGGTTTGTGTTGTGATGTTGTTTGTAGATAGATAGATCAAGAGCAACCTCTCCCTTAACAATGTATTTTTTTTAAAACCCTAATCTATTTCTGCCCAGTTAGAAAAAAAAGCATTTAATTCTACACAGTTCATCTTAACTTAATCTTTCTAGCACTTTCAAAACACAAGTGCATCCCAGAGGGCTTTAAAGTACATTCTGTTATAATGTTGGGCAATTCAGAATGGGCTGTCTGTTGGGAACGACTCAGAGTTGGTCTCAAATGGCCATTCAGAGAATTACCATACAGATTTAGCACAGCCACACTGACTTCATGTTCTTTTTTCTTTCCCTTGAAAGTTACTGCTTGACAAGAACAGCATCACTCCACTTTGCATAGACTTTGAAATGCACTGATTTGTAAAGGCATTATATAAATCTTACATGACTAATTTTAATTTTGAGTAAGACAAGTTTTTTTCTTGGTCTAATTTTAATGTGGTCGTTTTGCTATTATATTTCTGTAAGATGCAGCAACATGAACTTCAGGGTGGAGGTAGGACAGATGATTCAGCAGGCTTTATCCTCCAGGAACCATTAATGTGTGTACGAGTTGTCATTTGATTTCTGGACAGTGGAAGAACATCTGTTTAAAACTTTCATCCCTGCTAAAAATACATTTTGATCTTATGTCATTTTTAATCTTGACCCCCTTCTCATTGAAGTACGTGTAAAAGTTTCAAAGCTCATGTGAGTCTGTCATATGGCCTGCAGGCACTCGACACAATCACATCAATATCAAACAGGAGGCCACACTCTTTTCAAAACAGGCATGACCCTGCAGATCATTTGCTGTCCTGTTGACTGAGGAGAGGAAGTTTAAATCATTTAGCGTTGGCATTGTTGAGGCAATTTGCTGAGTCCGACACAGGCAAATGGTTGCAAGACAAATATGAATAACTAAACCAAAAGTAACATAAAGGAAACCTTTTTCACACTCTGAGAAACATGACAGAAATTCCACCTCCCCTGGAAAGAAGAAAACATTTTTGATTTATCTTCATTATCTATTTGGCAGAGCTTGTCTCTGTCTTAGATTAGTCTTTGTCTGGCTGGCTGTTCACTGAAAGCACCGTTTATAAGAGCTGCTTTCAGGGATTTAAAGACCATTGATGAAAATCCCATGAAAATATTCAATTTCACAGTGTTTCATACAGAAAAGTTTCTGAGTGTTTTGGAAAATAATCTTAGATGGTGTCATTTTGGTAAAATTATTTATTGGAACCAGAGTTGAACAAAATAAATTGTACTTTCACCGGCTCCATCCAGATCAGTAAATTTGCTCAATTTGAGGAGCAAAATTGGATTTAACACTAAGGATGAGGTTTCTGAAGTTTTAACTTTAGCTTGTTTTCTTGACACACATCTTGACACTTCAGAGAGATTTCTAATTGAGCAACATCTCTTCTCTTGTTACGAGACAGCAGTGCTGCACTGTTGGCCTCAGTGTCAGGACATTATTATAAATGTTATGTTCAACTCATCAAGGTAAACCAAAATTTACACAGACTTCATAGGAGAAAAATACTAACAGTAAACTAATACTAACACTAAATACTAACTAATACTAACTAATTAAAATGGTCAGGAGTCTGTCATTTTTGTTTAAGGTCTTTCCATGAGAAATAAATAGATAAATACATTTAGTTAGTTATTAGTAAGTTATTTTCTACTGCTTAGAAGTTTACTGAAACTTATTATTTCAGCTGAAAGGCTTTGGTGGATGGCCAAAGGCAGGAGATGTCAAGTATGAGCGCTACAAAATTAAATCAAGATGGCCACACACATTTAACTGTGACATATTTAGGAAACTGATCATTAATGATTTTTGATAATTAATTAATTAATTGCAATGGCTTGTAACATTCAAATAACGAGCAAAGATTTGAGAATCATTCAAACCCAAAATTACTTAAAAACTGCACAAATACAACACAAATGTTGAGCCTGACAAATTGTGCTTACTTTGAATTTAATGGCAGCAACACACTTCAAAAGAGTGGGGGGGGGTTCCTTTATTTTTAATCAACACTTTTTTTGAACCAAGACTTTTAACTACTGGGGAGACCAACTGTTGAAGTTTTGAAAACATGCTTCTTTCTATTTTTGCTTCACCTCATTAGGCAGGTGGAATCTTAAGGGATTCATAAAATCACATTCACAAGATAATCCTAATTGCCAGGCTCCAAGATATCAGTTTATACCTGCGCCATGCAAGGTGCCAACAAGTGGCTGTGATAACAACTATTCTGGATGTAATTCTTGGTTTATCTGACTGCTTGACATTTTCCTGTGACTTTGACAGACATGTGCTTCATCCTACCACCGACTGAGTATTTTTATGAAGTGCTTGCTGTTTCTGGTTCAAAAAGGACTGAGGGTGCACTCACTCTTTCCAAACCATACTGTGCAATGCCAAGGCACTATTGATAGTGTTCTAACATTTGTAGAACATGATTAGGAATTCTTTTGCTGAAATAGCAAGCATCTAACCTGAAAAAGATGTCATATATTTGGCAACATATGTTTGTACATGTAATTA
The DNA here is from genome assembly GCA_018398805.1 of Hirundichthys speculiger. Classification (NCBI taxonomy): domain Eukaryota; kingdom Metazoa; phylum Chordata; class Actinopteri; order Beloniformes; family Exocoetidae; genus Hirundichthys; species Hirundichthys speculiger. The sequence goes on from JAGFBZ010000909.1 coordinate 27,319, forward strand.
AGCAGTAGGTGCCTTCGCAGAGGTACGAGCCATCCATGCTGAGTGTACTGAGGCACCTCCATGCTGTTGTACATCCTAGTTTTTGAACTCTGCACCAAACACAAGCCAGATTGCTTCTGGCTGAGAAGATGCTCTTCACATGATTTCCCAAAATCTTCAAAAATTCAGATTTATTAAGCAGTAGACCCAATCATGTTATTGGCCTGATGCCTAATTAATCTCATTATTCCTTTCTAGCCTTTTTTCTTTAGGTCTTTTCATGCTTCAGCTCCAAACAGATGTTTAGATTCAACTGCCAGCAGGAGCATAAACCCTGGATTATAGTACAGTTGCGTTTCTGCTCTAGATCTCCATCCACATCGGATATCATTATTTGTCAAACATTATAAAGATATTTAATTTTCACTGGGTTGTCCACTGAGCTGTGACTACTTAACACTAGGCCCCTACTAACAACTCATTAAAATGTAGTTTTTTATCAGTGTCATCTGTTCATTCTATGCTGTTCCCACAGTGATGTTTGCCGAAGCCTGACAAATATTTACAGTTGAACAAGTCAGTAACTCATCGTGACACTGTTAAAAATGGCCGTGTTTCCACTGAATTGGTTGCTCAACTTACCAAACAGAGGAGGCATTTTTTATTTGTCATAGCAGGCAAAGCACAGGTGAATGGTTTCATTTAGACTGGATCAATTTTTATCAAGTGTCCCAGTGAGCCTGCGTGCGCAATACTTATAGTGGAACCTGCTCACATAAATAAGATGCAGTCTTTATTAATCGAATCTGTTCCACCTGTGCTTTCCTGCCAAAACCTATGCTCTGAAAAAGATGAATTTTCCCAGCTCGACTGGGAGTGCTCTTTTTTTTTGTGAAGTGGAAATGTGTAGCATGAGTGTTTCAGCTGTGAGGCAGTGGAGGTCACAGACAGCACAGTGAAACAGAAATGTTACACTTCAGAAACGTGTGCGTATGCTGAGTAGTTACCAGTATTTGAGGACTGTGGCGATAGTCTGATGACTCTGCATCTGCTTTAAATCACTGATGACCTCATTTATAGCTGCTTCACCATGACGTGCGCCCAAGAGGGTCAAGAGAGTAGTTATATAGTAAACGGATATGTCATCACTTCATAATCATTGTATTATTACCTTCCCACAAGATGTAAATGTGGATGAAGTGGGAGATCAGAAGCAGAAAGGGAAAGTGGGCCATCGGAGAGCCAGAAGTAGAAAAGCCCTGCAGACAGAATTCAAAATGGAGTGCAAGAGTGGAGGGGTGTTACAGAAGCGGGTCCATGCCTTTTATAAGAAAACATTCAATATTTGCATATAGGTGTAATATCTTAGTTGCCAAAGGCTGTTGTGTATTGTGATGACTCTTACCACATCCGATCAGCTATTAGTGAGTGGAGCTTTATCAGTTTCTACTTATTTAAATTTGAAATGCCAGCCTTGTTGGTTACATGTGACTTATTTCAGTCAAGAAACACCCCCAGGAGATTTCAATAGTTCATAGCAGCACATGAGTTTCAAACATGAAAAGCTTCACCAGGTTCACATGATTTAGTTTTTCTGGATTTTTCTTTGTGGAAATCTCAAAGTGAATGACAAATACTAGGACTCCCTGCCAATGTCCAAATTAGAAACTCAGCTCACGCTGACAAGTGATGACCTGGATTATAGTCATTTTCTCTCAGTTAAAAAAGGCCGTCCATCTCTGTCATTTTATCAGCTCAGCATGGGCTCCCAGTTTGGCTCCAGGAGCTAGACAAGGATGGAGAGGTGAGGGAGCAAGCGTGCAGGTATGTTTTATTGATCAAGCACAAGATGGGAGAAAGCCTGTAAACACAAGAGTGAATAATGCATGAGGAGAGGGGAGAGGAAACAGAGATCTGCTGAAGTGGTGAAGTGAATTTGAGAAGTAGCAGATGCTGAGGTTTGGAGAGGGTTCGCTGTGATGTATCCAAACGGTTCACAGCTGATGGAGACATTCAAACATCTTCTTCTTCTTCTAGAATTGGTGCGTACAATTTTTTTGGAGGTCAGCAGTGATTTGTTGGCTGTCCACTGTCACCCTGGATGGACTATGACATAATATGCACATGAGTGCAGATGGATGAAAAGGCTTTCATGAGTACTTATAGACAGTAGGGCTGTAGCGATACACTAATCTCGCGATACGATTCACGATATTCAGCTCACGATACGATATATATCGAGATTCATCTTATAATACATTTACATCATTTTCTGAAAGATTTAAAGGGACAAAGTAATTTTGGTGACATCTTGTGAGTGTTCCAATGACTTTGTTTGAATTAATTCAACTGAAAGCATCAGTTACACATTATATGGCTGACAGGCAGCTTGCAAATGCTGGACAAAATGAATAAAAGATTTGTTGAGAAATATAGTTTCATTTATTTAAACAGTGCAAATTGTTGCTTGCAAGCTTTTAAAGATGGGACACGGGGGTTTTGAAAGAAGCTTAGAATATCGATACCCGCGGCTGAAAAATCGATACTCTCTGGGGAAATAAAATAACGATATATATCGCAGAATCGATAAAATCGCTCAGCTCTAGATGGGAATGTCTTCAAAGAAGTCCAAACCTAAACTTCACAGAGAATTCACATCATGGCTGATTTTCTGTGCCAGTAGCTGACTACAGTGATTCCTTGCCAATTCACGCTTTAAGTTCCGCGGTTTTAGTTATTCGTGCATTTTTCAGAAATATATAATATAATAAAAAATCTAGAAAAAAATCGCGGAAATTCCGTAAAAATCCACCCACAGCAGACGAGAGGCCGCAGCTGCCAGCGAAACATCAAACGATGACTCACAGCCTCCTTATGATTTTCGTGGGGGGGGGGGGGGGGGGGGGGGGTCCCCATTAACCACGAAAAATAAGGGATCACTGTATTACCTCTTAATGTTTTCTGGTTTGCTGTGTTGTGACAATTGCAGCTTGCTTTAATTGTCAGAACAAGGCATATAATTACTGTTTTTTCTCAACAGCTTCTTCCTCACTATTTATTTAGGATCTTTTTATGGGCCCCAGTAGCCTACATTTTGAAAGTAGTGAAACAGGCAAAGGTGGAGAAAGAGAGAGGAAGGAGGAGGACATGCAGCAAAGAGACACAGAGTGCAATTAAGCCTCTGCAGAAGCAGATGAGCTATCCAAATTCCCACAGGTTTCTTCAACATAAAAGAGAAAAAGGATGCACCCTACACTCAGATCTTTTGTTTTTTTTTCTTCTGAACTGTACTGGCTGACATCTCCATTCACCAACTTAAGGCTGAATTCTGGAAAATTCAAATGAAGCAAGTAATAATGTTATAGTGGTGTATTATTATCCAAATTAAAACACAACCTTTTTGTTGATTTTCATTACAACACATTCAAGATAAAACAGTCATCTGACGTACCCTGACCACACTCATTCACTTAGAAAATCTTCCTGTTAAAAGGGTCTGGTACCCAACCGTTCACGGTCATTCCCACAGGTACCGACAGTACTGATCTAACTGCAACGGCACATCTGAGAACCGCCATTAAAAACTACCAAGATGGGTGCAGCTTTGCTGATAAAACCTCAGATCAACAAGTTTTTAAAATGAACAACAGTCATTCAGTAGTCTTACTACTCAAAACACTGGTAATGACCACAATAGACATAAACAGACACAAAGCCTTTTCACAATGAACTCAGAGTGTCCACAGTCCAAGAGAACACCTCCGTCTGTAGCTGCTGTATAACGTTATCATCCACAGACAGCTGGTGGTGGAAATATAACTTAACCACTGTTTGCCAACAGCCATGCAAATCAGAAAATAAATAGATAAATAGAAAATGCCTCTCTCTTCTTTAAATCAGTGAGTTTAGTTTCAGCAGAATTTGAATCCACAATACCAACTAATCTGAATCTTACACCAACAGCAATATTAGAAACACTAAACACTGAACAGCTTGGGTTATTAAATAGAACATACTGTAGTTATTCAAAGTCCTGCCAATGTGTTGTTTTCTATGCAAGCTCCTTCTTAAGGTCACACTTTAAATTGTGTACGATGCACCACAACAACCTAAATTGGTTCATATAATATACAGTAACATCTTTATGAAAATGACAAAAATGACTTCATTTTCACCATCTATTCCATCATTCACTGCCAGATTTACTCTTTATTCATGTCGTTATCCAGGCATGCATAAAGAAAGTCTGTGCATTTATGAGACTGCAGTTTTAAAATCAAGGTATAGGTTTAAATATTAAAAGTGAGGATACAAACAATACAGTGCAATTGAGAAACCAAAGGAAAAAAAAGGCTTCCTGAGCCTCAGGATAGAGAGAGCAAAACGAAAATAGCTCAGAAATATTGGCAGAGGATTTCGACTGCCAGTTACTGACCAGTTTCTTTCCAACCTTCAGTGTAGAGAGTTATTACAGGAGCTAGTCTTCCTTGTCACGTTGCCAGTACTCCAGAATGTAAAACCTTTGATTTTTCAAACGGAAAAAAATCTAGTATCGTTTGACATTGTTTACCGTAGATGAAAAGAAAAATCCACACAACAAAAATTAATGAGGCGCTTGAAAAAATTATGCACAGGAATAATCTGAATTTCTATCAGGTTGGGCAGAAACTAGGAGTCAATGTACTTTAATGCACATGTATGTGCCCTTTTTGGGCCTTGGGAGAGTTTATGATTCCATGTTTTGTCATGGAGCGATAAAGAGAGGGGGAGAGAGGGACAATTTAATAACATATGATGTCATCCAGATTTCAATTAACCTACCCTTGGAGTCTCATCACATGGGATCACATCATTGTATTTTGAAACACAACCTGTTTGCACACCTGTAGTGGCTTTGGGATTTGTGGGACTCCAGTCTGGCCTTTTGCTGGCCAACAGGGATCCCCTAAAAATAGGAATTTATCTATTTATCTTTGTTGGCTGTTGGTAAACCACTCCGTCACCTCTGTTTAGGAGCTGTCCAAATGACTCTCTCTGACACCGTGAAACTGTAGCAGCACAGAAATGATTATTTCTGGGTGCTGTTCTGCCTCACCTGTTGTACCTCTGGCGGCCTCTCATTGGATGGGGCTGGCTCGCCCCTCGGTTCTGTCGCTGCGCGTCCATCTGCGCCACTTTCGTGTGTGGGTTTGCTGGCAAAGGTATGTTGCTTTGGCCGTGTCTCACAAATGTTTTCTCGATGAAGTCTCTCAGGTATGTATTTTGCAGTGCAGAGCGACTGTCTTTGATTGTACCTGGATCAGGTGTGTGTGCTTCCTGCTCCTGGCTGGTTCCGGTAGGTGTTCGCTTCTCTCTCTCCAGCGTTTGTAAGTGATTACCTGGCTAACACTCGTGTGGAACTCACATCTGTGTTTTTGATTGTTTATAAAATATTGGTTGTTTGGGTTTATTTGAACTTTGTGCTTTTGTTGTATTTCATTTTCTTTAGTACGTGGTTTGTTGCCCCCTATTGGTTGTTCTCCTTTTCAGTTGCTGAGGTCAGTTGGTGGTGCTGGTAGACTTCCTCCTCCCTTTTCTGCATGTGTTGTGCTTCCCTGGGATTTGATTTGTTTTTCCTTCCTTGAGTGTGTCAAAGGTGATCCAGTTTAGTTGGTGGACCCCCCCCCCCCCTTCACTAGCCCATGTCCAACAGTAGGCCTCAGCTCCTGACTAGGTTCCTTTTTGGTTTTTCCCTTGTGTGAAGTGTGTGTGTGTGCTTTTAAAAGAAATCTTTTTAACTACGTATTTAACCTAAAAACCCACGTCTCATGCCTTTGGAGTAGAGTGGACCTGTGTGCCTTCAGTGTTGGGGAAATAATTCTCTGGAACTCCCAGAGTGGCGTTGTATATCAGTGCAGAAGAGGAGGAAGCTCTACAGCAGAGTCCCAGATGAGCTGCGCATGAGAGCTGCTCTGATCTGGATGAAAAGACGCTCCATAGCGGGTACCGCAACCTGCTCTTAAAGGCAATGGCTACTGACGCACTGATTGGTTGAACAGGTGGAACGCCCTAACCACTATTCATAATGTAGCGGGTAGCACAGGTAGGATAGCGGGTTAAGTGGTGATCTGGCGGGAGATCGGGCCCATACTGTACTTAAAAAGCATTAAGGATGCAAAGTGATGAAGTGTTTCGGGTGATATTTTGTCAATTCTGCCTCCAAAAACATTTTAAGGTATGCACAGAGGCAATTGTCACATTTTTAAAATTCATGTGGTTCTCTATCTTCTTGAAAAATTCATGGGCCTCTCCGGGAAAAACGTCATATTGACGTAATCAGTTCTGCTTTTTTTTTTTTTTTTCCCATATGGAAAAAAAAAAATCAACAGTCGAAACCATGAAATCTTTAAGATTTTAGTTAAGATATACAAAAGACAAGTTCTCATTTAGATATTCCCTTTAAGATATTGGGATCATTAAGTCTTTGCCATTTTGCATCCACAGCTTTATCAAAGCATTTTATATATTAACTGTTCATTTAATTCATTATTCATTACCAAGTAGGTTTTCTTTTAAGGAAGATGCGTTTCAGGTGAAAAACCAAAAGTTTACTATGTGCAATAGTGCTTTTGGTGTGCTCGTTCTCGAGGTCTTGATCGTGTCAGGGTCAGCCTCCTGATTTAAGTGTTGACTTTTCTTTTTTTTCTGGAGAGGATCCCGATTTTCTCTCATAGAAAAGAAATAAAGCAGAATGTCCATTTTTGTTTTTATTCTATAAAAAAAGCTACCAAAACCCTCTTCAAGAGGAGAGACAGTCCTGATTTCATGTGCAAATACACATTCTCTATTTGGAAAATTAATAAAGAGGGATGACAGGTTAGATAGGTTTCTTCAAAGATATTTCAGTATGAACATACATATTTATTAGGATTTTTTTATTTTTTACAAAAAACACATCTCCATATTGTGTAAGAACAATACACCAAGTTTAGTCATTCATGATCATAAAAGCAATTTACTCAGGAAAAAATAAAATGACAAGTTTGAAAAGCTATGATTTTCTTAAGTTCAGGAGGACAGTATTTTATTCTTTTTATCCAGGTATCCAGTGCACCAAGGTGACGCCATTGGTGTACACCATTCTCCACCTTTCAGGTGACATATGCTTCATTTTCATGGTTTGTGCTGCTGGAGAGTTTTTGCACCATTTTCATGCCCCAAGGAGACCAAGTACCAGCACGCTGTCAGAAAGTTATTTTCTGATTTTCTGTTAGGTGTCATGTTTGGACATGAACTAACGCTTTGGCTTGTGGCAAAAAATGTTTGTTGCAAAAATCCTATTAAAGCTTTCAAGCATATTGTTGGGAGTAGACTTAAAATACCTAAATATTTTACTTTGCATTTTTTTTTTATGTTTTTGTTCTTTTTCAGTGAACAGCTTACCCATCTTCTTTACCAATTCTTGCTACTAGTCATTAACAAACCTCAGCGGTTGTTACGACATAGTTTGTGCAGTTTGTTCAAGTTCAAACATTGTCACCTTGGATGGGTTTTCACACCCATCTGCGTCTTCCTAAGGTAACACACATCCATCCATATCCTTCCACTGATGTTACACAGCGGAACAATATGGATGGATGTGTTTTCTTAAGGACATTAAATGAATGGGTTATTAGCAGTCTTGCCCAGACTCTAAAAACAGCTGCTGAGCTCATCTACACATTTGAATCACATACTGCCAGAGCAGGGAAACATCAAAAGCACAAGACTGGAAAACACTGGTACACTGGATGCAGCTGTGCTGTTCACTTTGAGTTTTGTCTAAACACACCATCAATGTCAGAGAGTTTGGGCTTTCAGGAGGGATGAAAGAAAACCGCCATCCTGTAAAAGGGGTATGCTGAAATTACAGCAGAAAACAAACCAAGAGCGTCTTTATGGAACAAAATGTGGTTAATCAGTGTCTATGAACTAATTTCACTGTCCTAATAGAACCCAATTCATCTCCAACCTGCCCATTATGAAGCCTCTTTCATCGTCAACCCTCATAAACAAGCTGTTTAACTGCTGTCTCTTTCCAGTCTTTATTCAGTGGATTTGAGGAAACAAAAACAAAACTGATTTACCTCAATCAGTGTGACTTCACAATGAAAATGCAAATAAAATTTCCTATCTTGATAAGAAATGGCAAATTCTTTTATATCCTACTAAAAGCATAGCTGGACAACTCTGATAAATAACTAATTACCAGCTTCAATATAAGTGTTAGTGAAAATGTTTCATGTATGCTTCTGTTATTACTAAAGACGATGGTTTGCAAGGGTAAACGGATTACTATAAAATAAATGATCTGTTGTCAGCTCAGAGAAGAAGTAGGGAAGGGGGTAAAAAAGGTCTTACTGGTTGGACTCTTCCCTGCATTCAGCAGAAACGTGTTTAAAAGGAAAGCATAACGGGCACCTTTAGGAACCTGAAAAATATGAGATCATCTAAAACTTGAAAAGTTGGAGGCTGAATGTTAATGTCAGCATGATGGCATTCTGGTTTAGTATTATGTGACATTTGCCATGTTCACTATCACACTGTCCCTTGTTTGCATGAGAATATATCGTTTAGTTAATTAGGACATGTGACTAATGTAGATTTTAGACTTTTGGAAGTATGTTGTAACAAATTAAACCTTTGAGAAAAACAAAGTAAAAAGTCCTCGAAGGGACGGCAAATATCTCAACCCAACGACATGGGATTAAATCCAACAACCAACATCAAGTAAAACATAAATCTCACAGGGGTGACAGAGGAAAAGGAGAGATCATTTAAGATAAAAAAGAATAGAGGGAGAAGGCTGTAATTTTAGTCATCGTGGTGAAAAGTTTAAACCTCAGTTTAGACACACGCTGCTAAAATCAAAAACAAGGTATTCTGATTGTGGCCCAGATGGAAATCCATTAAATCATGAAGTATCAGTCTTGTATGAAGTACTGGACCAATCAACTGACTCCTCCAACCCATGAATTTAAAATGATATGGATCGACCGATGATCAAAGTTAAAAAAAGAAGCCTTGTTCTCAGGATTAGTCAAACAATTATCTGTTTAATAAAAGGTCAGAAGTGAGAAAGTGAGACACAGACATGAACAGTACTTAAGCAAAGTTTATTAGAATAAACAAAAAGCAAACAAACAAAAAAAAAAACTCAAAAGACATCACGAAGACAAAATGGCTATAAATCTATAATTTTCCTCATTTTGCTTCTCTTACAGCATTTTTACTCCAGACGTTATTAATAAACTTGAAAGTATAAATCAGTCAGATTTAAACTTTGAGGTGCAGAGGATGGGCTAACCTTCGACCTGCCTTTAACTGTCACAAATATCCCAGAGAATATATTTTGGTGTGGAAAATCTTCAGGTTTTTCCTTTTCATTGTCACACATTATCCCACACAGTCACACACGTGGCACACACACTCAAACACACTCAGACCACGGTCTTTAATTTGGTCTCTCTGTTGTCCAAACAGGTTGCTACGCACTTCACCTAGAGACTCTCGTCTAAATGAAGAGTGCTACACTCATGTAGCATCCTCAGGTCTGAAGGACAAACATGCACACACTGTTTATTTATAATTATTTACACACCCGGAAAGCCCAAACCATTTCATTCCTCGTGGTTTTTGCAGATCATTCCTCCTTCAGGCCGCCCTCACACGCAGCGTGGGTCTGAATGACGAGTTTAACTAATGGATCCTCGTCAGCTCCTCGACAATTTTAATCACCTCGTCCACCGTAGCTTCACGCTTCATGCCGCTGCCGTCATCGATCTGAAAGTGAATGACACCAAGCAATGAGCGTCCACTGCTGAGACAAACCCCAGCGATGTGTATTACATCACCTGAGATGAGAAATGAACAGCTGTGGGAGGGAGCTGTGTGCTGCAGAAGCCTATTACTCATGTCTGCGTCGTTATATTGTCACTTCTTATCTAAGTTTACAATTTGAGTTCAGATGTTTTGTGGTATAATTTTGCCAGTCATAGAAATATTTTGAACATCTTCTGCACAACGCAGTGATTCAGTGAGTGTCTTCAGTCAGAGGCTTCTGCAGCACAGACCAGTACAGGAGAGCCTTCCTGCCCAGTTCAAACCATCTATCACCAGTCTTTGAAAAGACTCAGAGAATACAGTATGTTTGAACTGAACTGAATAACTCCACCAGGAGGTTTACGTGATGGTTTTTCAGTCAGACTGCAACCATTAGTCAAGTAAGCAATATGACCGATGTAATTACTGATTTGCTCCTTAACAAAAAAAAAAAAAAAAAAAAAAAGTGAATAGTTGGTTCTTTGTTCTCAAGAAAATAGCTTGTGCACTTTTTCATACCTGAATACTGAATAAGTATTGTACACTCTTTATTTGAGTCATCTTGGTAGATCCTGCACAGTTTCAGCCTTAATCTTCTGACATCAATAGATCAAGTATATCATTATTCTTATTTTAATATATGCACACTCTCAGTTGCTCAAAGATGCAAAAGAACAACTGCTGGTGTACGATTTATTTTTAAACTCAAATTTAACTTTAACTAGAATCATGGTTTTAAAAGTAAAGTAAGCAATGATAATACAGAGTAAAATCTACTTATTTTTAATAAACCTAAATTAACCACATGTTCTGCCATGAGTGGGTACTAGTACTTCATAAATGACAATGAAGTACTAGTTTCTTTCTTCCACAGAAACCTCTATCTGAGCTCTGTTAAGGACGTTCATACAAAACCCTGTTATTAAAAAAACCTTTTACATCTTCTTCCATTACAGCTGACAACAAACTGTGTCAGGAAAATGGTATTAGGAGAACTATTGAGTAAAGATCAGGGCTTCGTTGCCTGAATGTCTTTTTAGAGGATAATGAACTGGTTTCATGAAATTGAAGGGAAAAAATTGTTTGTGAGAAAACTACATTAAGGAAGGACAAATCAGAATAAATCTCACTAGCATGTATTGTAATACAGAGGCTTACAGTCTAAATCAAAATTATTCAAACTTACATCTAAAGTGCTTTTTATCAGCAGGTATTTTATAAATTTCATTTATCAAGCTAAGTGAATCGAATGTTTGTGCTGTGGGACACATCATAACTAATCAACCCAGATCTTGTGGGAACTGACCAACAAACTTCAATCTGAATCCTGACTTTGTCTCTGTGGTTGAACAAGCTGAGCAGAAAACATGTGAAAAGATAAAGGAGTAATTTAAAAAAAAATCACCTTAATTATTTAATACAACTTCCCAAAATGTCACTGTCAACAAGATGACTTCCAAAAAGATTCCCAACTTCAATTTAAGGCACAGTGACTTTACAATAAGGCCTAAAAAAATCAAATTACAGTGATCCCTTGCCAATTCGCGCTTTAAGCTCCGCGGTTTTAGTTATTCGCTGATTTTTTTCAGAAATATATAATAATAATAAAAAAAAAAAAAAAAATTGTGGACATATCACAGGATGTTGTGCACGTTCTCTCGCAGCGAAGAAATGTTGTGAGCCAGCCTGGCCCCTTTAAGAAGGTGGCCTTATGGGTAATGCAATGTGTGTTGTGGGACGGCAGAATGAAAACAAGGTTAGATGAAAGAGCGATTTCTTTACTACGGTTCAGAGACCAAAGGCTGTGAAGGTAACAGAAAGACCACAGTTGAGCCTTTGTCTTGTTTCGCTGCAGTGTCTCACTACTTTTTTGCAGTTTTTAAACATATTTTAAACACATTATTTAGGCTCGGGGGGCTCCGGCTCCAGTTCGCGGATTTTGATTTCGTGGTGGGGTGGGGGGTGGGGGTGTGTGCAATTGCGATTAGAACGGAGTACATCAGGGGTCCCCGACCCCCAGTCACTGGCCTGGTGCCGGGACGCAGAGAAAATAATCTATCAAACCAACATCAATCAAACAGTAATCACTTCCATTATTACCGTTTGATTTACTATCCGAGTCTAAATTATGTTTTATTTTGAAAAATAAAACATATGGAAGCTCTCGATTACATTCGCCTATGACTTATTCTTGACACATGACAAAACTTTAAGACCCGTGTCTCGGTCACGTGGTGAAATGAGTAAAAACATACGTCTTCGGAAAATGACTTTGGGCGGAGAGGATGTTGCCGATGTTCTGCTGTTGGTCCGATGTTACGAGGACGCTTCTAATAAAGTTGCACATGAATACACAGCGGATTCATGTTTATTATAATATATAGAAAATACCAGTTTTTATGCCGGTCGTATCATTTTATTTCGTTGTATTTATCTGCAACACATTTTACAAACTGGTCCGTGATAATATTGCCTGACATTAAACCGGTCCGTGGCACAAAAAAACATTGGGGGCCACTGGACAACAAGATACACCTATGGAACCATCAGAATAAAACTGCATCGTCCTGTACTGGATCTGCATCTAAACTAACTGACTAGGGATGCATATGGTTAACCGTTTAACCGTTAACCGATAACAGTAACTCTAACCGATAAATATTAACGGTCAATTTTGTTTTTAAGCTACGTACTTCAATCAACTCATGGGGGCGTGTCGACAGGTGCAACAGGCCTCTGATTGGTCAATTCTACATCCACGTAGAAAAGAGCGCGTCATTGAAAAAATGAGGAAGTACCCACATCTGTACGATTCTCATTCTCCACACTACAAAGACATATTCTAGTAATTCATGGAGGGAGATTGCGATGAATGTGGGTCTGGATACGGCCGAGATGGCGAGGAAATGGAAAAAATATAAGAGATAAGTTTAGTAAGTTTAGCTAGTTCGTGATTGTCGCTCTTGCGTTGTGGCGTGGAATAACATAGCGGAGACCGTGCTAGTATAAATCAAAAGTGACGGCGGATTCTCTGCGACAAGCTGACGGCGACAAATTGCCGCAAAAGTATACACGGGGAAGTGTCCGCATGCGTCCATGACAACGCGCGCAACATCAAGGCAGCCAACCCTCCTGGACTTATCGGTTAATGGTTATTAATCGTTAAAGGGCGTCGGTTAACGGTCATAAAATAAAATCCAAAATGTGCATCCCTACAACTGACACAGCCTTGAAACTGTTAAGAGAGGTCCTTGAACAGTTTCCTGTTCCTACCTGGTAAAAACTTCATGTTCCTCACCTTCTTTGATATTTGAACTAACAGGATACTCATTGGAACACATAAAGACCTAACTCAGGGTGACACAAATTTACTTTTAACAAATTGTCAAAAGTAATGAGTAAGAACCAACAGGGGGCCAACAGATAAACAGCTCAATAACCAGTGCTGCCAAGGATGCTGGGAAACAACCCAGAAGGACCGGCCAGATCACTGCAGTATCAACACCACATTTCCCCGCCGTTGTATCGGTGGTCTAAAAACACCAACTGTGGCCATGTGCATAAATGAACGCGGTGTTGCAAAATGAAATACTTGCAATTAAAATATGAACAATCTTTGCAAGAAATCAGCTAAATTTAACTCAGTTCACCTGCTGCGGTCTGAGCTCTTTCACACCTTCCTCCTGTTGTTCATGGAGTGAAACAAGGTGGCCGCTTGTGCGTAATTAATTGCGTCAGTGAGGATGCTGCAGAGGCGATTGCCATTAAATTTTGCAACTTTGCTTCGGACAGACGCTTCAAGTGGCTGTTTAAATATTGTTCTGGAGGCTGAATCCCAGCTCTGCTGCCACACTGGAGACTGGAACAACAAGTGACAGCAGATGGCCTTCAGATTTGTCTGTCAAATCTTAAAAAAATCTGTCAATGATGGAAAATTCTCGGTTAACACAACCCCTGGTCTGAATCCACAGAGGCTCCTGCTGTGTAGGCAGCAGCAGGATCACTGGCAGCTACTGCAGCAGCCTCCTGGTCCTCATCTCCTGCCACAGTCACAGAGCCGCAGCAACCTGGTCACGGGTGATCGCCAATTAAATTGTACATTACGTGCAAATGAAAAGAACATTTTTTGATGACATTTTATGTATGTGTAGATCGGATGAAAGCAAATTTCTTTCCATTTTTGATGGATTACTGTACAGTTATCAAATAAAAAAAATGGTTTCCCGCCGGGAAAGCAAGTCTAGAGAGTTGTGTGCCCGTGAAAGTCGGGTACCACGGGTTACTGGGTAACCGTGAAAGTCGAACCATGCTCCATACTTTTATTTTCACATCCTCTTTAATGATTAACCAAAAACCTTTTAAGATTACAAAGATGTTTGCATTAAATAAAAAAAAATGTAAAGATGACCATTTAGATCAGATTCTGATTATTTTTATTCGCAAATCTCTCTTTAAAAAACCTGTGATGCAACAACAACCATGCAGGGGGAACTGACAGACAGGAACACACTGTAAACATTAAGTAAGAAAGGAAGATCTCACTGCAATTCTTTCTTGGGCAAAAGTTAATCCAAGTTTAACATGAAAATAAAAGGAAACAGCCTGTGCAGCTCTGAGACTCGTGGACTTGCAGTTTGTTCTGGAACATGATGGACATAGACGCCAATGATTTGGCGATCAAACAAGCAAGGTGCGTTTGAGCTGCTTGCTGCTGCATGAATTGATAAAAACATAACAAGGTAGTTGGGAACTTTGTTTGGAATACAGAGGCAGTCTGAAGAAGACTTAATCCTCTCAAAAGCTTGGTGCTTATTGGACTTTCCAACAAAGCAGTGATCTTATGTGCATAAATTAACCAAATGTTGTTTTGGGAATTGCTCCTGAAATATCCTCAACTTGCTATTCCAGTCATTGGGTTTAAATCCCAAACAAAACCTCTGATGAATATTAAAGGAAGCTGCGGCAACATGTCAACCACAGGATATTAGGGGGAAAAAAAACAGTGACAACAATGACAAACACCGGTGTTTGAATGAGATATTTTCATGGGTAAATAAAGGCATAGATTAGTAGAGATGACACATTTGCTCTGTATTTGACTCTGACTGAAAGGAGATAAACTAGCAACTAAATGTTTAGATGTGATTGAGCACAAGCTCTTACCTGTAGAGTGCTGACAACCTCCTGCATCTTTGCCCGGCCCAGATCCAGGAAACTTTCAATCAGGTCCCCGTCAATAAATCCCGTGGCCTGCTCTGTCTTCCGCTCTGTGTGGAAGGACCTCCAGGTGTCGTGCAGTCAAGGAAAATCAATACAGGAGACGGCTGCTTCGCCTGAGGATGGCAGCTCGGGCACAACAATGCATGCTTTACCACGGGCAGACTCTAAAAGTATCCAGCACGATGTGAAGAAAGTCAAATAAAGCTAGGAGACCCAACAGCACTTAGTCTAAAAATGTTATCAGAATGGTTATTGGAGGCTTTTCTAAAAAGTGGAGCGCAATCATTAGACTTAATGGCCTTATAAAAATTATTCATCATAATATGGGAGTGCTTAATCTGAAATGCAAATGAAACATGCATAAATTTTTCTGTTTAAAATAAAAAGATACTGCTATAGAGTCTTTAATGTATGTTTTGGATATGCATTACAAATAAGGCTCCAATTAATAATTAATCTCATAACTCAAATAACAAGTTATCCCCAGGAGCAGAGAGAAGCTGCTCCAGCATTTTCCAAAATGTGGAGATGACTTAAACAAATAAGCATCAAAATAGTTCATTTTCTGCCAGTCATCCCATTTCAGAACTGGATGAGTGTAGGCTGTATAAGCAAATCACCTAATGAGATCACATGGCAAGATGGTTACGTACAAAACTGTTCAGTCATGAAATATTCATTAAGCTCCTTCAAAGCCAATTACAGGGCCCATTATTGCTCTGTCACTTCCTTTTCGGGGTTTGCTGCCAACAAAACGGCCACAGCTGACAGGGGCAGGTCACCTGTGCAGCTGTCCCAGATGGCGAGCATTCATGTGAATCTAAAAAGGATATAAGCTGTGCTCAATCTTGCCCACACTCTTGATGACCTTGTTGAGGCGGTTCTGTAGGTCCAGCAGGAGGCTGTACCAGCCCTCAGACAGGGACGTCACCAGGCCTAGCACACAAACACACACAACCCACAGTTTTACTGGTGGAAAAGATTTGTTTCTCACAACAGCAGATGGCAAATAGACTGGTTCCTATTCAGCAAGAAGGAAGTAAGCAGTGGATTCATAGCAGAACTCACAATGGCTTTGCAGTTAATAATTTTGAAGATTGTCAGTGTGACTGCAATCCTCCTAAAGCAGGATTCATGCTGGTAGGACGGACCCATGTCTGGAGTAAAATGGCATAATTTCCATATATCAACATTTTTAGACATGTCACTCATTTTTGAGAGCAACGTCTTGGTAAATCTTACAGTCTCGCAGTGTTGAGGGGGTACCATCTGCTCTTCTGTGCTGAAAACAATACTTCTATGACATTTGGCGCATACATCTAAAGCTCTAGGGAAGCAATCTGCACTAAAAATGACAGCACACACCCATAAACAGGCAAGAATATGAACAAAGACTTCCACTAGTTTGTAATGCAGAGCTTATTACTGTGCATGTGAAGCCATGAGAGGGTTTTAGGGCAAATGTCAAGTGCGAAAATGATGGTACCATTAACTTAATAGTTTGTTGCTCAAGCAATCAATGTCTGCAGAGGTTTCTGCGTCACAAGTACTTTGGTTCAGTCCTCAGGAGAACGCTGCTGTCGCTGTTTCAGGTTTGAAGGGTGTCTTTTCCACATTACATTTGTTTTTAATGGTTCAATGAACATACAACAGGATTAAGACATGAGCTCATGGATGAACATTAAAGGATAGTACAAAGCCTTTTACCAGTCACGGGCTTCAATTCAGTCCATCCAAGCTCTGCATCAACACAATGACAGTCGAGACCCCTTCACCACACAAACGGCTTAAACCGCTCTTTTCTTCCCTGGGTTCCTTTTCCATGTCATTCCTCGTGTTTTGTCGGCAGAAACTTTTACAGGGACCAACTGGAGTCGTTGGGTGGCAGCGTTGTTGTCATAGTGCGTCATGTGTGACCCCCTATTGCTGATCGGTCACACAGTGTGCCACAACAATCACGATAACAGGACACGCATGTCATATCGACTTAATGGCACAACAATGGCCGATGTTTTTGTTTTTTTGTCAGTTCTTGAAACTGATTTACAGCTGATGCGTTCCACATGTATGCATTTATAATGAGTGAATGAGGGGAAACGATGTTAATGTTAAAAACAAATTTCAATTCTTGAGAACAACTTCAGATCAGTGGGAGTCATGAGAACGATCCGACACCCCTCTTGTTCTTTAGAGGCTTGATGCTCTCATAATTACCCCGTCATTACACCCTCTAATGCACGCAAGTGGGGAGTTCGCCTCAGCAGCTGTTTATGTTAATACGTCCCAGCAGTAGAAAGGAACACACATTAAGCTTATGCCTGGAAAGTTTGACAAAACTTGACTCATGCCTGTTATTTTTCAGATTGTCAATAATCATTATTTGTAGATTATTGGCCCAACATTAAAAAGTTCAGAAGGTCAACTACATTCTAAATAAAACATGGCAAAAAACAAGGCAAAATATTTGATTAGCTGTTATCAAATAACATTTGGCATGAGCCAGTCCTCAACAACCTTTAACTGATCAACAGCTGGGTCCATTTGACCATGACGATGATAGTGTATTTTTTTAAGCTTTTCAATTAGATAAGATGTCAACATGAGGAAAAAAGTAAATGGATTCTCCCTCTGCTTCCAGTACTGATTGTTATTTATATCCTCTGATCTCAATATCAGCATCTACGAATGCAGTCAAAGTTTATCAGTGGTTCGTCCACTTGTTGATTTGTGTTGATTAAAAGGAATCTTGTAGCCTTGCAGCTTCTTCCTGTAAACATCTCATATATCAAACCATCTTACGGCACGATAAGACCGGCAGTGATATTCATCTTCATTACAAATTCCATCTCATTTGGCTTTATGAGCTACGGTTAAACGTTTTCACAGGAAAGTACACTGATGGTTCTCATTTTTTTATTAAACTTTCTTCAGAGACTTTTTAAAGAATCACAGCAGGTGCTGAGGTGAAATAATGTGCTGTGTATCGGAGCTCTGGGAGTGTAAGGGGTAACTTACTGCCACGTTTAAATGATTTGCACTCTCTCTTTTTCCATCACGGCCAGCACTACCAGCAAGCTGAAAGTTAACAGTTTTAAACTTTGTGTATAAATAAATAAATAAATATATATATATATATATATATATTAGGGGTGTAACGGTACACAAAACTCTCGGTTCGGTACATACCACGGTTTTGAGGTCACGGTTCGGTTCATTTTCGGTACAGTAAGAAAACAAAATGCAAAATATAAATGTGCTAGTTGTTTATTACACACTTTTGTGCTTTTTAACAATAGGAACATTAGCCTATACAAAGCTAGAATTTTGCTCAAAAATATAAATACAACATTCTGAAATGTAGATATTAACATAAATTATAATTATTATATTATAAATAAGGCTCAGGCTGTTTCTTTAAAAACAAATCATTTTATTTTTTCATAAAGTCCTGGTATGATTTTCTGGCTAAATGTGGACGAGAAGGTAACGAGTTTTTTTTTTTTTTTTTTGTACTGCATGCCACATGATTTCTCTTCCCAATCGAACTATTTACATATCAACAAACTTTTTCTTGCTGTAAACTTGCTTTTTTTTATGCATATTTATAATAACAACAATAGTAATAATAATAAGAACAATATTATTATTATTATTATTGAGGGACGTGGCGAGAAGGGGAAAAAGCTCGAGTTGTCTCGCGCGGGAGGCGGGGTGTTTGTGTGCACGCGCGTCGCCTCGTCTGTGTATGTGGTGACACGCGCCCAGTCCGCACACAGAAACTTGCCCTGACCACGCGCTGGCTGTGATGTGATGACTTCAAACCTAGCGGTTTGAGTGCGCGTGAGTCTCAAAATCACCAGAAAAAGTAGCTAGATTTGTCGCTAGTCGCTTTTTACAAATTAAGTCGCTAGGGGGGGTCTGGAAAGTCGCTAGATATAGCGACAACGTCATTAAGTTGGCAACACTGGTTTGTTGTCTCGTGTGCGCGCAACTGCGCATGTGCGGCTGCAGCAAGCTCTGCTCCACAACATGCGGTCCTCTACTTAATATGTCCGTGTGGAAACTCGTTCGGTACGTCCCGGTCCCGAACCGACCACGCTGTACCGAAACGGTTCAATACAAACACATGTACCGTTACACCCCTAATATATATATATATATATATATAATTTTTTTTTTCTTTTTTTTTTTTTTTATTGTTTCCATTTAGCGATTGCAGGTCAGGTTTTTTTATTTTAATGAGATTTTTTTTTTCCTACTATATAATCAAAAATCAGGAAATGTTTGCTGATGAGTTCAATGTTGTCACTGCCAAATATTTTATAGCAAAATCAAAATCAAACTGTTCACAGAAATGTCTGGGATTCATCCTGTGCAGTTGGGGAAGTTTCTGAAAAACAGAGCTTTGGAGTTTACAGCTCTGCAAACCTCATCCTGCTCTTCTCCACTATATCAAGACCGGAGGACGGAAAGGTTGCAGTTATATTTGTGGATATCACAAATATATCCACAGCTCTGGTCATGGCAGGAAACCATTAGGAAAAAATAAATAAATCAAGCATTTAGAGCACAGGTGTCAAACTGATCCGTGTAATGGCCCTTTCACGGATCAGTTTGGCACCCTTATTTAGAGGTATTCTTGTTAAAAATTAGAGAAGACGGATATCCAAATGTCTCTATCACGTAGGCGTCCTTCCCCCTCCCCACCCGTCCCTCAACTACATACTCATTTTTCAGCTAATGTAAATTTGATTCTACCTTTTTTGACTTTATATTGCAGTCAATGACAAGTACTTTCCCCCTCTCAGTAGTTTTCACATCTGTGGAGGTTCCACGCAAGAAGAGCTGATGCTGTTAATTCAAACAGGCACTATTGAAAACGATGTTTCTGCAGCGACAATGAAACCCTTTCACAGAAGGATTTCAATGAAAACCAATGGTTTATGAAACAAGCTCTTTTTTTCTTCCTCAGCTACACAACACTGCCGTTTTATGTGCCATCTGTGCTGTGCTTTTGAAAATTTACATTACAAGAAAGCTGGAGTTCTGTAAGGTTTGCTGGAACGCAGTCACCATCCCACAGCAGCACCTGCTACGATGATAGCACGACGTTGATCTTAATGTTTGCCTCCCCTTTGACAGTTGCTACGGAGACCCTCCAGGTCGGTTCAGCGCAACAAACCATGTGTCGTCTTAAGCTCTTAATATATGAAATGTCATTCGTTTGATCGTGACAAGAGCCTTGGTGAATCTGCAGTTTTGGAGATGTGGCCGCCTCTGCCAGAAAATCAATAGAAAGTAAAGAAACTTCTCTTTAACTCCAACTGATAATGCAATAAGAGCTCCTTTTTTGTTTTCTTGTTTGTTTTTCAGTTTGAAGAGTATTATTTGTTGTACTTCAAAGGCACTGGTATGCAATTTTTTTTTTGTTTTTTTTACCTACAGTGTTATTTCCACCTCTTTTCCAGCATCAATGCTCAGCTAATAGAATGACACTGCAGCATATTAATCTTCTTATTAATTATGTCTCTCAACAGGAAAGCAAAAACACACTCCCAAAATGATGAAATATTTCATTAAAGGTTCAACTGAAGGAGAAGAAGATGCATATTTTAAAACACTGTAGTTAAAGTTTCTTGTGTAAATACGTTTAAACGTGAAATTGTCTGTGCTCCTACCAATCATGCCGTTGACGGTGCCGAAGAGCACGGAACCCTGGGTAGGCGTGGAGCTCTCCCCGAGGTTCTGCAGCACCAGCGAGCCGTGGCAAAACACATTTACAAACTCGCCGAGGTGAAAGACCCCCACCTCCTGCAGGTGCTGCCGTTCCTCATCAGTGGTGGCCGCGCTGACCACAGCAAAGGTGGCGGAAGAGATGCAAAAGAGAGAGAGAGAGAAAAAAAAAGGAGAGAGTACGTCACAAGGGAAAAATAATGTGAAGTCGCTAAATAGAACATTTTTAGAAGCAAGACTATTGATAAATCAAAAGAAAACAAGAAGGCAGAGGCAAGAGAAGCCTGGAAAAGGTCAAAGAATGATAGGAAGATAATGGATAAAAGGTTGAGAAACAGTGAGAGAGCAAAGGAACAGAGATGTGACACAAAAATAAAGGTCAAAAGCATTAAGAGGTCCAACCTGATGTATTAGATAGATAATAGGTGAGGGCATATGTGTAACATATGCACTTTCATACCACATCTGTCTTATTTTTCCTTAAAAAAAAAAACAAAACACTTGTCTAATAGTGAAATTGCAACAGACAAATGCAGTTGAGTGGGTAAAAATTCAGTTATGATCTGAATCATAATCTCCAAAAAGAAATGCAAAAGCAATGCGGCTGTGCCACATTCTTATCAATGATGCTGCACTAAAAAGGTACCATGGGACTCTGTACAAGGGCGGCAGCATCCTAATGGTTCAGTGATGATGTGAGGGGAAAAATGTTGAGGATGTTTTAAAAACAGCAGCTTAAGGGGAACATAATGAAACACTCACTGCACACACTATCTGCATGAAGCAGATCTTATGCTTTTCTCACCTGTCCTTCTGGCAGACAAACAGGTTAAAGGCGTTCTCCGCTCCTAGGAAGTTGTCATCATCCAGAATTTCTATGGCACTCATCCAATTAGGATTGAAATCTCGAGCAATCTAAAGAAAAGATTAAATGTTTTGGAGAAAACTGAATACAACACAACAACAACAACAACAAAAAAACAAGATGTCTCTTTCTATTATTTACAGTGTTATCTACTATCTGAGAAAAAAAGTCCAAAAATATGCATTTTTAGTCCAAACAGAGCAGAAAGCTTTACATATGGCCAGAGGGAAAGACATGAGCAGTGATGTCACAGAATCAATAGTTACTGCCCATCAGCCTGAGGAGGCTTATGAGGACATTTCAAACAATCTCGAGTCCATTATTCCAATGTAAGAAAGATTATTCACATTATTAGAAAACAGTCAATACAGTTTCCAGTCACCTCATATATGAATGTCCAAGTAGGGTCACTGCGAGGTGACGCCACGCAATGTACAGAGAAAATGCAAAAAGAAAACATCTCTTATGCCTTTTGGCTAAGGTTTTGCTGTACTACAACATAACAGAGTACTGTCATTTCTTCTGAGCCATTTCTCCAATTTTAAAACCTGAGATCCTGATAATTGTTCATGTTCTGATTCACGAAACCCTGGAAATTGAAGCAGGCCAATGATTTTTAAATAACTGTCCAATCAATATGCCTGTTAATGCTTTGACATCTGTAATGGGAACAGTATGTGACTGGAAAGATATGACAGAAGCAATGTGTTTAGTGATTTTTCTATTCATCATTAAAAAAAGTAATAAGACATCACAAACACCCTTTGCAATTCTAAATGTACATTTCAACACTGAACAAAAATGGAGACATTGACAGTCATTTCCCAGCATGATTCCTGTCTGATTTTTTGCTCTGAGCTTTTTTCACATTTTCATGGATTCTAATTTTTATTCTAAGAACTATAAATGACAGCATACAAACTCCTTTAAAATTTTTTGCACAGTTAAAAATGCAATTGTGTTTGTAATGAAACACTGACAGGAAATAACTTGTACATCTTCTTTAAAGCTGCAGTAGGTTACAAGATTGGAAATCTCCCCCCAAAGAAATCAAGAGCTGCAGGCTGCTACACAGTACATCTATTTACTGAGGTCACAGGTAAAGTGAAAGTGCAGCGCTTTCACTGGACATTCATTTTCAAAATCATATTACTGTCACTGGAATTTTCTGAACATATGGCAACAAAAATAATCGTGCTCGCCGTCTTTGTAGCCAGTACGATATTTTGCCAGTAATTTATAAGTGTGAAAGTCAACTGTGATGTGTGAATGGGACTGACAGAGATGAAAGAAATGTGTTTTTCTGTCATCATTGTTGGATACAAATTAAAACTGCCATGTTTTGGTTCAACCTCGCCACATACTGTTCATTCCTCAACTTTATTCTCACATCCCACCTCTTCAAAGTTGCCCTCCATGGGTTTGTACGCCAGTAGCAGGACGGACCTCATCAGGTCTCCAACCAGGATGAAATCTCCTTTCGTCTTTAGGTAAAGGGCCATAATATTGTTGTAATGGTTACACTCGGTCCTCAGCTCCTTCTCAGCGGTCCACTCATACAGACGGACCTGAAACGGTTGAAGCGTGTCAGTGCTTGTCAGAGCCGCTACATAATAGCATCACAAAGCAGCTCTCGTTTATTTGATGAACTGTCCTGACATTTTAGTTCCACGCTGCCATCACTCTGGGTATGATGTGCCTCGGTGAGTGTGAGGTTGAGGTGCTGATTAACAATACGAGTTACCAGCTGCCTCATAAATCAACAGTTAACGACTAATTAGGCTAACCATTTCACGCCGTGTGAATGTCCAACAGTTTTAAAAAGAGTTTCAACGCAAATGGGTGACGGAGGAGCAGACGTATGCTGCAGTGTACTCTTATTAATGTTCAAGGCAAGAAATGTCCAAACCCTCTCATAAATTCTGTGTGAGCAAGCAACATTAATAAAGAATTAACTGGTTTCAGTGAAGAAATTGTACAGATCACTGTCCAAAAGATAAAAATATTGAAAAATTCATTAAATTAGGTCTTTTGAGAAAACATTTTGCAAAGAGTGTCAAATTATGTGACCATGTTGTATTATGTTCTACTGAGGCTGCTACCACAGTGGCAATAATAAAGCTTTTAACAGGGTGGGTTTTTCATGATTATTTGTGGGATCAATAGTGGGTTTTGAAAAGAGAAAAAATGCTTTTGAGTGACAAAATAAATACGTTTTTTTTTTTTTAACATTCTGTGAAGTTAAATAGTAAGGGAAGCATCTGAAAATCTGGGAACTAATTTGTTACCAAGAAATCTCTTCACTAATGTGTTTCTAAAGGTGTCTAATAACATCTCTTAAAAAGTTGAAATTCAACTCCTGGGGGAAACCTCATAAAAAACTGCACAAAGTTGGGGTACCAATAACCGATTTTCTAAAATTCAAAAATGTTTAATTTGGCCTTACGTAACTAGTGAGGAGTCAAACTAGGGTATTTTTATGATTCTGAGTTAATTTATAGCATTTGTTTTTCACTACAACCATTCCTTAGTGGAAAAAAACTGCCACACACTTTACATTTACAAAAGGTTGTATTTATACAATTTGTTTAACATTACTCAGAGCAAACAGTGATCCCCCAGGTGGAATGCTTCATAAGTTAATGTCTGAATATTCATCATCAATGCTTTCATCGTAAATAGCATTCTTGCAGGTAATGCCTTGACAGACTCCACAAGCTGAGATGCACTTGACGGCATTCTTCTTGCAGCTGCATCGCCGGCTGCTGCAATCTCCATGGCAATTGCAACTTGTCAACTGGAGTAGCTCTTCAGGAGCCATGGGGTCTAGTGTTGGAACTGGCTTATAACCCTGAACACCTACTGTCCACCCATAGTCACTGGGGTCTTGCACCACAAGTGATACAAGGTTTCTTCTGCTACCAAGTCATTGATTCCTTCCAGACGCCCTAGGACTTCAGTGCCCCAGTTATCCCCACGACCCTGTGCTGTCTTCAGCAAGCTTGCCTTCAGTCTATCTGCAGTCAAATGATCAGGCACTCTATATTTCTTTCTAGCATCTGCTGGCTTGTGTTTGTAGAGATGAGCGGGTTGATCGCAACGAATGCATACATTCTTGTACAGAAGCTGAACGGGCCGTGTACTTGTAGAACTGCTCACAGCTGATGCACTCAACTCAGTGAATGTGCGTCTTATCTGCAGCTTTCTCTGCCTTTGATGCTTGAGCTGACTTTTTGGTGAGCTCGACAAACTTGTTGTACAAATGATCTTTACACTTTTTGTGATATCTAAGTCTTCCTTCTTTTTCATCCTCTTTCATACGCTCCAAAATCATAGCATTTTCAACTACTTCTGCTTGTCTCAATAAAGTAGAGTAGCCTTTAGGAGTTACTTGAATAGGACTCTCATCTGGCGTCTCCAGGCCTGCACAGATGAAACACTTGAGCAGAGCTGGAGTGACATCTTCATCCATAGCACTGCAATTACAGTATATTCCAATCATAAGCATGCAAAGTAGAATGGAAATAAAGATTTTATATTTAGTAAGATCAATTTCACGGAAACATCAAATATCACTGAAAACATCAGAATCTCACTTAAACATCAAACTTTTCTTAGTAGCCTAAATATTTCTGACTCTCAAACAAATCACATACAGAAGGAAGCAAACAACACTTGTATTGTATGCACACACACACTGAAAAGTAATGCAATAAATGTGATGATTTGTAGCTGAATCTAAAGCTGCTGTTCTCCTCACAAAAACGTAAGGAATGGCATAGTGGCAAACACTTTGCTAGTACAGGTGCAAAAAAAAATCACTAATCAAATTAACAGCAGGTGCAGCAAAATGAGCAATCAACTACTGTGGCCTCAAAACACATCAGTATAGAAATCAGGAGGACACTCTTTCTTAGTAAAAAGCAGAGGAAAGCAGGTAATTGTTAAATATGGAGCTTAGGTAATCTTCTTAACACTAGTAATACATAATATGTTTAGCTTAGATATGTTATATTCTTATAATCTATGTAATGAAGTGAAACATTTCAAATTGATAGAAAAATCAATAACACTTACATTTCTGTACATTAAAAGCAGAATATTGTGTCCACCCATGATCAAAGAAAAGAGATGCAAATGGCTCCAGCATGTTTGAAGCTAATGTTATTTCAAAAGTTTCTCAAATTGAATGCCAATCAGCTACAGAAACCATCACTAAACACTGACTTAGTCTATTTATCAAACATTAAAGAATAAAATAATGTATATTTTTTTCTTTTTTTTTTTTACTTATATACCCTGCACTGTAGTTGTGAGTCGGGGACATTGTGGGGATGATCGATGACCTGGGAAAGTGGGCGTGGCAGTTTTTCCACCAGGGAGTTGTCTTGGTGAAAGATAAATACTTGCAATGAACTCAGAATAATGAAAAACCCCTAGTTTGACCCATCTTAGTTAGTTAAGGCCAAATAAAGCATTTTTAAAATTTCGAAAATCGGTTATTGGTACCTGTCTCCTGTCAGAAGGAGCTTTAACTCACACCTCCGGCGGAACTTCGATCATGTTCCGAGGGAGGCGGGGGACATTGAGTCCGAGTGGGCTATGTTCCGGGCCTCTATTGTTGAGGCGGCCGACCGGAGCTGTGGCCGTAAGGTCGTTGGTGCCTGTCGTGGCGGCAATCCCAGAACTCGTTGGTGGACACCAGCAGTGAGGGATGCCGTCAAGCTGAAGAAGGAGTCCTATAAGGCCTTTTTGGCATGTGGGACTCTGGAGGCAGCTGACAGGTATCGGCAGGCTAAGCGGGACGCGGCTTTGGCGGTTGCTGAGGCAAAAACTCGGACATGGGAGGAGTTTGGAGAGGCCATGGAGAACGACTTCCAAACGGCTTCGAAGAGATTCTGGTCCACCATCCGGCGTCTCAGGAGGGGGAAGCAGTGCTCCATCAACACTGTATACAGTGGGGATGGGGAGCTGTTGACCTCGACTCGGGACGTTGTGGATCGGTGGAGGGAATACTTCGAAGACCTCCTCAATCCCGCTGACACGTCTTCCAATGAGGAAGCAGAGTCTGGGGACTCAGGGGTGGACTCTCCTATCTCTGGGGCTGAGGTTGCCGAGGTGGTTAAAAAGCTCCTCGGTGGCAGGGCCCCGGGTGTGGATGAGATCCGCCCGGAGTTCCTCAAGGCTCTGGATGCTGAGGGGCTGTCTTGGTTGACACGCCTCTGCAGCATCGCGTGGACGTCGGGGACAGTACCGCTGGATTGGCAGACTGGGGTGGTGGTCCCCCTCTTTAAAAAGGGGGACCGGAGGGTGGTGTTCCAACTACAGGGGGATCACACTCCTCAGCCTCCCTGGGAAGGTCTATTCAGGGGTCCTGGAGAGGAGGGTCCATCGGATAGTCGAATCTCGGATTGAGGAGGAGGAGTGTGGTTTTCGTCCCGGCCGTGGAACGGTGGACCAGCTCTACACCCTCTTCAGGGTCTTGGAGGGGGCATGGGAGTTCGCCCAACCAGTCTACATGTGTTTTGTGGACTTGGAGAAGGCGTTCGACCGTGTTCCCCGGGGATTCCTGTGGGGGGTGCTTCGGGAGTATGGGGTGCCGGACTCCCTTATACGGGCTGTCCGGTCCCTGTACGACCGGTGCCAGAGTTTGGTCCGCATTGCCGGCAGTAAGTCGGATTCGTTTCCAGTGAGGGTTGGACTCCGCCAAGGCTGCCCTTTGTCACCGATTCTGTTCATTACTTTTATGGACAGAATTTCTAGGCGCAGTCGAGGTGTCGAGGGGATCCGGTTCGGTGGCCTCAGGATTGGGTCTCTGCTATTTGCAGATGATGTGGTTCTGTTGGCTTCATCGAGCCGTGATCTACAGCTCTCGCTGGAGCGATTCGCAGCCGGTTGTGAAGCGGCTGGGATGAGAATCAGCACCTCCAAATCCGAGACCATGGTCCTCAGCCGGAAAAGGGTGGAGTCCCCTCTCCGGGTTGGGGATGAGGTCCTTCCCCAAGTGGAGGAGTTTAAGTATCTCGGGATCTTGTTCACGAGTGAGGGAAGGATGGAGCGGGAGATCAACAGACGGATCGGTGCGGCATCTGCAGTGATGCGGGTGCTGCGCCGGTCTGTTGTGGTGAAGAGAGAGCTGAGTCGGAAGGCGAAGCTCTCGATTTACTGGTCGATCTACGTTCCTACCCTCACCTATGGTCATGAGCTTTGGGTAGTGACCGAAAGAACAAGATCGCGGATACAAGCGGCTGAAATGAGCTTCCTTCGCAGGGTGGCC
The DNA here is from genome assembly GCA_018398805.1 of Hirundichthys speculiger. Taxonomy (NCBI): domain Eukaryota; kingdom Metazoa; phylum Chordata; class Actinopteri; order Beloniformes; family Exocoetidae; genus Hirundichthys; species Hirundichthys speculiger. Next base: position 55,233 of record JAGFBZ010000909.1, read on the forward strand.
GGGCTCTCCCTTAGAGATAGGGTGAGAAGCTCGGTCATCCGGGAGGGGCTCAGAGTAGAACCGCTGCTCCTCCGCATCGAGAGGAGCCAGATGAGGTGGCTCGGGCATCTGGTTAGGATGCCTCCTGGGCGCCTCTCTGGTGAGGTGTTCCGGGCACGGCCCACTGGGAGGAGACCCCGGGGAAGACCCAGGACACGCTGGAGGGACTATGTCTCTCGGCTGGCCTGGGAACGCCTTGGGATCCCCCCAGAGGAGCTGGAGGAAGTGGCCGGGGAGAGGGGGGTCTGGGCTTCCTTACTCCGGCTGATGCCCCCGCGACCCGACCTCGGATAAGCGGAAGAAGACGGTACGGTACGACGGTACGGTTATTGGTACCTCGACTTTGTGCAGTTTTTTAAGAGGTTTCCCCCAGGAGTTGAATTTCAACTTTTTAAGAGATGTTATTAGACACCTTTAGAAACACATTGGTGAAGAGATGTCTTGGTAACGAATTAGTTCCCAGATTGGCCAAATATCTGATAAGATGACCTTACTAAAAGAAAGGAATTGCAAAAATGGAGACATTTTTGCAACAGAAAGTGAGTAAATGTACACTGGTAAGCCTCAGAAATCTGAAACCCATGACTATTTGATTCATGATATCTCCAGATAACCATGCCTTTCAAGCTTTTCATCCCTTTAATCTATCTATAGCTCACAGTGGATGAGCATGGTAGCAGGGAAAAGGCTGTTTCTTTTACACTAGATGTCAGATGATTTCACACTTATCCACCTGGGGTGAACCTGTTTTCATTTGACAATGAGTGAAGAAGCATCACTATTTCTGCCTGGACAGATTACACGCCTCTTAAACAATCAAAGATTTAAATGTCAAAGCACATGAGACATCTGGCGACTGAGCTGAATGAAAAAACAAAAAAACAAAAATGAAGTACAATGAACATAAATGTGTTTTAGAACAAACTTTCTTCCTCATCTGTACAATACTAGAAATAAGATAAAATAAAGCTCAGTATTAAAAACATATCATTTCCTGGAGAAATATGGTTGGCAAACTGTATCAAAAATATATTCTAACAGGAATTTCATGTTCCATAATCCAAGCCTTTCCTAGTGTATTTTTAGAAATAGATTATTTAACTAATTTAAGTCTAATTTAACCCAGAAATAAAGACACAAAGTTATATTTTAGCTACTCACTGCAATCTGATATGAATGGAATTTATCGTGTTCAATCAACAGATTGTGTCTCATTTCAGTTGGTAGCTCCTGAATCAAAGTGAATCAAAATCATTTCATGGTAGAGTTTTTGATATCAGCATGGAATCATCACCCAGTTAATCAATATAATACCTGCCAGGATGACACTTGTGATTTACACCCATTAACTATGCCATCCATGTAAGCAATGGCTATCAACATTAAACTGTTACACCATGATAAAAACCTATTCAAACTTCTAAGATGCCAGTTTTAGCAACCTTTTATACCACCATAATGGTAATTGTGCTACTATGCAGGTGAATAAACAGTGGACCAGTGTGGGATACATTTATATGGCAACATTGCACACATGCATGGATGCTGTTTTGCTACTGCAGCATCACATGATAGGCTATTTAGAGTGATTTTATAAACAATAAATATGGATTGATTTTTTCTAATCAAAAAACCAATGAAAAACTGAGAAAATGTTATTACAAATGCAATGTGAAAAAGTCAAGAAATGCATGCACGCTTGCTTATCACAGTGTTATAGTAAGCCTTTTGCAGTTTGTACTGCTGTATCAGCTATATTATATTACGTTGTGAAATGCTTACTAGGAAGACAGGATTGATGCTTCGAGTGTCTTTTTGTAAATTCTGATGTATAAAGTGACCAAAGAGGTGGACTTCAAAGACACCCTTGGGATAAAGGGATAAGTCTAATTAAATAACTGCATCAACAATCTCAAATTAATGATCAAGGTAAGGAATCATCTAAAAACGTGCGTGAATTTCTGATAGTACATTAAGATACATTTTATCCCCCAGGCTACATTTTTCTTCCAATCTTCAAACACTTAACAGCTTTATGAAAAATAATATGTCAAGAGCTCTGTACGTCCTGTTGTTAACACCATCTAGCCCCACTTACTGTGCTATTTATGCTGGCCAGCAGCTTGCCATTGAACTCCACCAGAGAATAGACAGCTCCTTTCACCTCTTTCTCAGCCACGGTTTGAAGCTTACCTGCAGGAAATATTTGTCAGTCAATGCTCACTTAGCATTCAAAGTGCTACTCATGCAATGTTGGGTTAAATTAGCGCCTACAAGATCCTAGAGAGTACAACTCCAAGAAGGATGTGGGAAAAAATGAAAATGAGAAGGTGGTGTGTTCAGGATAAAGGTGGGGGTAATACAGAGAGCTGGAGCAGAATAAATGAAATACAAGCAATGCATCTTGAGAGGAAAGAAGGAAATGAGGAAAATCAGTAGTGGTGAGAGGGGGAACGTCTGATAAGAAGTGATAAGAAAATGATTAAGTGAGAGAGGAAAGAGCATCGTAGGACAAAGAGTCTGCATAAAATACAGGACAAAGTGCGGGGGAGGAGAAGAAACTAGAACAGACAAGGCTAAAGAAAATTTGGCTACTGACCGTCAGTGTAATGGAAGACTACGATGCGTCCCTGCTTGGGCTCGGCCTCTTCTGGGTACACCATGGCAGTTCCCACGATAAAATACACAGATGGGTCTTTTCCCAGGCGACATGACACCAAGCTAAGGGCAAACTCGTTGGGGAGGCACTGGTGGGCATGGAGAACTGACGGACAAAACACAAAAACATTAGAAATTAAATGTGAGCGAAGCATAACATGTCTCTATGACGGTATATATAGCATTAAGATAACTCCTGCATAATTCTGTCTAAATACGGCACCATAATAAGACAACACATTCAGAATAAATTTAGACTGGATTGCTCAAACCACATTTGTTACTGATCTTGGATTCATGTGGCCACATTCTCACAAAAGGGTCAACTCAAATGTGTCCAGGGCGTGCGCCCACTGGGTACACTATATTGCCAACGGTATTCGCTCACCTGCCTTGACTCACATATGAGCTTCAGAACAGAACATGGAGAGACAGCATTCAGTTTTTATGCTCCTCACATGTGGAACAAACTCTCAGAACACTGCAGGTCTACTGACACTCTCAGCAGTTATCTACATTTTTAAGTCATTTTTTTCTTAATCAAAAACAACTGTTGATTAACTTTTTGCATTTTAATATTTCTGCATTTTAATATTTTATTTCCTCCCTCTTTTAATGTACTCTTTAATGGTCTGTAATGCTTCTAATGTTTTATGTAAAGCACCTTGAATTGACTTGTAAACGAAATGTGCTATACAAAAAAAACTTTTAAATAAGCGTTTAGTTCATCCCATTCCTAATCAATATGATGTGGGTCCACCCTTTGCAGCTAGAACAGCTTCAACTCTTCTAGGAAGGCTGTCCACAAGGTTTAGGAGTGTGTTTATGGGGGATTTTTGACTCTTCTTCCAGAAGCACATTTGTGAGATCAAACACTGATGTTGGACCAGAAGGTCTGGCTCTCAGTCTCCACTCTAAATTATCCCAAAGATGTTCTATCAGGTTGAGGTCTCTATGCAGCCCAGTCAAGTTCTTCCTCACCAGACTCTGCCATCCATGTCTTTCTGGACCTTGCTTTGTGCACTGGTGCACAGTCATGTTGGAAGAGGAAGGGACCAGCTCCAAACTGTTCCCACAAAGTTGAGATCATGGAATTGTCCACAATGTCTTGGTCTGCTGAAGCATTCAGCGTTCCTTTCACTGGAACTAAGCGGCCATGTCCAGCTCCTGAAAAACAACCCCACACCATAATCCCCCCTCCACCAAACTTTACACTTGGGTCAATGCAGTCAGACAAGTACCGTTCTCCTGGAAACCACCAAACCCAGACTCTTCCATCAGATTACCAGATGGAGAAGCGTGAATCGTCACTACAGAGAACGTTCCTCCACTGCTCTAGAGTCCAGTGGCAGCGTGCTTTACACCACTGCATCTGATGATTTGCATTGCACTTGGATGCAGCTGCTCGATCATGGAAACCCATTCATGAAGCTTTGTGTGCATTGTTGTTGAGCTAATCTGAAGGCCACGTGACGTTTGTAGGTCTGTAGTGATCGACTGCAGAAAGTTGGTGACCTCTTCGCACTATGTGCTTCAGCATCAGCTGACCCCGCTCCATCAGTTTATGTGTCCTACCAGTTCATGGCTGAGTTGCTGTTGTTCGCAAACACTTCCATTTCCTTATAATACAGCTGACAGTTGACTGTGGAATATTCAGGAGCGAGGAAATTTCACGACTGGATTTGTTGCACAGGTGTCATCTTATCACAATTCCATGCTGGAATTCACTGAGCTCCTGAGAGTGATTCATTCTTTCACAAATGTTTGTAGAAACAGTCGGCATGCCTTGGTGCTTAATTTTATACACCTGTGGCCATGGAAGTGATTGGAACACCTGATTCTGATCATGTGGATGGGTGAGCAAACACTTTTGGCAATATAGTGTATATGGAGGGCTTAGATTTTCATTTGACTCTTAAGGGTCCAGGGAGGGTCCTGTAACACCAAACCCAGACACCCTGTCCAAGGGGCCAACAGGACTATAGACCAATGGCACTGGCCTCCAATACCATTAAGACTTTAGTGAGAACCATTTTGGAGCAGCTCCACCTGATAGCGAGACCACTCCCAGATCCCCACCAGTTTGCCTACCAGCCCCAACTTGATGAAGCAATCACCTACAGCCATAGTTTTGAAACCACCAACCAAAGTTTTGAAAATGACATGAATATCAATTTTTCAGTCTGCTGCCTCAGTTTTATGATGGCAATTTGCATATAGTTCAGAATGTTGTGAAGAGTGAGCAGAAACATCCCTCTTTGCCATGAAAATGAACTTAATCTAGGGGGAAAAAATCCACTGCATTTCAGCCCTGCCAAAAAACTACAAGATGACATGTCAGTGATTCTCTCATTACACAGATGAGTGTTGACAAAGGCAAGACTGGAGATCACTCTGCCATGCTGACTGAGTTAGAATAACAACCTGGAAGCTTTAGGATGGTGTTTGAAATCATTGTTCTTCCTCCATCAACCATGGTTACCAAGGAAACGTTCAGCCGTCATTGCTTTGCACAAAAAAGGCTTCACAGGAAAGGATATTTTTCTCTAGCAAGATTTCACCTAAGGGCTCCTATACACTGCATGATTTGCATTTGTTTAATCTTGAGGATGATTCCAAGTATGGTCTGTGCAGACTGTATGTTGATGAGCCCTCCTGAATTGTAGGCTATGGCTGATGCTGAGATACTGGAGGATGTACTGTAGAAGTGTCTCATCAGTTTGCATTGACAGTAAACAAAACAATACGTTAAAATAAACTTCTCTGTTGTAGCATTTATGTGTGCCATTAATGCTTTAAAAAAAAGAAGCCGCAAAAGAAAAGAATGTGGTCCTGGTCAGGAAGGGTTAGGAAGAAGATGAGAATTTCTGACACTGTCACAAAATTATATTGGGTAGTCTTTGGTAGCAAGACCAGTATGATGGTCGTCATCAAACTGCTCACACTGTAGGACAGCCAATTTTGACAAGAGATGCAAAATATCTCCATGATTCTTTCATGTCGGTCAACTCTTGACTGTGACAGCCTAAAATTCTACAGTGCATAGGAATCATCGAAGCATTATGTCCATATCTTCTGTGTCCTAAAGGGGAGGAACGAGGTACAACACATGTAATAATGTAATATGGTATATCACACCCCCATGTGTCCTGGCTGAAGTCACCTCTAATAACGCCTTTAGGCAAATGACACGTGATGACAGTGGTATTAAAGTGCAGACGGGACCTCCCACTTGTCATCTTTCAGTTCGATAGCCACTCTTCAACGAGCCCAGCTGTGCTGTGGGGCAGTCAAGTGTTGTACCTGGTTCCTCTCCTTCAGGGAACAGAAGTTAAAGACATAACATTTGGTTCCCTTTCAGTTGATTTACTTGGTACACACATGTACAGTCATGGCCAAAGGTTTTGAGAATGACACAAATATTACATTTTCACAAAGTCTGCTGCTTCAGAGTTTTTATATGTTTTTGTCAGGTGTTTCTATGTTATAATAAAATACAATTAGAGGCATTTCATCAGTTTCAAAAGCTTTTATTGAGAATTATACATAATTCATGCAATAAGTCAATATTTGCAGTCCTGACACTTCTTTTTCAAGACATCTGTAATTCTCCCTGGCATGCTGTTAATCAACTTCTGGACCAAATCCTGACTGATGGCAGTCCAGTCTTGCATAATCGATGCTTGGGGTTTGTCAGAATTTGTGGGTTTTTGATTGTCCACCCGCCTCTTGAGGACTGACCACAAGTTCTCAATGGGATTAAGATCCAGGGAGTTTCCTGGCCAAGGGCCCAAAATCTAAATGTTTTCTTCCCTGAGCTATTTTGTTATGACTTTTGCTTTATTGCAAGGTGCTCCATCATGCTGGAAATGGCATTCTTCATCACCAAACTGGCCTTGGATGGTTGGGAGAAGTTGCTCTCGGAGGATGTTCTGGTACCATTCTTTATTCATGGCTGTGCTTTTAGGCAAGATTGTTAGAGATCCCACTCCCTTGTCTGAAAAGCAACCCCACACATGAATGGTGTCTGGATGCTTCACTGTTGGCAATGTGGGCACTCACCTCATCTTCTCCAAACAAGGCTTCTTCCAGATGCCTCAAACAATCGGAAAGGGGATTCATCAGAGAAAATGACTGTACCCCAGTCCTCAGCAGTCCAGTTCCTGTACCCTCTGCAGAGTACCAGTCTGTCCTTAATGTTTTTACTGGAGAGAAGTGGCTTCTTTGCTGCCCTCCTTGACACCAGGCCTTCCTCCAAAAGTCTTCCCCTCACTGTGCGGGCAGATGCCCTCACACCTGCCTACTGCCATTCCTGAGCAAGTTCTGCACTGGTGGTGGCCCGATCCCGCAGCTGAAACACCTTCAGGAGACGGTCCTGGCGCTTGCTGGACTTTCTTGGGCGCCCTGAAGCCTGTTTGGCAACAATTTAACCTCTCTCCTTGAAATTCTTGATTATTCGATAGACGGTTGACTAAGGTGCAATCTTACTCGTTGCTATAACATGGTATATGCAGGAATCCTAAAGTTGAATTTACTACCTTTTACTACCTTTTTTACTACCTCCCCAATATTTTTTACTACCAACACAACATCGATCAGCGGCCTTTTTTTTTTTTTTTTTTTTAGCATAAACATAACCCACCAACTTGACACTTCATAAAACAAATGACAACAACCATACGTGAATAAAAATCAATAAAAGTGTGTCATGTGTCACGTGGATATCCAGTTGTTTTTTTTTCGCCGCCTGGTTCAGAGACTCATCGAACATGAGTAGGGCCCTATGAAATCCGTTTTATTTTTTCTCAAATTCCGTTTTGATTTTTTTCATTTTCGGTGTTTTTCGGTTTTTAATTTTTGAGAATTTCGTTTTAAGCATTTTATGCAAATTTAACCCCAATACAGTATGTAAAATAATGAAATATAGACAATTTATGCAAATATAACTGTAAACGTTACTGTTATCATACTTTTAAACATATTGTGTCCAATAAAACATTCATTTTATGACAAAGAAAAAAATTCAAGAAAAAAAAACTAAAATAGGTCAAATCCATTTAAAGTGAAAAAAAGAAAGGAATTTCAACAGCTGTAAACTAATCATTTTAGCCTGTTTAATTTATTCTGTTATCAGACATAGTTTGTCATGACGTACCTGACATTTTTCAGGTACGTCATGACAAACTATGTGTCTGATAACAGAATAAACTATATTTACTACAGCTGATGTAGATGCTATGAAATCCAAAGCACTGAACACTGGTTGTGTGTCAGTGTGATTTTTTCTTTAGGTGTTCCAGCTGTTACAGCCTCTTTGTGTTTTGATCAGTGAGGGATTCTCGCCTTTTTATGTTTGTGCTTTTCACTCGTCCAGTGATCCTCGCACGTATCTTTTCATGTCCATTCAATCGTGTCCTGGCTAAACTAGCAGAACACTGAATCACCAGACACATAATAATCTCGGAGAAACTGCTCTGTCCTGTACCTGGGAGACAGCCGGTAGTTCCTTCGCTTCTTCGCCGGTTTCTCAGGTGGCCGCTTCGACGTGTGTTTTTTTTTTTTTTTTATTAATGAGGAAAGCGGGGGCAGGAGGCGGAGAAGCGCGCAATGTCCCAGCTTTTCGTGACCCCCGTTGGAACATTTTCTTGAAAGAAAAGTTCCTTTCGGGCCGCCCCGGTAGAGCAGTGGTTTGGGCAGGCGGCCCATGTACAGAGGCTACAGTCCTCGTGCGGCTAATCGCGAGCTCGACTCCCGGCTTGTCGGCTTCTTGCCGCGGGTCTTCCCCGTTCTCTCTGCCCCCCTTCCTGTCTCTCTCCACCATCAATACAAGTCACTAGTGCCAAAAAAATCTTAAAAAAAGAAAAGTCACTTTTAGTCCGGAAGAAAAAAAACAAACTTTTGCGCAAATTGCTGTTCAGTTCTGTTATATTGCGCATTTAAAGTGAATTCCGTTTTTAATCTCCAATTCCGCGATTCCGTCGGTGATTCCGTGATCACGGATTCCATAGGGCTCTACATGAGTACAAATGGCCCTGCGTCATTTACGCTTTTTATGAGTAGCTTCTTAAAATGTGGCGCAATGCCAAATCGAATCATGTAGGAAGTCTTATCCTTGCCACAAGCGAAGCTTTTCGCGATGTCAGAGTCACTGAACATAGTAGCGAATAATTCCCCAACCCCTTCATTGGAATTATAAGAATGATGGTTTGCCGCGGTATTCAAGCACCACAGGATTTCAGCTCTGAGAGCCGACGTTGGTACCTGTAAAATCTGCTGTCTATCCGCTGCAGCTGCAGTGGTGCTACTAGTCGTGGTAGACCTACTGGTTTGCTGCAAAGGCTGTGTGGAGTTGATGCTAGTCTGTGTACGGCTGAACATCGAAATAGGGAGCTGCTCCCGCCGCACCCGCATCCTCTGCTGGTGAATGGACGAAGCACTGTGTGATTTCACCGCGGTAACGCCGTTCCATGTTAAATTTATTGTTTTTTTGCACACACCGCAGAATGCTTCTCTGTCATTGCCCATGACCGGCTTAAGCCAATCTTTAAACAACGGGTCATCGAGCCAAGTCTGTGAAAACCTGCATTTCCCCATTTTCCTCGTATTTTCCCGGAGCAGAGTGTCAACTAGCTAGTCTCGGGGACTCTGCTAACGTCATACACACGTTAGATTGGATCAATCCCACAAGCTCCACTCTGATAGGCTATCAACACTCAGGTCCTATATACCGTATATATATATATATATATATTTTATGCATGAGATGAAGTTAAACACGCAAACAGAAATATTCAGAACAAATGGAATATATTGAGGTGGAGATGAAAAATTTACTACCAGGTCAAATTTCGTTTGTTACCTTTTACTACCTTTCAAGGGCCTTAATTTGGACCTTTTTTTTTTACTACCTTTTACTACCTTTTACTACTGCGCGGACACCCTGTATAAACTTCCCTGTTAGGCCCTTTTTGTGCAATGCAATGATGGCTGCACGTGTTTCCTTGCAGGTAATCATGGCTAAAAGACGAGGAACAATGGTGTCATGCACCATCTTCCTTTTAAAGTGTCCAGCCACTCAATCCTGAGAGATTGATCTCCAGCTTTGTCCTCATCATCACCCACACCTGTGTTAATGTGTGACACCTGTGTGTCATTGTATTCATGTTAGCTGGTTCTTTTGTGGATGGGCTGAAATGCAGTGGAAATGTGTCAGTGGAAATGTGTTTTTGGTGATGAAGTTTATTTTCAAGGCAAAGACTGACTTTGCAATTAACTGCAGTTGAGCTGATCACTACTCATAACATTCAAGATTATATGCAAATTGCCATTATAGAAACTGAAAGAGCAGACTTTGTGAAAATGTAATATTTGTGTCATTCTCAAAACCTGTGGCCATGACTGTAGTATGGGACATATATACATCACCACCAAACTGAGGTCTACTCCAGCACTTCAGTGATGAACAGACCCAGAAGAGAGAACAACGTGTACAACAGCCACAGAAGGGGCTGTCACATCCTACTGGTAGAACTGAACAAAAGTGTGTGGTCATGCAACAAGGCAAAGGGTGACCCCTGCTTCTGTAAGCCAGGGAAATTGCTTCCACAATCCAGTGAGAGCCTCTGCTTGGATAGGGCTTTACCTCTGGATGGACTGGCCAAACAGACAAACAATTGATCACATGGATACATGCTCTGAGTATGATGATATATACACAAAGCACGGACTGGGCACAGGGAATCCAACCTCTTCTGCTCCTCAGATGCAAAAGGACGAGTGTAAAAGCTTGTAAGCTTAACTGACACAGAGTTGTAATCTGTATAATTTATCTTGAGTAAATATGCTGCATTTGAGCACAGAATGACCTTAGAACCATCCGATGCAAACTGAGCACATGAGAAATGAACCAACAACACATAAGGGTCACTGACCCTCTTAGCAGAGGACAGAGCAAGCTGTAGAGTGTTCTTATATTAAGGAAACTTTATATCCACCGGCTCAAATGGAGCACTACAAAGAACATTCAACATGAAGACCAGGTCTCAAGAGGGCACGCTACATATAATCACACGTCTCAATCTGCAGATACCTTTTAAAAACTGAACAACAAGGGGGTGAGCGCCTGGTGTCACCCCATTAAAACCAACATGACAGGCAGATATTGCCACCATGTAGACTTTAACTGTGGAGAAGGAGAGACCCTTATCCAAAAACTCCTGAAGAAATATCAAAACATTTACATCAGAACACTGTAATGGAAAAACATTTCGGTTTTGACACTACTTTGACACCCGCCATTTATTGGCATACAAGCCTCTCGTGGAAGATGCCCTTGCACCACCACAACTGGGGGAAGGCCCTTAGCCATCAAGTTGGACCTTTCAACAGGAAAGCATGAAGCTGCCAAAGGTCTGGCCGTGGCTGGAATATCTGCCCTCCTGCCTGAGAAAGGAGGGCAACAAAAAAGTCACTTCTTTCTTGGATAAACATGAGGGACAGAATTATATTCTGCAAAAGGTACAGACTGCTGAGGATTGCTGAGAGAAAAGTCATTTTCCCTGAAAAATTCCCTTTCAGATTGTTTGGGGCATCTGGAAAACAGCTTGTCTGGAGAAGAAAAGGTGACCACATCAACAGTCCTCATGCCAACAGTAAAGCATCATGTGTGGGGTTACTTCCAAGACAAGGGAGTGGGTTCACTCACAATTTTGCCAAAGACGATAACCATAAAAAAAGAATGTCACTGAAGCATCCTTCAAGAGCAACTTCTGCCAAACATCCAAGAACAGTTTGCTGATGAACAATAACTTTTTTTCCAGTATGATGGAGCACCTTGACATAAGGTAAAAGTGATAACTAAGTGGTTAAGTGGACAAAACTTCAAAATTTTGAGTCTATGGCCAGGACCTTAATCCATCTGAGAACTTGTGGGGTACTTCAGGGGTATGTGGACAAACAAAAACTCACAAATTCTCACAAACTCCAAACACTGATGATGCATGAATCAGTTGCCATGAGTTGGGATGTTTGGAAGAAGTTGATTGACAGCATGCCGGGGTGAATTGCAGAGGTCTTGAAAAAGAAGGGTCAACATTGCAGATACTGACTCTTTGCATACATTTTATGTAATTGTCAAAAAAAGCCTTTGACAGATATCAAATGTTTGTAATTTTACTTCAATATACCATAGTAACATCTGGCAAAAATATTTAAAAAAAAACCTGAAGGAGCAAGCTTTGTTAATACCAATACTTGAGTCATTCTCAAAACCTTTGACCATGGTTGAACCAAGTCTGAACCCACATGGACAAGTTTCAGGGTCATAATTTTTGATTCCCCAGTGCATCAAACACCACACATCCATCTTTACTGGGTAAAAAGATAACTGTGATGCAAGTAAATGGCAACCTTGTGCTGTGAATTACTGACTACTTGACCGGCAGACCACACTAGGGGCAGCTGATGTGTGTCAGAAAGTGTGGGCCAGCAACAGCTGGGCTCACCACAGGACAGTCATGTCTTCCTTCCTTACACACTACACCAAAGACGTCAACCACTAGAGTCATGCCAAGTCCAGAAGTCTGCAGATGACTCTGTCATAGTTGAATGTATCAGAAGGGGTGATGAGCGTGAGTACAGGCTCAGTGGTCGTGGATTTAGGAGCGTCCAAGGTGCCCGTGTACCAATCTCCAGCCATAGATTCAGTGTGAACAATATTCTGGCAGGTACTGACAAGTACTTGTAATTGGGCAAAGAACATCAAAGCCCTGAACAAAAAGGGCTAAAGCCTTCTTCATTTTCTGAGAAGGCAGAGTAATTTTATCATTGGTAAGACCTTGCTCAGGACGTTCTATAAGCCTGTGGTGGCTAGCAGGCTGAGGGTAGTTGATTCAAGGCTTTTAAATCAGGGCTAGAACTGGATGCTGACAGTTGTGTCAGAAAGGAGGATGCTGTTCAAGCTGACCAAACTGGTCAATGTGTATCACTCCTCCATGAAGTACTGGTTAGGTACAGGAACACTTTCAGGGAGAGTCTTACTGCACCAAAATGCAGCACAGAAGGCCCACGGGAAATTATTTGTGCCCGTAGCCATCTAAGTATTTAATGCTACCCTGGGATGGTCAGACAATCTGCCCAAAAGATCTTTACACCACTGTTCTGCTGCACTATTAATTAATGTTATTACACCACTACTTCTCCAAGGAATTTCAATCTGCAGCTTTATGTTTTAAAAAAACATTTTATATTACTTAAATGTAGCAACTACATTTTCTGAATATTGTAATTTTCTGTTTTTATATCAGGAGTGTTTATATTCACGAACTCCTCCTGGGCATTGCACCTGCAACAAACCATATGTCTCTTCAGGGAATTAATGAAGTACCGCATTTCCCAGACAATAAGTCATGCTGTTTTTTGTAGTTTGGCTGGATATTTCAAGCAATGTATATGCCATGTCAGCCATGACAACAACAGGACATCGTCTACACTCACGACAACTGAACACTGCTACCAAAATAAAAAAGAGTAAAAAGAGTAAACCATAAAGACTGAGAGAACACAAATATGCCACCAGTAAGAAAAAGCTACACTGCAGAATTTAAACTGAAGATTATAAAATATGCAGCTGAAAACAGTAATCGAGCAGCAGAAAGTTTGGAGTGAGTAAGAAACCTGTCAGGCACTGGTGAAAAGCAGAAGTAACTCTGACAGCTATGAAAAAAATCAAAGAAGGCTAACCAGAGGCTGAAAGATGACCAGAACTGGAGGAACAAGTCCACAGATGGGACCTTGAACAGCTGCTGCTGGAAGGGGCTCATCAACGGTGCAATTATCACCCACTCTTATTGCTCAATGTGACTTGAATATACAGTCTTTTTTAACTCTTCACGACGTGCTTTTTGACAGATGTGAGTAATACTCTGGTGTGAGTTATATATTGTTTTCCTATTCATGATGTATTTCTTGACAGATGCAATAATGCTCCGGTGTGACTTATGCTCCGGAAAATACTAATTCTGGTTCTTGTGCAACAGCAGATGGACTGTTGCAGTGAGTGGTAATGCATTGTTTTCGCATTAAAAAAAGCTAACACATCAAAAGGCTTTCCTCACATTTGTCAGTGCTTCAGGAACATCAGTGACAGATGACTGGGTGTTGCACTGGCTACATTTTATCTGCTTAGAAAGTGAGAAAGTGACAGGTTTATAGATTTTACTTCCCGATGCAGCTAGCAGACATATCCAACAAATTAAGCCAGTTACAAAGACAAGATCAAGACTGCTGAGAAAAATGAGGCAAAATGGAATTATCACCCATGTTGATGCATAATGAGATTCATTGATCCCCTCAATCTCGTGTTAATTTATTGCACTGTTATGTTTACTACCTCTAAAAATTTCTAATGTTGTTTTAATCAATAACTCGGACAGTCTATATGCTGAGATAATTGATAAAATTAAGTAACATGAATCAGGACCTGTATTCACTGCATTAGAACGTCTCAAGACACCTACAGGAAATGCTATCTGGTGGCAGTTTAATAAAGTGTAGTCAGCTGTGGACATGGTTTCCTGAACCAGCCTCAACCAACCTTTCCCCCCCTTCCTAAATATTAACAGCATATAACATAATCCAATTGATATGGGTGTGGTAATGACTTTTTTCTTAAAAGGAAGGCTCAACTCAGTAACATCTGCATTGCAGAAGAGAACGGAGCAAAAATCTTGTCACATTCACTAAGTCTCATCATGAAGATGGTCTGCATGATGTTGACCATGTTCAATCATTCATAAAAAGCTTGTGCTCAACATTCTGGGAATGGAGACATATTTATGAAGCACTGTTGTAATCACTCTGTGCAATAAATAAATAAATAATAAATACAATTTTTAAAGAATGCATATTTGCATCCTTTTTTCAAAAATTGATACTGAGGGCTTAATGATATCTGACATGTTTTAATCAAAATAGAAGAACACAGTACAAATTCTTCTCTTTCAATTAATTATTTACACCTCGATTCATAGTAGCTGGTTTTAGGGAATGGACTGAGCCACAAGACTTCACCCCCTATTTCATTTCAGATTGGAGTACAGTTTTGCACCACTATGAAAATGTAAATATGGACACTAAATAAACTCTATCCCCTAAGTGTGTTAAGATACTAGAAAACACAAAGTGAGTCGGCCTGAAAGCTTACAACACCACACACAAAACAAAGACACTAAATTGATAGAAAAATACTTCACTGCTGCCTTGACACTGCTTTCAAGTACTCATATTTCCTTCATCAGTTCGGCTACAGATACTTGGCACTGATCTCAGTGTTGACAGAAGTCATGAACTGAACTGACCCAGGTTGTTAGAACACCACTGGACTTTTTTCAACTCCATAAAACCCAGGCTTCACTGCCAGCCTATCCTTCTATCTTTTCCTTATGGTCTTAGGGGGTAATATTTCCTTCAGGCACTGTTTCACCAATGTTTAGAATAGGGGTGCAACAGTACAGGTGGCTCACGGTACAGTCCGTACCTCGGTTTTTGTGTCACGGTTTCAGTTTGGATTCGGTACAGTTTCAGACCACCCACTACCCTAAACCCGCGGTCGCAAGATACAGAGTTTGTGGAAAGCACAACTCGCATGTCGGCACGTAAAAGAGCGCGTCCAAATGGAATTTATGTGTGTCCACCTGGTCACATGTGGACGTGCACTAACTGCTCTACCTCTCGACTACGCATCACCGTATTACTTGCATACGTTTTTATTCTCTTGAGGTCAGAGGATGTCTGGTCAGCAGTTGTAGTGGATGTGGGAATAGTCACGGCCAGACACGTCAGTCTGTACAGCTGTGGCATGATCTCATTCAGATGTCTGCTGTGGAGAAAACCAAGGAGATCTTTGTCTCTGGTGTCAAGCTGGAAAAGGTTGGATGCGGGAATTTATTTCCGAAATGTCAAACTGTTGGGGGTCGAGGAGGGACAGGAAAATTAATTGTTCGTGATCTTTAAATGCGCATCCAATGATTCGTTCTGCAGTATTTAAAAAGCACATCAGCTGCGCCAAGACGCACAACTGGTAACAACAGGATCTTATGCTGGTAAGATCTGGGTTTAGGGAGGTGGAAGATTACGTTCTGTTAACTGTTAACTGTTTTCATTCCCTCGCCGGTGTATTCAACAGCAAAACC
Source organism: Hirundichthys speculiger (assembly GCA_018398805.1). Classification (NCBI taxonomy): domain Eukaryota; kingdom Metazoa; phylum Chordata; class Actinopteri; order Beloniformes; family Exocoetidae; genus Hirundichthys; species Hirundichthys speculiger. Next base: position 71,120 of record JAGFBZ010000909.1, read on the forward strand.
AAAATGCTCCCCCACCGGTGATTAAAAGAAGTTTTTCCCAATTTCTCTGCTACCGCTGGCCATGACTGCTTGTTTTTTTTTCTGCGTCTATGAGCTGCAGCCAACCGGCCAAAGTGTGATCGGCTGGTCACTATGAGTGAGCGGAGGCGAGTGGATATTGACATGCAGTAGCGGGCCTGTTGCCTAAAAGGCACGCACGCTCACGCTCCAAAGTTATTGGAACATAAATACTGCGAGACATAAAAGCGTATTGTCCTGTGCAGGTCGTACCGAACGGTTCGGTATTTTACTGAGTACCATTGCATCCCTAGTTTCGAAGTTTCTCTTGGTAAAGGCGGGTTCTTGTCTCCGGACCCTGGGTAAGATCATAAACGCCACATAGACAAACACAAACTGAGTGTGCATCCATTTCAAGGTCATCAATTCCTCGCCCAAACTGAGCACATCAGTTTACAGTCTGAAGCTTCCTATAACAGCAGCTCTTTATTGAATTAAAATGGAAATGTTCATTCCCATTCAGTTGTCTCACCTTCAAATGTGTGCTGATCCACAACGAGAAGACTGTGAACCTCCACCTCCTCACCAAAGGAGCTCTCATGCGGAGAAGTGCTGCTGGGGAACAGCTTGCTCGAACTCACGCTGCTGGAGAGTGCCTGTAGATTTACGATAGGATGGCTGTAATGCAGGGTATGAAGCCATTCTGTGTTAGCCATGTCAACAGCGCAGCCGGCACCATCTGCAGTAGCAGATGTGCTGCATTTAAAATCAGGTACACAACCTTGTGGTCACCACACGTGAGAAGCTCAGTGATAGAAAACATAAATAAAAATGAACACATCCCTTTATTGAACCTACAGAGCCAAGCTGAGCAGAAAATGCAGCAATAGTTGGTATAGTGGTATCAGTTGTTGTTGACTAGAGGCAAATTTCTGATACTGTCACAAAAAAAAAATATAAAAAAGATTTTGTGTCATGGGTTTTAAATTTATTTTAAAGTCAGCTAGAGAACTGCAGCTGTGTACTTGTTCCTATTACAGTGTTTGTTTGAACCTTGTTCCTGTGAATGAGCCCTGACATGTATTCTGTGTATGTACACGTAGGTCAACAAGGTATAACTAGTTCAATCTATTCAATGTTGATACTAGACAAGGAATAATTAAAAAAATAAAATAGTTTCTGAATTTTGATTACCTCATACCTGATATCACAGATAATGTGTTATTTCCCCCATTTGAATTTAGATTAGGACAGGGTACAGAATATGTATAAAAGCCATGCAGGGACACCTGGTAACCTATTAACATATTTATTTTTTAAATTTATATGAGATACTTGCTGATATCTGATATGCCAACATATTCAATCTCCCTTTGGTCAATTTCTGATTCCCAAGCTGAAATATGCAAATATTCCAGAAAACATCAACTCTATCCTGTGGAGAAATGAACATATTATGTCTACAGTTTATGTGGATGCTCACTGTCATAAAATATAACAATTCTATACAAATGTACACATTTACTGAGGAAATCAGGTGAACAACGTGCTTGTAAAACAAAACTACGAACTTTATCCAATTTAACAGATTAAGACAATGTTCATGTAACTAAGCAAAATCAGGGTGCATTTAATTTTACCTGCTTGTTAAATGTGATCCTCAAGTATTTAATGGCAACAACACATGCTGCCCACGACCACGCATCACTAGTTATAATGTATGATGAAGAAGGCCTTCATTAAAAGTGTTGTCCAAATTGGGTTTTTGTGCTGCAACAGGTAGGTCAATTATCAGGCTAGAAATTGATGTTAGACCCAGTTAAGTGAGTAATTAAGTAATAAATTCAAAAACGACAGCAGTGTGAATCTTGGTTTAGAGCTCTTAGTTCCAGCAGAACTGCTCGTGAATAACCAGACAAGCCTTTTTGTCTTTCAGACAAACTTGCAGACGGGTGCTATAAATTATATCTTTAGTCAACACACCTACTAAGATAAGAGTGCAAAACAAGCAGTTGACTGATCACTGTCTGAGGAAAGTGTTGTTATCCAGTACCTGAGTGCTTGCACTGGGCCGTACAGCAGATGTGGTGCCACTCACATCCTGAATCTCCATCCTGCTGGACAGAACCCCAAAACACTGGGAAACCTCCTGGTAACAGATCCGCCTGCAATAGGAGAGACAGGGGAGAGATGAGAAGTTAGGGATAAAGCAAAGAGGATAAATGACAGTCAATCTGAAAAATAGAAAACTGGGCTGAGCTAACAGAAACAAGATGGATCAGAGGCTTATCGAAAAAAATGTCTCTTTTAATCGCGTAAAAAGGAACAAAGACACATTTTTTTTTAAAGATACATATTTCCTAGTAATAGATACTAATTCTGATATCAAAGAATGCTGTTGTTTTTTGTTGTTTCAAAAAATAAAATATCTATATTATCCCATCTTTCAAATAAGTTAAAAACAGTAATGCTTCATCTGAACAGGACAAGTCAAGCAGGGGTATTTCAACAACAAAAACTTAAAGGTTTTAAATTTAGCAGAATGCTTTGGATCAGTGTTGTCACTTCAATATCCAATCAGTGAATCGGTATTGCTACGACGTGACACCTGTGGCTGTGACGTCTCTCAGTAAAAAGTTAAGACGTATAACAAAAACATCAGAGAGCATTTAGAAAGACCGGCAAAGTAAATCTGAACATATTTGCAAAGGAAAGAGGTGTTAAACACTCCTTTCAAGTTCACTCAAAACAGGTTAACTGACCTGGGAGACTCGTAGAGGGGAACTGTGCGAATGTGGAGTTTCTGAATCTCATCAATGGTGCCAATGGTCAGAGTGCTGTTGTTGGCTAAAGCCAGACTGAAAAAAGAAGACAATAAAAAAAAAAAAGATGCATTATTAGATGCATTTTTTCCCCTTAACTCACTGAGCAAATTGTGTAAGCTCAAAGATCAAAGATAAATAAATGAATAAATAAAAATAAATTTAAATTAAATGTTTCAAAAATACAGGGAAAGGTTGATACAACTACAGACTAATACATTGCTCAAGCAGGGAACGCTCTGCTGCTGACCTGTCAGGGTAGCCCTCAGAGTTGAGCGGGCACATATAATTGACCTCCTTGAGATTGACATTAGAAAACACCAGTTTGTGGTTGGATGAGTAGATGACAGTGGGTCGGTCGGAGCACGCAAACACGTTGGAGGTGGAGAGGGATCTGAAGGTCCTCAGCACAGTCGGCTGTGTGCCGAGGGTGACTTTCTTACGCTCACTGAGGGCACCTGGGAAAAGGACATAAAGTTGGGGCTTTAACTGAACAATAAAACATGTGTGTAACAATTATTGTTAGGGTCAAAAGAACAACACACAAAGCACATTTAACCAATAATGTTTGTTCTTTTGTGCTCAGTGAACCCTGGAACTGCATTAAAGCATCTGCCCATATGGTGTTTCCTTTCTTTTATTTGTGTGCAGATGGCAGTAGTAATAATAGTATGCATAGCATTCATTTGCTTTGTATTTTAATGTCCTTGTATTCTGTCACCTTTAGCACACACGGCATAACTTGAGATCTTACCGTCTGGGCAAACCACAACAAAAATAGGGACATCTACAGTCATGGAAAAAATTATTAGACCACCCTTGTTTTCTTCAGTTTCTTGTTCATTTTAATGCCTGGTACAACTAAAGGTACATTTGTTTGGACAAACATAATGATAACCACAAAGATTTCTCATAAGAGTTATATTTAAGAGCTGATATCTTACCATTTTCCATGGTTTTCTTGATTATAACCTAAATCACTTAAGTTTTTACATCAATAGCTATGGCGTTGTACTGCCAAAAACACTGCTTTTATGCATTCAGTGTTTTCTTTTCTGTCTGTTTTAGTCACATGATGACGTTTAGTGGTACCAGGTATTAAAATGAACAAGAAAGTGAAGAAAAAATGGTGGTCTAATAATTTTTTCCATGACTGTATATGCACACTCATATTGTGTCTGTTTTTTTTTTTTTTAATTCACTTCTGTGCAAATAGTTTAGAAAGGTAGAGTAATCTCTTCATATTCAAATCCCTAAGTGTGCAGCTTGCATTGATGTTTCTCTAAATGTACATGATACAACTGAAAAGATTTGCTTATTAACTGTCCACTTAAATGTTTTTAATAATGCTTCCATCACACTAATTGTTTACTTTTTTTAAAAAGCAAAATGGCAGGCATATCGTCAGGTTCCAGCTTCTAAAATGTGACAATTTGGATGTTTATTTTTGTTTTATATAAAACAATGATTGCATCTCCAATGAACTGCATTTTAACACTTGACTCCAATCAATTTTAAAATCTCAATGTCCTCATAGGTAAATGAATTAAAGTGCAACTTAAGTTGTGCTTACTCTACAGATATATATAAACATAAACTATAGAACTAACAGTGATTCATGGAATGCCGCTAGACAAGATAAAATTAAAATAAGAAATCTATGCATCTTTTTAAAATATACCTGAGACTTTAAAGTTTCCTTTTGCTGGAGGTGGCAGTAAATCCAGGATCTTCCATCAACTCAACATAAATGCACAGCCTGTAAAAACGGCTGCCTACTGCTTCCTGTAGTTCTTAATCCACCATTTCTGACTGACTTGACATCAAAGGATATCTTGAATTGATTATTAAATCTTTTTTCTGAGATCACCCTGGTCCTACAACTCAGAGATCACTTCATGCAGAGAGCCTTTATCACAAAGAAGAGCAGATTTTGAAGATACTCAGAAGGCAGTTACAATATAAAAGGTTTAGGATTAAATGTTAGGCATAAAATCCAGGATGTATCCTCCCCTGCTGCTTTGATTACACCCAGCAATGCCAAAAAAGATCATATTTTGGCAAACTGCTGGAGCACTCTTAATCTGATATGGAGAGATTTACCTCAGAGAGTGATGCAGCATCCTGAGACTACTGCAGGGAAATCCAGGGATGCCTCTGCTGGTAATGTCGCAAATATCAAGTCTTATTTTTTAAAAAACAAACAAAACAAAGTGCCCCTATTACCTGCATACGGTGTGATGGTAACATATAGAAAAGTAATATACATATAAAGGTCATATAAATCTGTCTAAAAGCTTCTAGGCAAGAAACACCACAGACAGTTAACAACTGGAGGCCGAACACAGTGAAGATTTATCAAATACTTTTCCTTCTGAAGATAGCAAAGACTAAACATGAAGCTAGACTTTAATTGCCCAGTAACACACGGAATATTTTAAATATTCCTCCTTTGTGACTTGTGTAAATAAGCAATGTTGTTGCAACATTTTAGCTCCAGTAGTTAAAAAAGCAAAGCCCCATGTAGGTGGGAGGGCAGGCAAATCAATTATTCTAAGTTTAATGGCTCCTGTATCCATATTTATGAGAATACATTTAACCACTAGCTGGCAGCAATAAAAGCAAGGATGGTATATTTGAATCATAATTGTGTATTTTGACCAGTAAAAAGTTTTTCAAGGCTTTTTGATCACACTTGGAAAATTTGGAAGTCTTTAGAGGTTGTCACTGTAAAATTGCAAAACTGGTTTTAGTTTGCATTACTAAAAGTAACAAAAAGAGTTAGACAGCCGTTCAAAAAAGCTCATACCTAGGTTTTTTAGGCCTCGAAGTTTCTCCATCTTCCTATACAAATATTTTAGTCGTGGGGAAATTTAAAATAGTATTATAAAAATGTCAATATGCCCCATTTGAAGGTCCCAATCAGCCTGAGAAGCTCCGATCTAATGAGTGTAGATGTGAGAAAGACCTACCAGTCTGCAGATCTAGACCAAAGTAGAAGAGCGCTCCATCTCCCAAAGCACACAGCAGGTAGTAGCTGCCTTCAAAGGTGGTCATTAGGATTGAGCGAGGGATGATCTCTGAGGACACACACAAACAGGTCATTTATTTTTCCTTCCACTCTTGGGTCCCTGGTTCCACACCAGCAGTGATAAATGTCTGCAAAACCATCTTTGTCAGAAAAATCAATCAGGTTTTGTACAGATTGGCTAAAAGTCGTGTCCCCCCCCATAAATAAATAAATAAATAAATACACACATATACAATACATATAAAATAAAATAAAATAAAATAAATTAAAAACCATTTGTATGCTACAGGATAAACAAAGTACCCTTTCTTTTTCATTTCCAGACAATAATTTCTGTAACTTCAAGCCAGTTATATCTGGACAATTTTCCACTTTCATTTTTTTTAAATTTCCAAAACAGTGAACATGCTCCTGTAGAGCTGCATGCAAGATTTTTATCTCAGTAATGGTATTCATATCTTTTAGTGGGTAGCTCAGTAGGATTCTAGCGTATAAAAAAAAAAAAGGACAAGCAAACTGTGACATAAACCAGCATATTCAAAGGCACGAATATGGCAAAAATTACATTTCTTATGTCATATATTTAAGTGTTTTGTTTTCAATTTTGTGGTCGAATTTATTTCACATAAAATCCTTTAGATATTCCTTTGTGGGATTTTTTTTTTGGGGGGGGTGGGAAACATTGCTGTCGTGACTCTCCTGACACATTATATGCTCTACTGGGCCGTGGAAACACTGCACTTGACTTCATCTCCACCTCCATATTTTTCTCACAGTAAGATTTCCCTCGTCAGTCCGTGACTTTTGTGCCTCTTTTTTTCTCACCTCCACCCAGCATTTCCTTGTGTAGTGCCGTGAAGCAGGGCAGTTTGAGCACACGGGCTGAGATGTCGGTCCACAATCCCACAGCGCAGAGCGGTGACTCATTGCCGCCCTCCCCCAGAGGTGTGATGTCCAGACAGGCCACCTCGTGCTCCATCTCTGTGGTGCTGGGGAAGGTGCAGAGGAGTTGAGAAAAACACAAGCTGCCCTGATTGGTGTGTGTGTGTGTGTGTGTGTGTGATAAAAGTCTGACACACACAGAGTAACCTAGCTTAGGGGGTAACAGTGTCAACCAACACAGAGCAGAAGTTCTAATTGATTTTCGAACTCAGGTGAGATGCAAACTGATAAGATATAGAATTCTCTTGAATGTAGCAGTAAGATTCTATCAACAGAATTAAGATGACATTCAGAAACCACCAGGTGGGTTTTATTTTTCTTCTTAAAAGCTCCACAGAAAACTAATCTTCTTAATAACAGTTCCACCCTATGTTTTCAGGTTTTCTGAGCCTGACGGTGACTCCGCAGAAGCACATGTGTTTTTTTTTTTTGTACTGCTTATGCTGTCATCTAACAGGCTCGTGCACAGACAGACAGTAAAACCATGAACTGTCTAACAATATAACTGGTTCTTCTGCAGTAAACGAGATTTGATTACATTAATAACATGCTTAATACTACATATTTTGTAAGTCTCAAAGACCTGAGGAATATATCCCATCTGTCTCTGATGGACCTGCCAGGACTACAGTGTATTGCTCTATTCACATGGGACTAGAATAACCTGTGCCAGTGTGAATGTACATCTCAGTATTTGTGGCTGGGGTTCTTTGTTCCTCTAGCCTCCTTCCCAGTGAAAGTACAGTAGCTGCAGTAGATATAATCATCATATGATGAAAAAAGAAAAGAAAAAGAAATTCATCAGCATTAAGGTTTGCATAGAAATCCATAAACAATAAGAAATCCAGCGCCAGCAGAAGAGCAGTGATGAGATGGATGACGTGTACTGTATAACAGCATGCAGTGAGAAAGATTTTTTTTCAACCTTCATCAGGCTGAAATGCTAGTCTGACAGCACCAAGTCTTTACAACAACAACAGCCTCAGTTATAGTTGTGTTTACTGTTACCAACAGTAACTGAAGCACATGCATCACGTTCAAGTAACTCCCGTTTCTGCTGCTTCCTGTTTGGGGTCACTACAGCGGAGGGATCCATGTGAGAAGTTTGGCGTAGGTTTTAAACTAGATGGCCTCCCTGATGCAACTGGGATTCAAAGCTGGAACCTCCCATGTGGTAGGTGACAGCACGACCACGAAGCTACGTCACATATCATTTTCAGTTCCTCACATCTAAGTCTAAGAACAGGATAAGACACTTCCAATTCAATTTTTCTTTGTAAATGTTTAAAACAAGCCACAGATTTATGTCATGAATTAAGTATATCTTATCAAAGTTTATGCTACTGAATGTTAATTGTTTAAAGAATGTCAATTCCTTGACAACACACCCAGGGCTTAATGTCTGCACATTATAGTAAAACAGACACATCTTATACCATTAAAATGTGCCATACAAAACATCCTGAAGTACAAATAAACTCGCACCGCAGGGCTCCCCCGTATGAAGATGCCGCATTGGCAACTTGCAACACTGCAGCAAAACCTGTCATACGCTCTAACTGCGCTGGCATTATGTGGGGAGCTGCCGTAATTAAAAAATGACACCCTGACATCTGTGTTTCGTACAACACATTTCCATGAGATAAGTGAAGTCTGTGTTCTACTATAATTTACAGACATGAACCCCCAGATGTGTCCTCAAGGTCTTGCGTTTTATTAAACGATTTACATAAAGTTTGAATCATGATATGAATCTTTGGCTCATCAATGCAAGAAATACTGAATTAGAAGTGACATACATTACAGTTGGACTTCAGTGACAACGTGTCACATTTTGACAGGTGACAAAACCCAAGGGTTAGGGTAGTGGGGCTGCTTGAGTTGCCACAGTAACAGGGCAGCAACTGTAGCCAGAGCTTTTGCGGTCGTCAAGGCTCTGGGCTCCCAGATTAGAGTTTGAGCTTGATAACAGATAGTTGAACACATCCATCTCATCATTTCTCTTCTGCTGGCTCTGGGCTCTTTGCTTTTTATAGATGTCCATTTGAAGCTTAATGCTGACAAATTTCTCAACTGTTTCTTTATCCCCCCCCAAAAAAAAAAAAAAAAATCATCAATCATTATATTCCACTGCAGCAGCCATAATTAGCTATAATTTTGCCATAACTTTATAATCATGAACCGCTAAAAGAAAAAAAACCTGACATCATTTTCACATTCCTTTACTCGTTAGAGTTGACAGACTGATGTGGGCTACACCTTTTCAAAGATGAAATTTCAGTGCACTCCTGTCTTCTCCTGTGGACATGGCATATCTGTGTTTTCACTGTAGCCTCCCTGCTACAGCAGTTTCACCTCAAACAGACAAGCAGGGAGTCTGCAAAGCAATCTGCTTTATCTTCCTAATCCTTCAGCTGCAGCGAAAAGATGAACAGTAAAAGTTTTAAGTCATTATTAGTTTCTTTGAATTTATTTAAAAAGAAAAAAAGTAACCAAAAAAAACCCCTCGTCACTGGAGGGGTTCTTTTTTTATTTTTTTTTTGCCCTGGAGTTAAATTAGCAGGTATTTTTGTTTGATATTAGGCTGTAGCATATAGTTGCTGGCTGCTGTTTTGCTGTTTTATGGTTTGTAATATCAATTATTTGACCTTTTAAGCTTTTAGGAATTTAACATTTTTCATTAGACAAATTAAAAAAAAAAGTTTAAACTATTATTGTATATCATTCTGCAACAGAAATATAAATGAAATGTAATATAATGAAATATGAAATATAATGATAATCTGTGCTTACTGAGAAGTTGAGCCTTTTACTCACTGTTAATCAAACTTTAGCTTTTACACAGTTGTGTGACTCACACTCAACCAGCTGCTTGCTGATTGTAATCCAAACACAATTATGCAGTTCTACTGCAACACTTCATGCCATCTCTTCCATTGTTTCATTATTTATAAATGCACAAAGATGCAAACAAGCCCCGTGTGCTTATAGCAGTACTGGAGGCCAACTTTTACAAGCTTCTTGTCTTTCTCTGAGAGCAAAAAATATATTATGGTATATTTTAATAAAGTTCCAAAGACAGAATTAAAGTTCACTTCAGATGCAAAAGAGAATGAAATGTTGAAATGAGCATTTGTCTTCTGTCTCACTGCACAACTTGCTTTCACGCCATCACTATTTAGTTCGGCCCAAAGGAGCTTTGATTATGAGTGCAGCTCACTTTGATCGGCACGAACACAAAATGGCCAGACAGAGAGCGCTCTGAAGAGGTGGTCTAGGTACAGCCATCATCAGCTCTGGTGCAGTTTTATTTTGATGTGAGAGCGCCACAGCCTCGGGCTGACCCAACTATGGGGTGGACTCCTGTACTCCAACTCTGTGGGTTGTGAAGGAGCATGTAAACATGGCAAAAGAAAGTAACGCGATTAGCTGCGGACAAATGATGTGTCGCCACTTCATTTACAAGCTGTTTAGCTTGTCTAGAGTGGTGTAAACAAATAATACAGAGAAAAAAAAAAGGCCAACTCTGGGTCAAAAATGTGTAGTTGCTATGTCGCCATGCTTTTCACCTCTTTGCTTTTGGCCAGTTGTCATGGAACCATGACGCTCTTCTAAAACTGCTCAAAATTAGGTTAATCTACTGCAGGATGATAACATTATCAAAACCATGAGTCATACAGAACAACAGGGAATACAGAAAATACATTTTTTATGAACCCTCCATACAACTGCTCTGTTCAGTATGCAGTCAATACCTGAAACTCTTCTCTGCAATTGTACCACATTGTCTATATAACTAGCCTGCAAGTGGACATATATTGAGACCCCCCCCCCCCCCCCCCCACCCACCCCCCCCCCCCCCCCCCCCCCCCCCCCCCACACACACACACACACACACACTTCTAAACTCATCTGAAATATCAAACTACTCTGATTGTAGCAGTTAAACATCAAACCAACAGAGAGTTAAAAAAAAAACCTTCTCATAAAGCACTTTAATAGCAAACACACTAAATTCATCTATTTGTAATTGCAAAGGGAAAAAAAACAAAACAAACAAACAAAAAAAACCCACATAACATCTTGTTTATCTCAACAGAGTTAGAGTAGTGGTTTCTTCCTAACTGTAGGTCTTTGGCCTATACTTTTTGAACAGGATGCTGTTTCCAGCCAGAGCTGTGGGTAAGTCTTATGGAACACCTTTGTTATTTTATTTTATCAAATGACATCTTTATGTCATTTGATAAAATAATAATGACACCTTTTGTACCTGACACTCTGTTTGTACCTTAAGAAAAAGAATATGAACATTTAACCTTGGATAAAACAACAAGACTAAAGGCATCTGAGAATTTTGTACAATCCAACTGTACATTCATGGGTATGGCATCAAACCTGAATATAGGATGACCCCACCTTTTCAATATATGTCTTTAAGGAAAGAAATCACAACATAGTGAGAAGAAAGGAGCGAATTCTCTCCAAACTCTGAGGACAAGCACTGGGCGAAACTGTCCGTGTGATATATGAAGCTCTTTGTCTACGCAAAGTAAAAGTACCAGTAAATGAAAAAAATTTAAGGAGTTTAACCGTCTCGATCACACAATTCAAGGAAGAGAAGCTCATTTGTAGCTTAACCATTGACAGTGTGAGCCAAACACGGCCTAAATTTATGAGAGCAAAATAAACTTGTCTGAGTGGGTTCCATTCTGTGTCCTACCTGATCTGTTTGAGTTCTCCAGCCAGGATCTGCAGGTAGTAGAGGGCCCTTCCTACAGCCAGCACCACTTGTGTGTGGTTGCAGGCTGCCACGCTGATGTTTCTGCCCTGTGGCTCCTTCCACTCACTCACCAATGCTTTGCTGTCCTGAAGCACCAGGCGCACAGAGCCTGATGTGATCTGGAGGGGGACAGAAGGACCTTTTAAGATCAATGCTGTGCCTGGAAAAGGTCAGAATCTGAGACTGAAGACAACATGATGTTTTAAAGAAAGTCTCATAACTCATGTGTGTTCTGTGGCTGAGATTTTTCAAATGTCTCAAAAAAATTGCCCAAAAGACAAGGTGTTTTTAAATTACAATTCAATTAGATTCATCTTAGTGATTTAACATGCATGCATCTAGCAGATACTGAGACTGAGTTTAAAGGTGCAGGGTTATTTCCAGCAGTACTGACAGAATTAATGTATGTTCAAAAGAAGATAAAAGCATATTTGAAGAGGATTTGAACTGAAGGCACAACAAAGGCTCCACTGACATTTTGCATACTGAAAACCAGTAAAACTAATACGTTAAATGAAAAAAGAAGTGGGTAAGTGCAAAACAAATGTCAAAAAACATCTTCTATTTAAAGAAAGAACAAAGGATAAATGATCAACCTATTATGACTGTAGAGATCATGTTCATAAAAATACAAATAATATTTTCAAGTACCATTTACAAATGTCACATAATTTAATTTGATTCCATTTGTATTTCACAGAAAAATAAGCTGGTAAAAAACCTTGTTCAAGGCCCTCAGGCAGAGCAAAATGCAAACGTATTCAGAATGTAATCATGAAAAGGAAGGAGCCACACGGCACTGAAGGCAGAAGATGAAGAAATATGTGAGCTGTTGAAGGCTACAAAGAGACTGCAGCAGGTACAAAAACAGGCAACGTATAAATGGAGGTGGTGCACTGTTTGAGAGAACACATAATACGCTGGCGTAATGAGATGTGAAACTAGCACATATTCAATATAAGATCCTTAATAGAGTCTTTGAAACCAGTTGCAGAAGGCAGGAGTTTAAACTGCTCCATTTCTAAGCATGATCGACTTTGCTGTGGGCTGCAAGTCACAGTGCATTTAAAGACAGAGAGGAAGTTTCAATGTCTGTGAATGTAAAAAAAAAAAGGGTTCTGTCAGGCAATTATATTTTTAATCTCATTTAATTGCATGACTCTGTCATTTGTTGTTACACACAAATGTATCATATATTGCAGCGTGTTAAAATTTGACCCAAATTATGTATTTTTCAAATTCAGACACCCCCATACAAATACCATTTAGGCCAAGCCCTTCACCATAAGGATAATGCATTGATGACTATATTCTGCAGTTTTGTTTGAATAAAATAATAATAATAATCTGAAGAGCTGAACAAAAGCATGATGACAGAGACCATTAGATTTGTCATAATCAATATCTGGAAGGACCCAGGTTCCAGAACTGCTACCTAAATGTTGTACACTCCATTCAGCGACTCAGGAGTAGAAATGAACACCTGACTGTTGCAGTTAGGAAGTTATTCAGTTTCACTGCAGTTAAAACAGGTTAACACACTTTCACTAAGTGATAGTGTGTAGTAGGGATGTAACGATATGGAAAATTTGATATCTTGATTATAGTGACCAAATTATCACGGATTACGATATTATCGCAGTATTCTTCATTGCTGTACAAATGTCTAAAAAACACATACCTTTAAATAATTTCACAAAATCTCGTATTTTCTTGTCATACTAAAACATCAGAAGCCAAAATCTTATCAAAATGAAACTTTCACATTAAAAGGGCAAACAACTGGCACAGAAAGAGGTTTTATTTTAAATGAACAAAATAAATAACAGGAACAAAGCTTATTTTCTGGTGCAAATTTAAATGAACACTTTAACAACCATAGTAGGTCAAAATATGCAAACAACTATCAGGAACAAAAATTATAGTGCAAGTTCAAATGAAATAAACTCTGGACTTTAAGGTGAACATCAAATAAGTATAAATGTGTAAATAAAGAAACAGTTGTATAGGAGCCAATTGTGTTGTTATGAATTGTAGTTCGGTCTGTGGGTCAGTGGGTGTCGCTGTGTTGTTACCTGAGGGTCAGATATAAAGGTAACTGCCTGTTATTGGTTAGGTGTTTGACCCGGAAGGGCAAAAGCTTTTTGACCTCTGTGGCGCCAACTGCCGGTGATATGGTTGTTGGATCAGTAAATGGAATAAATTAATATTTTAACTGCATCAGAAGAACATTGTTCCGGTCATTTTTTTGATCAACACGCAATGGTAATGTTTACGAAATGTGAGTTAGCGAAGCGCGTCAACCAGGTTACTCTTGGTCAAACATCTCAGTAGCTTGAAGCATTAAGGGCTGTGTATACTCTCGCAGCAATGTGTTGCAGTTATCTTGTCGCAGGTATGCCGCAGTTATTTTTGATTTATGCCTAATTTTAAAGCGCGGTCTGGGCTATGTTTTTCCACGCCACAACGCAAGAGGGACAATCATGGACTAGCTAAACTTACGGAACTTATCTCTTGCGTTTTTCCACTTCCTCACCGTCTCGGCCGTATCTAGACCCACATTCATCGTAATCTCCCTCCATGAATTACTAGAATATGTGCTGTCTTTGTAGTGTGGAGAACGAGAATCGTACAGATGTGGGTACTTCCTCACTTCTTTGATGATGGGCTCTTTTCTACGCGGATGTAGAATTGAGAAATGACCAATCAGAGGCCTCCTTTGTCTCTTCCCTGCGACACTGTCTGCAGTCAACCTACAATTTTGGGGAGGTGCACCGGAGTGTCTGCGGAGGGTGGGGGGACATATTCTGCATTATCTGCGTCACACACACAGACGGCCTGATATCTGAGCATAAACCAGGCTTGAGACTTAGCTCCTTCAAGTTGCTTGTACAAATTACAATAAAATGTAAACAAGTGCTCTGCAGACAGGATATAATCGACCACGATAATGAGATGAAGTCTAACATAAACGGTTGTTATTGTGTAAAATTTTACTGCGCTTTTCCATAATACTGGTAACTGTTCCATCCCTTGTGTGTAGTCTGTCATGTCATCAGTTATTAACACGGCTGGTTTCGGTGTTTACTTGTCTGACATGCAATATTGCTGGCTGAATGTGTTCCTGTGATAAGAACAAAGACTCATTTCCTCTGTCTTATTTGCACGCTGGTTGGCAAACAACGCTATGATTAATTTCCATTGTAAACTGGACGCGGAATTTTTCCATTTGAAAGCAAGTTAGCTATGCAAAGAATGTCATTTTTCTTTTCCTCCAACAAATACTAGAGTTGTCAATCTAAACCAAAATTTCCAATGGCTATTGACCCACCAGGTTACGGACTCACTCCAAAATAAACCACCTAAGGCAACCCATTACCTTAAATGACCAGCTGTTTTTTTTTTTTTTGAAACGTGCCATTACAGCTGGAACTGGACTGCTTGAACTTTCTTATTGGAATAATCTACATACATTTTTTTAATGTGCAGCAAGGATGATCAGAACAGTGAAGCTCAAGTACACAGTGTACATGCAGGATAAGAGACCAAAATATGAGCAAATACAGATCTAATAAAAGCAAAGGCCACAAGAGTCAGTCACCAATTCTGACTGGGCTTAGATTTATGTGTGATACTTTATGATACATGAGGTTAAATGACTTTATTGTACAGATTAAACAGCAACATTTGCAGTTCTCTACATGCAAATTGAATATAAAAAATGGACTTTAAAAACTACAGAAATGGGATGATACGACTGAAAATATCTGTGGTCTCCATTTTCAGTGCATTCATTTTTCTTAGTCTCCCACCCCAATGAAAGTCATATTTAACATGTCTAACTCTAGAGCTAGATTTAAGCTTAAGGGAGAAGTATTAACTTGTAGCAAATCAAGAGTTTTTGTTCATAGTCAGAAAGTATTAGTTATGTAACAGCAGTCAGTTATTAATTCAATAAAATTGATGAGAAAAAAAAGAAAAACATGAAATATCTTGAATCCATACTGTCTGCAAAAGAACCTTCAGCCAATGTGAATAAGCACTATTGCATTTTTTTTTAATTTTGCATTTATAAATATACCCATTGTGAGACAAGACAGTAAGAACAGTTCAGCATTAAAATATAAGTAGAGTTGTCACAAACTAAAGACTTATGGTTGAGGGTCTAACATTTGGCTGAATTCCCAGCAGGCTCAAACTTGAATTTAAATGAAATGCAATATTCATCACAAGCAAGTGTAAAATACATGAAGTTCTTTTGCGCCCTTCATACTCAGGGCTGCCCCTTTTAATCTTGTATGATTCAGCCCCCTCAAAGTATTTCTTAATAAATGGAAAAAATTCCACAGTTGAATAATTGATTTCGATAGCTAAGTTTGAATTTGTGAAACTGGAGGATATTCCTACTTTGAAGTGCAATGTAAGAATTCCCTCAGTCAGTCATCAATTCTGGTGGTGCATCTTAACACTGATACACTTAAGATGAAGGAGAAACGGAGCATGTTTTGATACGAACCTGAATGAGTTGCTGGTGTGCCACATTGCCACAGTAAAATGTTTGCTGGTTGTCTACAAAGCCTGGCAGCTCAGTTTCCTCAACCTCTTCTCCACTCAGCATTAACACCCTGGAGGGGAGGAACAAGACTCTTCAGATATGATATCTTCAATTAAAATAGACTCCATACTTCTGGCATGCTGCATAGTAAATGCTCACCGTGTTTGACCCACGAAAGACAGCACAAGCATATCGTCTGTCTCTCTGCCTGCCTCAGAACGAAGAGGCCACAAACCTTGGGGGAAATTCAAGAATGAGCGTCAAAAAAGAAAATATATTTTCTGCACAATTCTGCCAGGTGACAGAAATACTATATCTACCCAAACCCCAATCTTTCACTATTCCATCTATTACGTGTTAAAAGCTGAACAGGTTGCAGATTCTTCTCAGAGCATTGATTGGCTGGGTGAATAATTGCCCCTCATCAACAGGCCAGAGGCAGGAACCAGCAGCTGAGACATTTAGGGCTAAGATGGTCAATAAACAGCTCAAGTCTACCAACTCCAAACAGATCCTAACAGGTCTCTGTGTCTTGTTTAAGCATCAGACAAATTCTTATTGCAGCAGACACTGGTGAGCTTTTCGGTCTTACTAAATGAAAACAAATGTCTCCAAACATAATCGTGCCAATTTACTGTTTTTTTTTTTTTTTTTTGAACGCAACAAGCCAAGACCTTTGACATTTGAGCCATCTGCTCGCATTCATGTGCTGAGCCTGGATCAGCAACAGCTGGCAACTTGGCTGGCAAGCCAAACAGATGCGCAGGTTGAAGTGGCTCCACTGTCAAGCCAGTGGAGAATTAAGGGGTGAAAAAAAATCAGGGCTTGATAGGAAGGCGTTGGACAACACAGACTTACACATACAGGACACACAAACCTTTGATTCCCGGCAGGTCAATGCTTGCATGCTCATGAATCCCAATGCCGTTGCGGATAATCCGAAGAGAGCCCTCTTTGAAGGCACCTGAACATGTCACCAGCTGAAAGACAAACAAGGGAACAGAATAACCTTTTGCTATTTTGTGACTATTAGTTGTTATTTGGTTGCCACTTATATTTCCTCTCCAAATCCTCTGACAGATTTCTATTTATTCTGTTTCCTGATCATTACATTTTTTTTATAGGATAATTGCAATTGTGTATAACCTTGGCCAAAAACTGGCATTTTTAATAATAAAACTAAACACTGTAGACTTTAATGACCTGCGAGAGCACACTAACTTAAGAGATCCAAACCCCTGGGCATTAGCAAAGAGGAAAACTAATGGGCCAAATCATGAGCAGTCAGGTGCTCACCTTCAGCTTTTCTTCAGGGCAGTGAGACTGTCAAGTTAAATGCTCCCATAAGACCCTCATGTCACAGAGGCCCAAGCAATTAAACTGACCAGTACATTGCAATTAATGTTATTCTAAAAGCTGATTTAATCATGTGATTATTTCTTTCAATTAATCATTCAATTGTGTGCGCTACAGAAGCCAAGAGAATTGTAAGTGTAAACAAAGGAACGTGGTAGGTTATTGCAAAAATAGAAGTGTCCAATAGTTTCACAGCAGTGGCGTGAACAGATGCAGTCCTAGAGAAGTGATGAATCTTTTAAAGGCAGAGCTTCTGAGGTAACAGTTAAACAACATGACATTGTTAAGATCCAACATCCTGAAGGTCAATAATAATTCTGTGCAGCCTGATTGGACCAAACTAGAATGTTATTTATTCATCCAGTCATGGTACACTAACAAGATTAATACCAGAGCTCACATAATCTCAACCCTGCCACCTGCCACCCAGCAGCTTCATCTTAATGGAAAGCACCACGATGAACCTAGAAATCCACCTTGACCATGTTCTCAAACGTCCTCTCAAAGCATCCTGCATTCTGATAATCTTCACATTTGTATGCTTTATCTCAACAGATTTTCTTGCCAGTGTGATATTCATTTTTTAGCATTTACTACATCCTGTTCTATCTCACTTTTTCTATAAGAGGTCAGGTTGTATTTTGTCTTGCAGTCTGTGTATCAGTCTTTTTTCTTTTGTTGTCTCAATGGCTCTGGAATGCATCTGCACCAATTAACCAGACCGAATGCTCTGTGGATTTTCAGCAAATGGAAAATTAAAACAATTGGAATTGGATTTGGCTCTATTTCAACATAATGAAATGAGTTAGAGTATATAGATGAAAAAGTCAGTGGCTGATTATGTGCTGGTCTGTGACCAACAGAGAGGCTCAGAGCTCTAGTGGACTGTTGCCTTTGGAACTGCATCCAGTGTCCTGAAGCCGAGTAACAAGCCCTGCCAACTAAACCATCTGTACTAAATCTTTCTCTCTTTATTCCACTGTTTTATCTCCCTTTAGCACGATGATTCAGCACAAATGAATATAAGTGTTCAATATATTAAAAAAAAGGAATTCTGTGGCAAACTATTAAACCTGTCTGGTAAATATTAAGGATTATGCCAAAAGCAGACACATCCTGTGAGCAGCTGGTTCCTTTAAACAATTTTAATTTTGTTATATGTAAATGTATATTTTAAAACACATGTAGCATTTCAGTAACTACAAAGCAATCCCTGGTAGAAACAAAGATGTGTCTGCAACACATTATTCCACATTACATTCAGAAAACATATTGCTTCACATCTGCTGAATGCAAACAAACTAAAGTATGCAGACAGAGAATGAAAAAGAAAAATTGTGCATATAGCACATGCTGTTACTTGTAAAACAATCTGGCTTTTAGCATTGAAACAAATTATTTAGGTTTGTGTACCAAATATCCTTTAACATAATGAATAACTGCAGTGAAGAACACAAGAACAAAAAGACTATAAAACTGAGAAACAGACTACCTTAATAAAAAAAAAAAAAAATCTTACTCCATCGATTAAGAGGAAAACACAAATAGACTCAGGAACTACCAGATTTTAATATATAGCTTACATTCTTTTTTGTCAAAGAACACTTTTTTTTTTTAAGTTTTAGATAAATAGGAGAGGATGTTTTTTGTGTTGTTTTTTTCTTACCTGACCCTGGCCCTGCCGCTCCAGGTCAACCACACACATGTCCACAATAGGCCCCAGATTGGTGAACGTTTCCATTACTGTCACATATGAGCCTTGTTCGTTGCTGTCCACGTTGAGCTGCAAGAAAAAAAAAAATCTTTCAATAATTTCACTATGAGTGTAATCATCTGTAGCTACCACAGGACCAGGGACCTCATGTACTGATCTTTTGTATGCACAAAGAAGTTGTTAGGTCACTTTCCGCGCTCACATCGATAAACTACAAGTGAAAAGAACATGAGAATTTGCAGCGCTCCACACATACTTTTAAGGTTTGCCATTTTGCAACACTTGGAGGCGATGCAGTAAAGTTCCAAGCATTAGGAATCATTTCCCCAAGTATCTGTATCCCACCACACAGATGATGTCTTTTTTGGATATGCGTTCTTACTGCAGGATGTTCATCCTTGGCTATGCAGAACCTGAGGCTCCTCTGAATTCCCTTATCTACAGGCAAGGGTTGAATGCTCCTGACAGGATCAGCTGGATGCCTGATGCTGTGGAAACCTTTCGTAAGTTGAAGCTGACTCTTCAAACTGCTCCTGCCTTAAGGTTGCCGGATCCCACACACCCTTTCACACAGTCGGCAGATGGGGGGGTATGTCTTCAGTTCTTTTGCAGGAGCATGGCGGGGTGATGAGACCTGTGGCTTACTTTTCCGGTAAGCTTGATCCAGTTGCAGCTGGACTCCCAAGTTGCGTATGTGTAGGTGGCTGCAGTGGAGAAAGCCGTGCACGCGTGCCGTGATTTAGTAGGGTATGCAGATTTGACACATCTGCTACCTCATGCTGTGTCTATGATTCTTTTAGAGCAGAAAACTTCATATTTGTCTGCTGCTAGGTGGCTTAGGTGCCAAACAGTTCTCCATGACCAACCAAATGTCACTGTGAAGCATTGTACTGTTTTGAATCCTGCAACACTTCTACCAGGTTCAGATGACGGGAGCCACATTACTGTGTGGCTGTGATTAATGAGGTTTGTGCTTCTAGACCTGATCTTCAGGTATTGCCTCTGATGAATCCTGATTTGGCTCTGTATGTTGATGACTTGGCCTTTAGAGATGAGTGCACAGGGAGAAACATGGCGGGGGTTGCTGTTGTTTGAGATCATGAAGTTTTGGGGTCTGGTCCTCTTCTACATCATTATTCTGTTCAGGCAGCTGAGTTGATGGCTCTAACTGAGGCCTGTATACTGGCAAAATGGAAAAATATCACTGTCTTTACAGATAGTAGATATGGATTTGTAAGGATTCATCAGGCTTAAATTGTGAAAGACTGGTTCAGGGAGCATGAGACATCATTTTCACACATAGATTGGCCACCACAGAGTCCAGACCTAAACCCCATTGAGAATCTTTGGGATGTGCTGGAGAAGGGTTTGCGCAGCGATCAGACTCTACCATCATCAATGCAAGATCTTGGTGAAAAATTAATGCAACACTGGATGGAAATAAATCTTGTGACATTGCAGAAGCTTATCGAAACAATGCCACAGCGAATGCGTGACGTAATCAAAGCTAAAGGCGGTCCAACAAAACAGAGTGTAAGACCTTTTTTTTGGTGGCGACTTTTTTTTGGGCCAGGCAGTGTATATTCCGGATATTAGTGTTAGCATGACCCATGTCGTGTTGCATTTAAATTCGCTTCTGCAGACTCATAAAAACAGGGACTCAGCTGAATCCTGGAGCTTTCATATGTGGGCGTGGCTGAATTCTGGGTCCTGGTCTTTTATGTCCCTGAGAGTATGTACTCTGGTAATATTTATTTTGGTTGTATTTTTCGTCAGATGACTCAGAGAATGATGAACACTTCCTTTATGCATTCCTATAATCTTTTTAGTGCTCCAGTGTCTGATTCTTTCCCCAACATTAATTGGAATGCTGTACCCACATATTCCTTTGAATATTCCTCTTGCACTGAATTGCAATTAGCTTAGGTGATCCTGGGTTTTCCCCACTGGGGTTTTGCCCTGTAGTCAGTGTAGTTTGCCAGTACCATGAAGTCTTTTACTGGCTCCTCGTCTACTGGGGCTTGATGTTTGGCTTCTCGTGGCCACAGGGACAGACTATGCTATTTTTTTCCTTTCTGCCTCGCAGTTGTGGTCCTTTTCTCCCTGGACGGGTGTTGCTGTGGTTTTGTCATTCTGCATCGATCTGCTGAGGTGTAAGGTATGACCCCTTTGCATGCAAATGGAAATTTAAAAGTCACTAAATTCTAATCATAGCCAAGTCTTTTAAGTTTATCCTCAGTCTTACTCAGATGTTTAAGTCAACAAAGTGGTTAAAAACTAATATAAGGTTATATGCCAAAAGTATGCCGTCAGTTCAGCACCATATACCATCATGCCTGAAAGTTTTGGCACCCTTGCACATAAAGACCAAACATCTCCAAATGTCTGTAAAATAAGTTGAAATTGACAAAAGTATTTGGTGTCTCAAATTCTTTATTAAACTAATAATAAAACAGAAACTTTGCTTTTTAATCATAACTTAATACTTCATTTTAAATAATATATTACACAGAAATTGCTGTGGCAAAAGTATTGACACCCTGAATTCAATATTTGGTAGCACATCCTTTGGAGAAAATGACTGCTGTCAAACGCTTCCTATAGTTTTCAATGAGATGCCTACACCTCTCTACAGGCAGTTTGGCCCACTCTTCATTTGCAAACTGCTCCAGTTAACCCAGATTAGAAGGGTGCCTTCTTCCAACTGCCATTTTCAGATCCCTCCACAGGTGTTCAATGGGATTGAGATCTGGACTCATTGCTGGCCACTTTAGAACAGTCCAGCGTTTTCTGTTGAACCATTCCTGGGTGCTTTTTTGAGGTGTGTTTTGGGTCGTTGTCCTGCTGGAACACCCATGATGTTCGATGAAGACCCAGCTTCATGACACTTGGTGAAAACATTTCTCTCCAAAATACCTTGGTAATCGCCAGATTTCATAATGCCACGCACACATTTAAGGCACCCAGCACCAGAGGCTGCAAAACAACCCCAAAACATTAGTGAACCTTCCTCCATGTTTGAACTGTAGGGAGGGTGTTCTTTTGCTTGAAGGCTTCATTTATTTTCCTGTAAACAGAGTCTATGTGATTTACCAAAAAGCTCCGATTTGGTCTCATCTGTCCACGGGACATTTTCCCAGAGGGATTTTGGCTTGTTCAGGTGTGTTTTGGCAAACTCTAGCCGAGCTTTCTTGTGTCTGTCTTTCAGTAGAGGCTTCCT
Organism: Hirundichthys speculiger; assembly: GCA_018398805.1. Lineage (NCBI taxonomy): Eukaryota > Metazoa > Chordata > Actinopteri > Beloniformes > Exocoetidae > Hirundichthys > Hirundichthys speculiger. The sequence continues at coordinate 93,537 of JAGFBZ010000909.1, forward strand.
TCTGGGTCTCCTACCATAGAGCCCTCTTTCATTGAGCTGGCGACGGATGGTACGTGTTTAAATAATTGTACCTTGTGTCTGAAGGTCAGCTTGAATCTGTTTAGCAGTTGTCCGAGGTTCTTCTGCCACCATTCGAACAATCCTTCACTGCATTCTTTCATCTATAATTCTCTTGCGGCCACTTCTTGGAAGGTTCGCTACGGTACCATGAGCCTTAAACTTCTTTATAACATTTTGCACAGTGGATACAGGAACATGAATGTCTCTGGAGATGGACTTGTAGCCTTGAGATTGTCTATGCTTTGCTACAATCTTTTCTTTGACTTCCTCAGACAATTCTCTGCTTTTCTTTCTTTTGCCCTTCTTTTGTCTAAAATTTAATATTAAGTTCTGATTAAAAAACAAAGTTCCTGTACTATTATTAGTTTAATAAAGAATTTGAGACACCAAATACTTTCGTCAATTTTGACTTATTTGCAGACATTTGGAGTTGTTGGGTCTTTATGTGCAAGGGTGCCAAAACTTTCAGCCATGATGGTATACTGTGAATTAAAATCCAAAATCTGAGAACCAAAGTCCTGGATCCTCTACATATTGCTCAATATGTGCTCAATTTCACATGGATTGCAAGTTTTAGACTGAAGCCTGTACATAGGGCCCCAAGCCTTCGTATGTCAAAGTGGTCACAAGCATCATTTCTTGTTTTTAAATGCAGCTGCACAGTATAATTTAATCAGGTTATTGAGTGAAGGCTTCACGCTTCAGTGATGCACTTCTGTGTTATGATCCAGAAGGGTTTTTCCCCTCCCAAATTTCTGAGTTTCTGAAGTCAGAAATTCTGACTCTCAAAAAGTAAAATAATGACATCGTGAAGTAAGACCACAGACCAACCTTTAAATTCCAAATGGGTGCATAATGCATTTGCAAAAGTTTCCAACATCATCAAATAAAGTCATTTAATTAATTTCCCTTCCAGGATTAATAAAGTGTTGTGAATTGAATTGAACTGAATTTAATTAAACATTTTAAAAAGAAATTTTCTTTTTTCTACATTTATCAAATAACAATTTAGCCTTTTAGTGTTTACTTGCATTTACAGTTGGCCTAAAATTCAATAATTTCATGACAAACTTTGTGACATTATGAACTTTTATTCTGATGCTTCTTACCTTCACAAGCTGCGAGTCACCAAGTCTGGAGCCAACAAATACCACCCCGTTGTCCAAGTATGTCAGACACTCAGCAATTGATGTCTGTCAATGAACGCAGACACACAAACACGTCAAACTCAAAGTATGTTCCTACAATGCATTATTTACAAAGTTCATAAGTTTCCGGATCCCCAAGTTACAATAGATTCTGTGAAACAAACTCAAACTCATAATTGAAGATGACAGCAGGCAGCAGCGTAACAGCATCTCTAGCGCTATATTTATATCTAATTGAACTATTGGGTTTTTTTTATTCTACGATTCAACTGTTCAAGTAACAGTTTCAGCTTAATTTCACATCAGTGAGGACATGGCCATCTTTGCATTCCACCCACATTAAGTCAGTTTTAGAAAACCTTAAAAATAAGCAGAAAAGATGTGAATGAATGAATATAATATAAATGACTACAATAATTAGGGAAAAACAATCAAATGCTCTAGATGACAGAGAAATTGGTTATGTGATCGGTGTGAAAATAAAAGTAATAGCTTCCAACTGTATATTCAATAGTATTGTTTCTGTTATTATTTTGGCCTCAGAAAATAAGCAATTATGAGTCATACCTCTGTGGACTGCAAATCATCAAGCTAGACCTTTTAACAAAACCAATCACAAACATAATTGGCAGACTTCATCATGATGAGAATAACTATTATTTGCACCTGAGAGACAATAAAACTGAAACTACAATAGCATGTTACCTTTTCAATGTACAGTTTTTTGCCAAATGCAGAACAAAAATGGAAGAAAATTTACATTTTTTAAAAGTAATCGAAAGACCATCACACAAATGATGTTGGCAAATATTGTCTTTCAGTCATTTGAATCTAAATCTGAACATTCCAACACAGAATGCACCAGAGAGCTAAAAGATTTTTGAAAAGCAATCTGTCTCTAGCTCAGCACACACTGCTTGATTGGTTCAAGGCTCTGCATCACTCAGAGAAGTAGAAAGAACACATTTCACCTCTCTAAGCTCAGAGAAAGGTCGTTACAAGAAAGGTGCAACTGACTAAATGCCGTCTGACTTGAACACGAGGTTTAGCTTCAAAGCCAGAACTGGAAAAAAAAAAAGTCATCGTCTAAATCACTGGCAGCAAACAACAAAGAGCTAGAATCCTTCGTCTTCTGTACAAGTGTAGACAAACCTATTTGTTCCTCTCACAGCCATAAACCATTAAAACGTCAACTGTAACAAAATGGGGTCCCTGAGGCAGTGAGAAGAACAGACAATAGAGGGGAAAAAAAACAACCAAGAGAAAGGGTGGTCAAACCATGTAGTAAGAAGCAGATGGGAAAAATGCCAGAAGACAGGGAGGTGGATAAACAGAGCGAGGACAAAGATAAAGTGGCCGACCGAATAAGATAAATGAGCACCTCTCCAAGGAGCTCCACATGCAGGTCTTTGAGTGCCACGGTGCCGTCCATTAGCTCCTCCTTCTCCAGCAGCAGCATGAATAGACGCCCTTCCATGTCCCCCAGCAGGTAGCGCGAGCCATTAGGGTCCACTCGGTTGTGGCAGACAATGGTACTTTGCTGCAATTTAGAGCAGAACACAAACAAATCTTTAAAACTGCACTCCAAGTAGAAGTGGAGGCTACAAAAGCACACTGAATCAACCCAGCACAAAAAAAGCCCTTAACCCCGTTTCACAGATAAACACAGGTAATAAAAAATTAAACATACAGGAATAAATACAGGATGTTTGTGTTTGAAGTTGCATCATGACAACATATTTTTTCAGGCTCTCCCATATCTTTTGTGTACTACAAAAGGAGGACTACAAGCTTTTTTTTTTTTTTAAACAGAAATCAAGAATTTCAATTGTGCATAAACCTCATCTTTCTCAATGATTGACTAATTTCAATTTTGAATATTGATTAACTGCATTGGGACAGTGGTCCATTCATCTTCACCATCTTATCCTTCAGAACATGTGTAGGTGTCCTTGTTCAGTCAATTGACACTCAATAACAGAGATGGCACCAAGTCCAGCATTAGTATTCACATTCACATATCTATGGCCAAACTGGAGTAACAAGGTATTCTAAAATGTGTGTTGTTGGACTGTAGGATGAAACCAGAGCACCCACCAAAAGTCTGTATAGACATAATGAAGAGGGATCCCTAAGGATCCTTGCCGTCAAGGCGCCCTGCCAACCACACAGCACCACCAAGCCTCTCCATCGTCAACCACTATCACATATTTTAAAGACTGTTTACCCATTATTACAGCCGTTGGGATCCGTTGGATCAGAACACATAACAAAAACAACACGTTTTACATATACAGGCTACTAGGGGTGCACGATAATTGGAAACAGGAACAGGAAATTATGACGTCATTCCGATAAGTCCGATATTACGACGAATAGCCCTAAGAACATATATATTTTTGTCAACACAACAGTGCCTCGCTCCCTCTGAGCCTTGAATGACCGGCATAAATGTGATGTTCAAGTGACATCGGCATAATCAGAAAAACTATTATCAATGAGAAATATCAATAATATCCCCCCATGCCAGAAAACAACTTGTTAACTCGGTCATAATTTTGGTAGTTGCTGACTTGAATTGATATTCGCAGTATTTTCCTACATGTTACACATAAAAAAATGTTAAAAAATTGAAAGGCCGAAGGAACGACTACCAAACGAGAGAACATGGGAATTTACGTTACACCCTGACTGCAGCATTGCGGCACAGCGTGCTGATTGTATGGAACTTTGTTAAAGTTTCGGAAGAACACAGTTTGCTGGTTATTTGTGACAAATGCTCCAACCAAATTCCACGAGGAGGGAAAAATAAGCTTTAATACGTCAAACCTGATCAGCCACCTGAAACATAACCATTGCTTCCATGGAGTTTTGAAAACATCTCTGCCCCCCACTCATCTCATCTAAGCTTCCATGAGATAAAAAAAAACAACAACAAAAAAAATCTACTGAACCTCATTTACTTTAATTACAATTTGAATGGAACCACAAGCCAAAATCATTTAAACGTAATTTTTTGTTACTATGGAGTGCACTTTTTCATTTAATTTACACAGACAAGTCTAACTTGTGTCAGTATATTATGCACTGTTTATTATTTTTTATTGTCATTGAGGGATGCAGTTTTTTTAGTATGTAATTCTGATGCATGTATTTCCATCAGTTCAAGGAGCCTTTTTTTATATCAGTCAGTAATGCACCTTATTTAAGTTGATGTGAGATATCAAATAAGTTTGTTTGAAAGCTTTACGAAAATGTTTGAAAGGCTTGCCAATAGTTTTTCATTGGAAAAAATAAATATCTGCTCATTTAAAGAGTCAAAACTATTTTTGATTTTGTTCATAATATTGATCTTAGGTATATGTGTGTTTTATCGGTTATCAGTATCGGCCTTTAGGAGCTGAAAGTTATCGGTTATTGGTATCGCTTTTAAAATACAGTTATTGTGCATTCCTACAGACTACTTAATATCATCAACCTTTGAATAAATAATCAGAATCAGAATGCCCTTTATTGTCCTTATACTGCAATGTACAACGAAAATTGGAGATGAACAGAGTGAAATGTTTTAAGTTCTCAAATTAACTCATCAGTGCTCTCTGGAGGAGAAACTGTTCCATAGAGATGTGTCAAAAACACATTTTTGCTCTTTCTGCACTGCATTAGTTTGTCTTATGAAGAACTAATGTGACATGAATTTGACACTAACATAGATTCAATATGCTGATCTTTTTCAGGTCAACAAATGACTGGTTTTAGTCTTGTCTAATCACTACGCTACCATAACTTTTGATATTGTTTAAGGTATACTGTTAGGAGAAAACTGCAGTTTCCTGGCTGATGTCAACCTCTGATGTAAACAACGGCAACCACTGAGTGGGTTTTTGTCAAATATTTTCTTGTCTTATAACAATACCGAATCTCTTTTTAAAACCAGCTGCATTAAAGTAAGAGACTTGAGCTTTCCTAAAGACATGACAGGGCATAAAATTAGAATTTTTACCAAGTAGCCGCTGGCTACCAGGTTTTTGAAATTGGTAGCCAGCTAGCAATTTTTGTCGCTAGTGTTTTTTGTTGCCCCATACACCCCCGTAGACTGCTGACATTATCATGGACACTCCCAGCATGTTCAGCAATTTCAGCCAGCTATTTTGTTTCCTGTGTCCATTATTGGACGAACTGATCAATCCAGGTGTGTCTGACCATTGCTGTGAGGTCAGACACACCTGGATTAATCAGTTTGTCAATTAATGGCACAGCAAACAAAGCAGCTGGCTGAAGTTCAGAAAGTAGTGCAGCTGTGCGTAAAGCCACATTGACATAATGTGAATATTCATTATAGCCTAAATGAAAACACTAAAAGAGTGTATGTGGAGAGTATTTATTTGAAGGGATATGCATATTTTTTTGTTCATTTAACATTGCTTGTATTTAAATTTAAATTTGATTTTCATTCTACACATTGTTTTCATTTCATATTGCTCTTCTTTTGCAGTTTTTCATTTCACGTGACTTTTCTTTACACTTTTAATGACTTGTACTCATTTGTTGCAAACTTTGAATTCTTTATGACTGTTTTGGAAGGAGTGTATTAGTGGACTGTTCCAGAGTAGTTTATTTTACATGAGAGAGGAGCGCATTCCTATTCTCTGTAACAATCTCTTTTTTTTCTTCGCGCACTGTCACTCATCGGATGTCACACACTGACCTCGCGACATCTACCACCTACGGTAGCTGTAGTGGGCTACTGCTGTGGGAGTTATCGCGAGGCAAGTTACAGATCTCAGATTGGGAATGTTTTTTTTTTGTTTTGTTTTTTTTTACTCCGCCCAATGCGGTATTATTATTTTTTTAATAACGCAGGTTAAAATATGGGAGATTTACGGGAAAAATACTAATACAGGATGGCAGGAGAGAAGAGTAAAATACGGGACTTAACCGGCCAAAACGGGATACTTGACAGGTATGATTTAAAGGCATGAACGCACATTTTATTGTTTCCATGATGCTTACTATGAAAAGTTACTATTCTGTTAACTATTCTGTTGTGTTTTTTTATGAGATTTTTTTTTTACCAAAACGATCCATTTTGCTGTGGAGTAGGTTCAGTGAAAGCTTTTTGCATTCGTCTGTCTTCAGTTTTGTCCATCTGTCAATCGCTGGGTTAGGCGCATGTGTAGTTATGACTTCCGGTGTTCTGGCATTACTTCCTACCTAAAATTTTTTCCTACCGTAGCAGAAAATTATAGCCTCATCTGTAATTTTTTCCTACATTGTAACAATATCCTACCAGCACATAAATCTGCTCTCCTCTGTGTTTTGGGTGGTAGCAATTATTATACACATTTAATAACATTTAATTTTAGGTTTGTGATTTATTGTCTTGCAAACGAATATACGACAAACCCTGTAAAGTAACCTCCTGAACAAGGTTTAATACAGCTGGAAAAGCATATTCACTCACACACAGGCATTAGCATCATAACGACGTGCATCTGATTTGTCTGTCGAACTTATGCAATATAAATACTGTGCATACAATGTATTAAATGTTAGGCATTCGGAGCATTTGATTTGTCCCTTAAACGTATATGCATTAAATACTGTCCATACAAAGTATTAAAAATACAAGAAACTAATCTTTTCTCTTCCGCGATAACGGTCAGGCAGCAGAATATTATGGCCTTTTGAAGTTGCTGCTATACGCATGCGCATCAACTCGGGTAGGAAGATATTATGAGTTGGAAGAAATTTCACAACGCCTGGTTCAACACGGGCAAACGATGTGCACCCAAAACTTTTTGCCAAATAAACTGTTTCTAAATTATTTAGAAATGTTTGCCTTGGTGACACATGACAAATGTGCAGAAATCATAGAAAAAAAAAGATTTTTTTTTTTTAAAGTTGATGGTGGATTTTGTGGCCCTTGCCACTGGCGACAAGGCAGAAAAAAATTTTGGACCTTTTAGTCACGATTTTATGCCCTGCATGAACCAAACCAGACTGGGCTGCAGCAAAAGACTGGAACTGAACCGCTTATGTCTCCTGTCCACAACAATCACATGATAAGCTGTCCAGCTGGCGAGAAGATATGATAGATATGTTTTGTAGTGGAATCCACATCTTTAATCAGTTTGCTCTATAGTTCCTTCAAGCCAGCCTTGTGTTGTTTCCTTTGTCTCCTGTACAAGCTGTGTCAATTTCTCATTTGATCAAACCTTTACAAAAGAAAAAAAAATCTTATCTTCCTGCCTGTAATATCAAATATTTTGTTCGACTGAAAAGCAGTCCATCATCTTATTAGAGTCTACAGGTGAAACCAGTCAGCAGGGCCATCACAGACAAGTTTCTGAACATGATCATATGGTGTAAGACACATTCAGCAAGAAGAACTGTTAATGTTTCCAACTCAGTTTTCACTTCAGCGCTCCAGAGTGACAATTTATTAATTACCTGTCAAAAGTCTTGTTTTGGTTAAGTACAAATATGAGATTTATCCATTCATCTCTTTTCTACTCAAGCTATATCAGGGGTCTCAAACTGATGCGTGAAAGGGCCGCGTGGCTTCAGGTTTTTGTTCCAACCATGCAGAAACACAGCTGTCTTGTTTTAGTCAATCAACTAGTTGTCTTCACTGAATATCTGAACCAGTTCAGTTGCTTGAATGAAACAAGTCAGCTGTGTTTCTGCATGGTCGGAACAAAAACCTGCCAGCCATGCGGCCCTTTCACGGATCAGTTTGAGACCCCTGAGCTTATATCCTGTTCAGGGTTTTGGGAGGACTGGAGCCTCTCCCTACTGCCATCAGGCCAGAGGCCAGGTAGATCCCTGACAGATCACCGCTCCATCACAGGTAGATCCCTGACAGATCACCGCTCCATCACAGGTAGATCCCTGACAGATCACCGCTCCATCACAGGTAGATCCCTGACAGATCACCGCTCCATCACAGGGCCAAACAACCATGCACACTCAGCACGTTTTTGTACTGTGCAAGGCCAATGACTAACACAAAAGCACAAGAGAATAAAAAGCTCAAAAACTGCAAATTTGAGGATTCTATATCTGAGGAAATAAAATGTTTTTTCATAAAATTCATTAAATTGTGGTACTACAGCACAAAGAAACAATGTTCTCTAATTATAAAACCAGAAGGCTGCTGAAGAGCTCCTTCAGGGTTTTGGTTTTGCTAATTGGCCACAGGATTCTTATATGGGGAAGTTTAGTCAGCATCAGTGATGAATCTTCCTCTGTCTCGACGTTCAGAATTAGTAAATACATACACTTCAAGTTTTCCTAAAGCTATCAACATGTGCAAATAATACAGGTTTTAATGACAGTTTCAGTCTCCATATTTATTTAACAGCATTATTTCAAGAAATTACACAACTACGGTCAAACTTACCATTGCTTTGTTTTATATTATGCAGATAACAGTCTGATTCTAATGCCTGTTTTGCTGCATCTTAGCAAGAGGAAAATGAGACACATTTCCGCACTGAACTACATGAACTTTGGCACAATTTTTTTTTTATTTTAGAGTTCCTTGAAACAGAAACGTTTACTTGCTGGCATGTAACAGCATTCAACAAAACTGACTTGACAAAATCCAAATGAAACTGAAGCAGTCTTCTTAAGGAGGATCAAGTTATAAAAAAAAAAATTCATTTAGAAGAGCAGTTAAAGGTGGAGTAGGTGTTGTTTGAAAAACGGTTCCAGCAATCCAACTCAAGTGAGATTTTGAAAATATACACTCCCTCCCTCCTCCCAAAGGCTCCGCCTCCTCCTCTTCAGCTCACCCCTCGAAACCACACCTTCACATGATTCACGACTGCATGAACCATAGGGAGGGAGGGAGCGAGGGGTGATATTTGATGGACGTATTAGGCAGCCAATCAAAATAGTGATGATCACTTTTTTGATTGGTCAGAGTTTTTCTCTGATTATACCTTCTAGACTGGACCAAAATGTTTAGTTTTTTTTGCAAACATTTTATTTCAGTGGGTGCAATGGAAATGTGAAAAGGTTTTCAGGCAATATTGTAAAAAGTGTTGCAAAAAAACAACACCCACCCCACCTTTAAATAAATTAAAAAAAAAAAAAAAAAAAAAAAGGCTTTTTAATGGGGTGGTGACCAAAAAAAACTCTTTTATTAACCCGGTTTGTCTTTACCTTGATAGTAGGTGGTGCAATGGCCAAGTATTTGTCTCCATTGTGGTAGGTGATGGACTCTTGTCCTATGATTATAGCTCCACCAAATGGCTCAGGCACTAAAATACAAGCACACAAGCAGAGTTAAATATGTACAAATACAGGACTAGATCATTTATATGCTTTCAGTATATAATACCATGACTGACACTATACTTAAGTAAATCTGTTAATTGCCTGTATATTTTAAGCAAAACTGCACAATACTGTAAAGAACCTGACATGCTATATTCTGTTTTACTCATTATATATTTTTTTAAAAAATCAATTCAATTAAAAATGTTGTAAGGAATTTAAGTATGAACCATCTCTTTAACTTTATTGCTTAGTAATTAGGTAAAAATACAATAAAATAATGCCTTGTACAACACTAACTAAGGGACAGTTAGGCACTGACACAGCTTTCTGTGTCGTCGCAGTTAAACACCTGCTCTGAGTAGCAGTCTATCTGTGGGATAACTAAGAGATTGGCAGATGGAGAAAAATGTGTCCACCTAATCCGTTAACTTGCCATGGGGGAGGAGGCACCCCAAGAGAACAAGCAACGAGGAAGCAGCTTCATGCCTCCCAGTCTCCAGTAGTCTACACTGAGAGCATGTGTAGAATGACTGAGCTCATCGCATGGAAAGCTTTTTCTAAACTGACTCACCTCTCCCACCATTTCATTTCAATTTGAATTTCAAGTTTAATTAACTTGCTTTAATTAACATTACGCATGCTGCAATGAGCCTGCAGAAGCATACTGCGAATTGTGAACTTATTAGGGAACTCAGGAATTTGCTGTTTGATTCATCTTGTGCATTGTTTTACACAGTGTACTTATGTTACGTGTCCGTAAGTCTGTTCATTCTTATGAAAACCTCCAAAATTTCTGACGTGGTTGAAAAAGAATCCTACTGATTATTTCCAGGGCACTATTTCCTTCCCTGGATTGAAAATTTTTCAACTCACGCTGGGGATTTCGAAGGAGGCTTCGTTGATTGACTTGTTTCGTTTTGTAAAATAATGATAAAAGTCACACATCCTTCATGTGAAAAATGGCTTATTTTAAAGAAGGTAAAAGATCTGAAAAAGTAAATAAGTGAATTCTGCAATGACTACCTGGGATGACCATAGATGCCTCAGCCTCCACATTCTCCTGCTTCCAAGGGCCCTTGTTGAACTCCTTCTCCCTCAGAGACAACCTCATAGGTCTTTACATGTCGACCCTGAGGGTCCTATGATACACAACAGAACACTATATTATATATTTTTACAGGTTTATTGAATTATAAAATAGCATAAAAGCAGGCCCATGGGAGATAAAGCTTGAGGAATTTTGTTAATAATGCACACACCTCAGCTGTATATATTTACCAATGGAGTCTCTTCTATCTTTTTAAAAGACACAGTGACATCTAAGTGCCACTATTCCAACAGTACCTGATAGATGAAGCAGACTGTTGGGGCCTGGCACCCATACAGGAAGTGAACATCAATGACCTGCAGCTCCTCTAAGCGAATGTTGAAAGCCTTGAGCTCACGGTTGTCCCGGTCCAGTGGGATCACTTTGAACAAACCATCATACAGTCTCAGACCAATCATGCGACACTCTGGGTCCACGATCCCAATAATGCCCGTCTCTGATGGACGCCCAATACGATCCTGCAATAAAATGAATAATTAAGATCAGTTAGTCTTTGACTTCTGCTGAAAACAACATAACTGCTACATTTTAGACAGGTTTTATACTCGACCGTACACTGTAGTACTAAAGGCAAATGAAAGAAAAGGGTCAATATAAGATAAAAAATAAGATCAGAATAAGAGTCAGATATTTGTTGTTGCCTCATTCACCTGGACATTGCCATGTGCACGGGTGATGATGTCAATGCTCTCTCCGTTCTGTTTGTATTCCAGGATGCAGGCATTGTACTTGGATGTGAGGATGAATAGCAAATCCTTGCTCTCACCCTAAAAAACATGGCAAAATGGCACAATAAGCTGTTTGACCACAGTTACTGATTTAAATGGCTATTATGATAGCCAACTGATGTTCAAACAAATACACTTGACTCTCAAACTCAAAGATTTGATTAACATATGACAGACCACAAGTTATTTACTGTGCAGACAAGTCATTTATTTATTTCTTTGTCACTTTTCCACAAAAAAAAACAAAACATGCACAATGCGTACCTTGGGCCGGAAGAGCTCCATAACAGCAATTCTGCCGTACATGCCCACTTCCTTGACGGGCCTCAGTCCCTCTGCTGTGACAACATAGATCTCTAAACGTGTGTTTTTGGCGATGAGAAGATTGAGGTCCTCAGCAGACGTGAAGTGACCTGTTCACACAGGGATATGTCTAATTAGTTTGTTACACTGGTGTTTTGGTGGCAGCGCAGAACAGATGAACAGTATTTGATTAAATTTAGCATTGTTACACGATCTGACTAATCTTCCAACTGAAAAGCATTTTGATGTAGATAGATAGATAAATAGATATAGATAGATAGATAGATAGATAGATAGATAGATAGATAGATAGATAGATAGATAGATAGATAGATAGATAGATAGATAGAAGTGCTAGGCGATATGGAAAAAAATCATATATCACGATATGGACCATTTTATATCACGATAACGATATATATCACGATATACCATAATAAAGTATGTTTTCAGTTATTCTCTGAAAAGTTTGACAAAAATTTCATTGCTTACTTTTCAACTTTATTTTGAAAGGACATTTAGCTGAACTGTCACAAACATACATTTTAGTGCAACAAAAACAGGTAGGTACAGAGGTACAGTAGCTTTCACATTTTTTTTAAAGTGCACAACAGTTTCTGAGGAAAAACACATTTTTGCACTGAAGTTCAGCCATAAAAAAAATAAACAAATTATTTTTCAACTTTCTGAAATCTGTAACCTTGTAGTGCAAAGTTTGCAAACCAATATAAAGTGTCTAAAGTAAACGTCAGGGTTGAAGAGAACTCTGTTTAAGGCATTAACCATGAATAAAAGTGCAAACATAAAAGGGCTACTTTGTAGAAGTAGATATGATTCTATCAAATTTATCGTTGCAGGTTATTTAATTACATATTTGCTGTAATAATTGATAAAATTAGGTTAGAAACGATAGAAACAATAGAAGAGAAATGGCACGATACACACATTTTTCTATTGTCCCCACGATATGTATCGTCATATTGCCCAGCACTAATAGATAGATGTACTTTATTGATCCCAAACTGGGAAATTGCAGTGTAGCAGCATCAATTAAATGGCAATATAAAAACAGAAGGTATTCCTATTTACAATATAATTGTATAATGTATGTATACCTGATGATTGCACTAAACAATCTTTTTAAAAGAATCAAACAGTATCTGTTCAGTGAAAAGTAATATTTCTAAACGAGACCCTTACCAGTGATTAGCTGAAATAATTGTTTTTGAATAAAAACAAAACTAAAAAAAAAATCCAAATAAGATTGCTGCTACAATAGTGTGAAAGAGGAATCTTCTTCTTCTTCTTTTGGCCATTTCCTTCAGGGGTTGCCACAGCAAAACATCTGCCTCCATCTAACCCTAGTCTTTACACCAACTAACTTCATGTCCTCTTTCACTACATCCATAAATGTCTGGTCCAGGTGTTCTGCCTGGTAGTTCCAACCTACCAAACTTTCTGCCAATATACTCACTATCCCTCCTCTGTACATGTCCAAACCATCTCAGTCTGGTCTCTGACTTTCTCTCCAAAACAATAGTGTGAAAGCGTGAGAAAATGTTAGCATGAATTCAAAAATGAATATATTTTACTATTATTACTTTCAGAAATAAATTAAACAATTCGTCGCCAATTCTCCACTTACAATACATCAGGTGATTTTGCGGAGATTGTAACAACGTCATTTATATAAGTATAGTTTATTAACACTTGCAGATAAGATTTTACAAACGTGTACCATTTTGGACTTAATTTTTGATTAGTATAAGGGATCAAAGTAATCAGACAAAACAATCCTTAATATAAATAATGTTCTTTCGTAACGACAGTTCAACAGTGAAATGCGTTGCGAGATGAAACAACAGATAACTCGCGGGGAGATGATTCATAAACACCGGCTAAGCCTGACCGCTTTTAACGGTCTACACAAGGTGATGAAACGACTTCATTATTGCGTTTTTGTTGTTTTTAAGGCAGCTGTGTGATATTATGTCTGTCAGCAGGAAGGAAGGCTTTTGGGTCTGCGACTACACTAAGATTACACACACAAACACAACAACAGTAGAGCCAACAGCTTCACCCAGTCGCGTGCACACCGGAGCCGACATTACTGACTAATGCGCCACTAATCGCACACGCTCACATGGGAGCTGAGAAAACGTTTACCCGCAGGTAAACATTTTCCCCAGCAGAAATACCAGCTAGCTGCTAGCACAGGCCCGTTGAGGGCGGACGGCTTGGCTGCAGCGCGGGAGCTCCGCGAGCACGCAGGTGGCGAATCCTTCAACAACTGCACAAAAACAGGTGGGTATTTACCTGTGATGCAGGCGTTGACTGCCGTGGGTTTCTGCGCTGTTACCACGTAGTTGTACGACATTTTGACAACAGAAAAAGAAAAACACCAAGGTAGTGTTTTAACCTCAGACAAGTAACAAAATCATTGATAATAAAACTCCCGGAAGCACTTGGCTGAGCCGTTTTAGGTGTTTCACGATGATGAGAACAAACTTGGAGCGCCCCCATCTGTTTCGGAGGGCATTTTCTTTTTTGTTCAATTTTCAAACTGATAAGGTTTGCACTATTGCCATCCTCTGGAGTTACTTTATTACCTCCCCCAAGGAGGTTATGTTTTTGCCGGCGTTTATCTGTCTGTTTGTCTGTCTGTGTACAAGATAGTAACTCAAAAAAATATGGATGGATTTTGATGAAATTTTCAGGAGTTGTTAGAAATGTGAAAAGTAAGAAGTGATTTCATTGTGGGTGTGATCCGGAAGAAATCCTGGATTCTGGATCACTTTCAAATTTTCAATAACATTGCAGTCAATGGGGCCGAAAATTTTGTTTCTCAAATATCTCCATTAATTATTGTCCAACACTTGTGAAATTTAATTCAGGGATTGACAATGGGGACCTCTATGAAATTTCAAAGGATGATCCGGATCTGATCCAGTATGGAGCCCCGTTTGGGTCATAATTCAATGAATGAATTAGTCTATTATTATGAAATACAGGCGTTTATTATTATGAAACATTTCCCATTATTATAAAATGCATGTTTATCATTATGAAATATTTCCCATTATTATGATAATGGTTTCGTTTTTCAATAGAATGAGCTTTTACATAATAATGGATTCGTTTTTCATAAGAATGGGCTTTTACATAATAATGTCTTTGTTTTTCATAAGAATGATTTGTGTGTCAATCATAGCAGAGAGGGCGGAGCCATTTATGTGATTGGCTTGGCTGCTCTTTCATTCAGGCATAAGCAACAGAACAGTGAATATCGATAGTGGGCGAGAGGTGCAATGTATATACTCCAGGCCAGTAGGTGGCAGAATGTACCTCAGTTTACGGTTAAAAGTTGACATCGACTAAGAAACGTAGCGCGAAATGTAGGGAAAACTTGATTTTGACGGCATGGCGACAGGAGAAAGATCCTTTTCTGACTTACTCCGAGAGGTAGCCAACAGGCTCCATGCAAGTCCCCCACCAACTAGTCGATGCCAGAGCTAGAATGGAGAAGGATCAGCCAATGAGCGTGTAGGGTCAACCACTGGTCCCGCCCAGTGGCAAAATGTCATTGTTATGTAAAAGCTCATTCTTATGAAAAATCCCATTATGTAAAAACTCATTCTTAAATTAAAAAAAGCCATTCTGAAATAAACTATTATGCATTAAACTAAGATTAAATAATAATAAAAATATATTTCATAATAATTAAATTTTTTCATAATAATGGGAAATATTTCATAGCTAATAATACAGATATATTTCATAATAATGGGAAATATTTCATAATAATAAACACCTGTATTTCATAATAATAGACTAATTTATTCATTGAATTATGACCCAATCGGGGCTCCATAGGGTTTTGAGCTCTCGAACAATGTTCATAAAAAACATATATTCCCTATCCCTCCTCTGTACATGTCCGAACCATCTCAGTCTGGCCTCTCTGACTCTCTCCAAAACATCTAACATGCGCTGTCCCTCTGATGTACTCAGTCCTGATCCTATACATCATCTTCACTCTCAAGGAGAACCTCAACATTCTAACCTCTCAGAAAATCCACACAACCAGTGACACTGCAGTAATTGTTTCTTTTGAGAACAGTGACACCTGCTGGATACTCCAAACATACAATCAAAAGAGATAGTTTTAAGGGAAATCGGGAGAAGTACGTTTGTGTTTTGCTACTGTTTGGATTCCAGGTAGAGGGATGTACATGTTCGGGTTTTGAGCGAGAACCGTTTTAAAGGGCAGGAAATTCAAATATACAGTAAGGATGGCATTAAAGGAATGTCTGTGAATAGGAAAGGTTAACCACATCACTTATTAAATGTTATTACATTAACCTATTCCAACTTACTTTGTAAAAGTGCTTCAATTCTTCGACTGTTTATATTTTTGATTTGCTTATGTCAATCTACTTCTCTATCTTTTGGTTCATAATTTTGGGGATGGCTTATTGTAAACTTACTGTTTGGTTATTATTTGGAGATTAGCGAGATATTTCCGAGGTTCTTAGAATCCACCATCGAGTTAGACAGCGTTACCAAGGAAACAGGTCTCTGGTTCTCAGACGACAGCCGAGCTCGACTTCAAATCCTAAGAAACAAACTTTATTCTGTCGTAAAACTACACCATGGACGAATCTGAAGACACAACAGAAGCAAACCACCCTATAAAAATAAGCGTTAACCGCGGTAACAACCTGGTAAGCTCGTTGAATGTGTCTTAAAAATAGTAAGCTAATGGCCTTACTCAATATTACCTGAAAAGACATAACTAACAGTACGGCAACAGAAGCGTCCGTAAATGTGTTCTTGCTTTACATTTTCCTTGCGTTGTCGCAGATATGTGCTGTTTTTGAGGTTAATTTAATAGAGTTATTGTTAATAAAAAACGGTATCTTTATTGAGTGCTGTCAAAATATGAAGAAGCAGGAAACGATACTTGAATTATATTTTTATCTTTCACACAGACGCTGCTCTTTTCACTTTATACATATATTAAACTACCTAGTCAGCTACATGTCCCATGAGGATTTGAGAGCATATAGTAGTTACAAATGAGACTCATTCATTATTCTTATTATCTTGAGCTTGCAAATGGTAATGCATTTCGAGCCTAATGTAACAATTTACTGTAAATATACAAACAGAATTCTGAAATAGAAATTCAATGAACTATTTGGGATGAACACTTGTTGAAAGACAAGCTGAGACTGAGAAGGTGCATGGAAAGCAGGACCAATTTTTCTTCATAATATGAAGAAAAATGTGTTATTGTTGTTTATTGTTATTGTTGTTTCACCTAAAATATGTTCTTCTCTTTCTCTTTCCAGCAAGGAAAAAAGACAGGCAATTTTTTGAGTTTTGTGCAGGTTGCAGTGGATGGGACGGTGCTGGGAGAGTCGGAAAAGAAGCAGGTCAACCTCACGGAGCACTGTGTTGACTATGACTTTAGTTGCACCTTCCATCTCCCAAATGACACACAGGCTCTCAGTGACATCGCCCATAATCCAATCGTGTGTGAGTTGAGTGTTTGTGATGCAGTTGAACAAACTCGCATGCAATGTTAATGTTTCAGGCATTTAATTTTGATTAATTTATCATTTTTTAATTTTGTTTAGTTCTTGTTATTGGTGTGGTTTCCCACATCTTGATTGTCAGCTTCTCCTTAGCAGTCATGCTTTAGGTAGTTATGTCCACATGATACACCACCAAAAGACAGGACACATTCTGAATCAACAGCATATTTCAATCACAGATAACTGGATAACATGATAGACACAGACATTTACTGCATTCACATGCTAATGCTGGAGAATTTATAAGGTTGAGAAGTTGCCGTCTTAAAGTAAAATATTACATTTAATTATGAAATATTTTGATATGTTTAATGTTTTTGATTGAAGGACTGTCCCAGGACAGTTTACTCATTGGTAATGCTTACCAATTGAACAACAATTCTGTCACTATTGAGGGAGGTGTACAGTTTTGATGCACATATGTTTGTTACTTTTTTTCTTCTTTTTTTTTTTTTGTGCACGCAAAATGTGTGTGTGTTCAGTGACAGTGACACAGTTCTTGCCGGAAGAGAAGAAAGCTCATGCAAAAACAGTGGTGCTGGGCCAAGCATTGGTCGACCTGCTTCCACTTCTGCAAGGTACAGCTGTTCGTGTTAGAAAAATAGTTTTTTTTTTATGTTGAAATTTTACAAATCAGTGTATCTCCGCAAATAACAGTTCTACTGAATGGGAGAGCCAAAAAAAAAAAAAAAAAGAGCTTCTTAAAGAGCTTTCCTCACAGGGCACAACTTCCACGATTGAATTTATTTTATTCTCAATTTTGTAATATTCATCCACAGGTCAGTGCAGCTTCTCATCCACAGTCCCAGTCAATCCAGCAATCAATCCAGCACTCAAGGAGTCCCAACAGGGTTCCAGACACAAGGTTGGTTTATTAATGACTCCATAATTACATTATTCAGCCTCTATCAAGACCAGGAACAGAGATCCTAGTCATTATAGTTTTGCAGTTTGCACAAGTGTAGAATGGTCCCTCTTGTTGAAAAGGGATATTTGTTTAGCTAATTATTTAAATTACTCATAATTGAGACAGTGTGAGCTTCATATATGAATCCTTCTGCTTAGGAAGTACAATTCAAGCTTGTTGTCCTTTGAATCACTGATCCACCGGTCCCCCCATTGAGTTGTTGTTAGGGTATTTTGTCCATATTCTATTAATGGAACATTCAGTTAGAACTGAAGAAGCCTCTTTGGATCCATTGTAAAGTGTCTTCAAAACCCAGGAAAAGAATTCCAGGTTTCTTTCTATTGAAGATTTTTAGGACTACCATAATGTGGATGACTGAGAATCTCCACTATGTTACGAGCAGTTTTTCCACTAATCTATAGCCACGCTGAGACAAGTGACCAGCTTTTTTTTTTTAATTATCTTTTTTTTTTTTTAATTTTATCTGAAGTTACTTCGACCTATAACAGTATGTTAGGGTAGCTAATTTGAAGATAGCTAATTTGAGTCAGAACAGTCAGAGAAGAGAGAGCTTTTCTTACACAATCACGGTGGGTCATCAATACCGCAGATTGGAAAGATTAGTCACAATTAATCATCATTAATGAAACATAATTCTGAAATTTGCATCATAATAAACTAGGTAATAAATTATTGACTCGTTGGCTCATATGTATGAAAAAAATCACAGAAAAGAGCTTGCTAAGACTTTATAGAATATGTGAAAAGCCATGTGGAAATAAGATTTATCTATTAGATTGAACTCTTTTTTTATTGAGGTGAATGAAGACAATTATTTGTCATGATTATCTCAGATGATTGCAATTATATAACTATCTGATGAATGGCTTCAATGATGTCAAAGAGCAGAAGAAACTCTTAAATTGCTATCTTCTCATTCATTTCAAAATGCAGTGATGTTGTCATTTAATATTGTATTATGATATCATTTCAGTAAAAGGATTAGGTGCTGGAAAACTATAACCCATGTATATAAATAAAGATACAATTCAAAACTGAGACTTAGAGAAAACATGTAGACTGTAAATTTGTTAAATATTTTTCATTTACAAAAATATGTTTCAGTCTGTTTGTTTACATACTTTATTTTCTATGTACCAGGAAATCAAATTTAACACCTAGGGAGAGAGCCACAGTACATAAGCTTGTTATGTTCAAAATATTTGTGCATCAGTGTCTAAAATTAGCATATTATTTTCCAGAAGGCTCCAGGGTCTAAACCAGGTTACAGTAAAGTAAAGACTTTAGTTGATAGAATTCATATGATTTATATGTCTATATATTTCCCAGTATGGCACCACAGGCCAGGCTTTGGGCTTGTTAAGCATTTAAAACCTTAGGAAGGAGCCATTAGCTTCATAATATCATCAGCATGTAATTTAAGAAAACAATTCAAACTTAAAATGTGAATATGCCTTATCATTTGACCCATTTTAGCAGCCGACCCTGGATGTCTGTGTCAGTGTCTCAGATCCCCTGCTGTCTGAGGCTGAAGTCTCAGCCTCCAGCCTCCTAAAGGTAACCGTGGAGACGGCTTACTCAGTCCCTGGCTCATGGACGGTGCCATCCGACACCGGCCCCAGTCCCTTAACATACACTGCTGCCCTTGAAGTCCCTCTGACTGCAAAGGTGAGTTTTATGCTTGGATTTTTATTTACCTCTCAAAGCTGTGTTGTTAAAAATAACCAGTGACTGTTATATGCCATTACCTATTCAGGTCTAAGAGAAAATGATAATGTACAGAAACAAAATCTGAATCTCTCCAGCATGAGAGATTTAATAGTGTGTTTGTACTATTATTTTTTTGTCTCAAAGCAAGATCAAGTGCTGGTGTTTCCTGAAGGACACCTGAAGGCAGGCGGGCAGAGGGAAGTTGAAGATCGACAGAAAAAGAGGCCCAACCGGACCACGTTGGTTCCCGGCAACCACTTTCTGCCTGAAGCGTATTTCCACCCAGAGCCTATAGAACAGGAAGATGGCGAACTAACTGGTTTAGAGGTAACCACAAATGCAGGTTACATATGCCTTTCATTTACTAAAGATGTGCAGACCATGAGTTCTACTACTAACTGGAGTTCAATGTATTATAATACATCATAAGAGTATGCTTATCTCGTGACTAAATATATAAGAAGTAAATTTATCAGTGTAGAGGAAACTTGGAAAGATTAAGCTACATTTTCAGTTACAAGGTTAACGGTCTAAATGTTTCCATAGGATCGGGCATTTCGTAATGAGGCAGAAATCACAAAGAACAGAGTGTGCTGGGACGCAGAGTCGCACTGCTTCATGGATGCAGGAGGAATTTCCAGGTCGGCTGCAAACATCACCTCTACTCCTCACACCTTCAAATCATCTCTTTCTCCTAGTCATTTTTTCTGCAAAGACAAAGCCATTCATCATTTTTTTTGGAGTATACTTTCTGCACTATTATTTGGCACACAAGCATTGATCAAGAGAATTATCAGTTAAAAAAAATTTAAAATGCAAAACTGCAAAAGAATTGGGTCTTTCAAATTATGTGAAATTCCTATGGAAACAATTATCACAGCACTCATAAATATTGGGAAATAAAGAATAACTAATTATTCACATCAAATGGGAAGAATGGTACGAAAAAATCATGAAGAGAATATATTAGCAGAAAAAGCTATAAAGATATGTGACTGTGATTGTAGATTGAAGCAGAGAATCACTGAGAGCAGACTGTGGCCTGTGGAAATTATGAAGTCCCCGCCGGCAAAGGTCAGTCATCATTTCCAGTCTACTGCAAGGATTTTTGATGGCCCTGCAACATTAGCTGTCTATCTCAAACAGAATAATTGCATTTAAGTTAAGTAACCAGAGAGAATGCAAGGCTTGAATAGATTGTTTAATACTTCATGCATGATTTAAAAGAAACATAAAAAAAAAAACATTTACCCTGTTTTATGGTTTAAAAACCTGGAGACAACCTGGCAGAATTATTCTGTGTGTGTGTGTTTGTAGTCCAGTTATGGGAACCTGGAGATCCACTGCCACGGTGTGGCATTTGTGGATATGGGGAGGCTTATGTATCCTGGAGTCAGCCGCATCCGAGGAGCATATACCATTCAATCCTTTAGTGAGACTGTGTTGCTGAACAAGGTCACACAAATATCCAGATAAAGTTAATTTCTTTTTCTTTTTGTAGTGTTTGTTCTTAATTTTAATCTGAAATATATAGCTTCAGATTACATTTTGTCTTTAACGAGGGCATGTTTTGGATGTTTGTTGCCCTCCATTGATCAGAATATGATGATTTTTTTTATATCAGTTTTCTCTGTGTATTCACATTTAAAATAGGCTGTAAGATGCATGCAAGCCATTTTATATAAGTTGTTATCTTCTAAATAAAAACATCACTTAAAATATTTCATTGAACAGCCCTATGACACTTAATGTTGAACCATTATCAAAGTGGGTTTGTTGTTGATCTTCCACTTTAAGGCCAAGCGGAGTGTCAGTGTATTGAAGGAGCAAGCAAAGGCAGCAGCCAACCAGGACAAAACAGGCCGCAGCTTGTCTGCTCAGTCTACCAAAAGAGCAGGAAAGAACTCTAAATGAAAGCGTTATGGGAGACAAAGATCCTAAAGAGCAAGTCAGAAAGGTTAGAAATGCCAAGACTTTTTGTGAGTGATTTTTACATGTAATGTGCAGTTGGAAACAAATGTTTACATACACTGCATAAAATGATACTTCATCTTTTTTTCTCACTGTCTGACATTAAATCAGTCTAAACCTTTCCTCTTTTAGGTCAGTGAGAATTTCCAAAATAATTTCTATTTGCTAAATGCCAGAATAATGGGAAAATTATTCAGAGAATTGTTTTATTACTTTCTTCAGTGTCAGAAGTTTACATACACTAGGATTACTACGATTTAAACAGTTTGGGAAACCCCAGATGATGATGTCATGGCTTTGAAAGCTTTTGGAGGCACACCTGTGGATACATTTTAAGGCACATCTTTAACACACTGCTTCCTTGTGTGACATTATGGAAAAATTAAAAGAAATCAGCCTAGACAATCAGGAAAGAACTGTCAAGTCTAGTTCATCATAGGGTGAAGTTTCCAGATGACAGAAGGAGCCACGGTCATCTGTTCAAACAATTTTACACAAGTATATATGCATTGTAAATGGCTTGCCATCATAGTATTCAGGAAGGAGACCATTTC
This sequence comes from Hirundichthys speculiger, assembly GCA_018398805.1. Lineage (NCBI taxonomy): Eukaryota > Metazoa > Chordata > Actinopteri > Beloniformes > Exocoetidae > Hirundichthys > Hirundichthys speculiger. Next base: position 115,936 of record JAGFBZ010000909.1, read on the forward strand.
TATACCAGAGATGAAAGTGTTTGGTGTGAAATGTGCATATCAACCCCAAAACAAAAGCAAAAGACCATGTGAAGATGCTGGCTGAAGCTGGTAAGAGAGCGTAATTATCCACAGTCAAACGAGTCCTGTACCAACATGGGCTAAAAGGTCACTCAATGGGAAAGAAGCCATTGCTCTAAAAGCAAAATAAAAAAACCAGATTACAGTTTGCAAATGCACACAGGGACAAATACCTTAATTTTTGGAGACATGTCCTGTGGTTTGATGAAACTAAAATAAAACTTTTTGCTATAATGACCATTGTTGCATTTGAAGGAAAAAGGGAGAAGCTTGCAATCCTGAGAACACCATCCCAACTGTGAAGTACAGAAGTGGCAGCAATATATTATGGAGGTGTTTTGGTGCACGAGGGACTGGTGCACTTCACAAAATGACATTATGAGGAAAGAACATTATATTAAAATACTGAAGCAACATCTCAATACATCAGCCAGGAAGTTAAAACATGAGCACAAATGGGTCATCCGAATAGATAATGACCCTTAAGCATGCTGCCAGATAAGTTACCATGTGGCTTACCAGGACAACAAAGTCAATGTTTTGGACTGGCCATCACAAAACCCTGATCTCAGTCCTATAGAAAATTTGTGGTCAGAGCTGAAAAGTCATGTATGAATAAGATGACTGACAAACCTGACTCAGTTCCACCAGTTCTGTCAGCAGGAATGGACCAACATTTCTGAAAGCTATTGTGAGAAGATTCTGTAAGGATACTTACAGTCATACAGTTTAAAGGCAATGCTTTCAAATGCTAAAGAAATGCCCATAAAGTTCTGATTTTGAGAAAAGTAATAAATTCTCAAAAGAAAAATCTCTCTCTCATTATTCTGACATTTAGAAAATATAAATAATTTTGGAAATCCTAATTAACCTAAAACAGCAAAGGTTTAGTTTGATTTAATGTCAGACAGTGAAAAAAAAAAATGTCTTTTTTATGCAGTTAATGTAAATGTCTGGTTTCAGTTGTAATCATATAGTAACATGGTAGACATATAAGCTGCATACTTAAAAAAAAAAGTACTTTAATGTTTTGAAAAGTTTTCCAAAACAAACTTAACTAATTTACCCCCTTTGAAATCTACTGTCTAACATTTTTTGCAATAAAAAACAGTTTGATGTGACTTTTGGATTTAATGTGATCTGTTTTCAATATACCAACAACCTGTCAATCAGAGCAAGATGGCGGGAGCTGATGGCAGTGCTGAAAGCCTGTCTGAAACTGAGCCACAACTTAAAGTAGAAGGAAATGTAAGCTTACACTGAATGGCAGCATACTGTTCATGCTGCCACAAGGATAATAAGTATGATTGACAGACCATTGTGATACAGCATATCTGTTACATCCAGTTTTAACAGTTCACTTCTGTTCATGACAGATGTACAGGGAGGCCAGAACATACATTATCATTGAGATTTACTTGGACAAACCGCTAGTGCCAAAAACATCTCCCGAAGAGCTGGCTAGAAGGTAATGTGACCAGTGCTGGGTACTGTTACTTGTAAAAATGACTTGTTACATTACATAATTACAGTGAAATGGACACCTTTTTTCAATTCCTTGCAGTAGTTAATATTGTGCACAAGCTCTGCAGCCTGCTATTCATCAACTTTGAATATTGTATCTTTTTTTTACCACACTACCAGCAATAAGTGACTTTCCCTCAGTTTGGGTGGGGCTGGAGATGATCCCAGATGTCTAAACCATGACTCTTTAGAAGTCACTGAATAACAAATTTACGCCCTATTCATGTCTGTTATGTTTACCATTTTGATTGCCTTTTGGGTTTCTGTGACTTTGGAGCAAAAGGGTTTGGGACTGTGTTAAGATGAGTTTAATTTCCTGCAGGTTGAAAGCACTAATTCCCCCCAGACTTCCTCCAACGGGTCCTAGCAGAGCAGAAAGAGTAAAAACATTAACACAGTATCATACACACATACACACACTGAGAAGATGAATAACTCAGCTGGAAAGAGTTGCTTACTCTCTGAATTCTCTCCACTGCTGTGTGCTCCTGCAGGCAGTGTTGGACTTCCACAGGCAAGTAGGTAATGCGGTGGCTGTGGTTTCAGAGCAGTATGAGGAATTATTTGGAACAAGTTGCAATCTGCCACAAGACCTTAGCAAAGAGCAGATGATGATTCAGCTGATGGGTTCCCTCAATATCTCTGGGCGGTATTTTGCCTTTAAAGAGCAAATAAAGGTGAGGGGAAAAAAACTTGTAGGAACCCTGAAATATTTTTTATATGGAATTAATATATATATTTTTTAAATCTGGAACCCATATTAATACTACTATGACTACTACTACTAAAAGTAATAATTTTGATAATGATAATAATAGTAATGTTGATGATGATGATGATGTTTATTCTTGCAATGGTGGCACTTATGTCAAACTCATCATATGAGTCTGTGTGTGTGGATTCTTGGCATGAAGCACGCAGTGGTAAGGATTGTGCGTGACAAGATGCATCAGACAGAGCCATTCACTGAGCCCCAGGAGCTAAAGGAATTTGTTAGTAAACTGTATGTCTACTTAGTGGATGAGATGCACCTAGCCCTCAAAAAGGTAACAAAGCCACACATGCACACACACGGATGTTTAGTCATTTGAGAGGACATCTCTTTAATTTTTGTTATTCATTTTTATTCTTTCTTGATTTCCAGATTTATAGCAAAGAAGTTGATGAAGATAACACAAATGAAATCCACTTGCCTTCTTCTCAGCTTAGATGTTTTGCCAGAGAGGCACAACTTATTGGGAATTATCAGCAGGCTGCTCAGTACTATCAAGAGGTACAAAAATAGAAAAAAAAACATGCTGAAAAGAGTTTTATCCATAGTTATATTCATGAAAGGCAGCATGAACTGACCTGTAAAAAAGTTATCTAAAGCTTTTTTTTTTTTCATTTGTTTGAAAGAATAATATCCATTAAGACATAGGCTTGTGATCTTATATTCATTACAACCAGACAGGCCAGGTTGCTACAGTGAACAATGAAGGCGTCTATGCAGATTATCACTTTGGCTGTTAAAATAACTGAAGTGGTCTCTAAAATTTGTACTTTTTCACCTGCAGCTAGTGGTGAGGCATCCCCATGAGGCCTCCTACAAGTTTGAGTGGGGTAGCCTGTGCATGTTGACCAAAGACTACATGAAGGCAAATGAGTGTTTCTGTGAAGCTGTGTCCACCCACCAAACTCACCTACCCAGGTTAGAAAAGCTCCACCTACACTACAAAAAATACTACATTTTAAACCATGAAAGCATATTATTTTATACAATACATGACAAAAGCAAATTAATCCTGCCTTGAAATGAAGCATAGCAGGATCATAATGATGAACAATGATCTTAAAACCAATAGATAAATTGTGTATTAATTCTTATTCATTGCTGAAATTAACCTCGTTGCCATTTTGCCATTTATCTGTACAGTCACTGTACAGATAAAATCAAAATTCAAAACTCAAAAAAGTCACCATAAATACAATAAAACAAACTTGAATAAATATTGTGTAGTATTTTTTTTCAACACAAAACACCTATAAATCCATTAAAGTGCCTCAACTTTGTTGTAAAGAATAAATATGTCGTATGACATCTCGTTATATAAATGTGGCTTTATAAATTCACAAAAAAAAAAAAAAACACCCACTTACCCTTATTCTACACTGATTCAATATTTTGTTCCTGTGTCCTATTATTTTTTGTATGTACAGCTTGATGATGTGTGGAGTCTTGGCTTTGATGTTTGAGCGTTACAAAGAAGCCCAGACCTTCTTGGAACGAGCCAGTAGCATAGACCCGCCCAGTATGGTGGCCTGGACGCTTCTCGGTAAGATGAAAATTCAGGCTTTCCCCAGCCCTTCCCCAGGATTACCCTGACTTCTACTACCATTTGTATCAATGTCAGTGACAATTACTCTCAATAGGATGGAGGCTCCAGTTACAGAAGACATTTTTGTGTATGTTATGAGCAGGGTTATTATAGTTAACGAAAACTAAGACTAAAACTAAAACTAGCAATGAAAAAATATTTCAGTTAACTGAAATAAAAATAAAAACTACAATAAAAAAAAAAACGAAAACTAAATAAAAACTACAATGAAGGATGTAAAACTAACTAAAACTAAACTGAATTGTAGATAAATTCAGCTTCGTTTTCGTTGTCGTTTCGTTTTCTCCCTCGATTACTGCCATAGAGATTACTGCCTGTCCTGCAGCAGCCGCTATGATACCCTCCCTCCAGAGAGGGGGCAGCATAGCGGATATAGACCTTTTCGGGCCAGCCCCCCGGAAGTACCCCGACCGCCATTGCTGGAGGGTGCTACAGAGCGACACTTTCACCGACTCGCAGATTAACCAGTGTTTTTCTCTTTCTACAAATATATATTTTTATAATGTCGAGTCGGTCGAGTGGGAATACATGTTCTGTCATAAACTGTGCCAACAATGGTGTGAAAATTCGACAATGGAAGAAGAAAGTATGCACGAAGACTGCCTTGTTTGCAGAACAAGAAGTTAGGAAGACGTGGGTGAAAAATATCAACAGAAAGGACTTTGTTCCAAATGAATACAGCCGGGTGAGTTTTCGTTAACATTCAGTCTCGTACTACTCATAGTCTCGCTGAGAGTCCCGGACGATTCTGGCCGAAAGAACAGCAGTATGAGGCTACTGTAGCCCTCGGCACTAGCACAAGCCTATAAAACAATGAATGAATGAATGAATGAATTAGGTGAATGATAAAATAAATTAAATATAACATTAACACATAGCCTAATTTACCGCTAGCGTTAATGTTACAGTAGCATAATCTTTATGGCTTGTTGACGTTAGTTATAGCCAGCGTTCCACAGTTTTTAGTGTTGATTATGGGAATAGATCATGCTATTTCCATAACCAATTATTAAAAACAGCCATAAACTACCTTCATCTGTAACTGGAGGCCACTGCCTAACATCATCAATCCAAGACATGTCTGTGTTATCAGTAACAGATGCTCCACGCTGCTGTGTTTGGGTTAGTGATGGAGCACCGCACACTCCAGTTATGGCGGGGCCACTAGGGGGCGCATGTCCACAATTTTCAAGTCAAAAAAAGTTGTATAATCTGCTGCATACTGCAAGAAGAAGAAAAACTAAAACTAAATAAAAAACTAAACTGAAACTAGTCAATTCCTCAAAATAAAAACTAAACTAAAACTACTAAATTACTTGTTGAACTAACTAAAACTAAACTGAAATAAAAAAGCAAACTGGAAAACTAAATAAAAATAAAAACTAAAGAAAATTTCAAAACTATAATAACCTTGGTTATGAGCACAGTTGTTTAATCCATTTATGCTTCATTGCTAAATTTAAAGACAATAACATGTCTCAGAGTTTCATGTCTACAGTGTCCGTGCATGTGCACACATATGCATTCACATGCTTACATTCCTACATGCAGGCTTCTCACTCATCCACACCAATAAAATGCCTCAGAGTTTGTGTGGTGAGGGGGGTGGGGGGGAAAATATAGGGCAGGTGTCCTCTATTGGGAGAAGCAGGTATTTTCTCAATGTGCCAAACATGGTAAAAATGACATCATGAAGAAAATCCCTTAGAACATTTACTTATAGCCTCAGGTCCCAAATGGAATAAATAAATGAGAAGATGCCAGTCTTACAACTTTGATTAGAGCAGGATCAAAAATAGTGATTGGAATGGACTTCAATGTGAACATTTTTGTGTGAAGGATCTTTAATTAGTATTAACTTATTTGAGCAAAACATAATAATACATATGGATAAATGTTGCTGCTAATCTTTCACATATTCAAACATTTAGGGTTAAAAATTTTAAAAATTTATCAATATTTGATATGTTGATATAAGGACTGATGCTGGTTTAAAGGAAAAAAAATGTGAAAAAAATTTTAACATTTTTATAATTTGTTTTTGTTTCGAGCATGTTTATGTGGGAAGGATCTTTAACATGAATATTTAATGAAATATGACATTGGAAAAAAATAATGATGCATTTATATAAATGTTACTGCTTCACATATTCCAGGCTACAATAATCAAACCATAAATTATCCATTTTGCTTTAAGTATAATGAAAATATATAATTTAGGCCTAGGGTCATCGTGACAAAAAACTTGCAATTGAAGGGCTAAAAATGTTGAAAATTAATCAGAATTTAATATGTATGATTAGGCTGGTTTTAAAAAAAATATATAACTTTTTATACAGCTTGTTTTTGTTAAGCACACATTTATGTGCAAAGGGACTTGAACCTAACTTTTGTGAAGGTGTATCAAAGGTTAATATCTAATCACATTACTGAGACAATTGTTATGTTTGTGTGATGTTTGAATGAACCATTTAGATCAGTTTGTTCAGTGGGATCTTGTACATTGGAGAACAGCCAGACCACACAGGGGCATACAGAAGCAAATATTTTTAAGAGGCCAACAAAAAAGAAGAAAGTAAAAAGGAATTGGTAATTGATGGATACACATTTGACAAATGTAGGATCATGATGCATCATGCAAGAAAATGACAAGGAGTCAGAAATAACTGTCAAAGAAGTAAAAACATAAAAAGGCAATTTCTGGATAGGTGAAGGCAAAAATCCAGGAAATACTAGGCAAGGCAAGCCAAGTTTATTTGTAGAGCACAATCCCTACACAAGGCAATTCAAAGTGCTTTACAGATGCATAAACTCACAAAACGGCAAATAGAATAATTCTATACAAGCATAAAAATAAATTAAATAAAAAATTAATTTATAAGAAAAATAAATTAAATTAAAAATGAAGAGTGCAGCCTGGATCTGAACATTGTCAGAGTTCAGGTCTGTCTCACATCTTCTGGAAGACTGTTCCAGATTTTAGGAGCATAAAACTGAAATGCAGCTTCACCTTGTTTAGTCCTGACTCTGGGCACCAGCAGGAGACCACTCCCTGAGGTTCTCAGAGTCCAGGTTGGTTCATATGGATCTAACATGTCAGAGATGTACTTTGGGGCTAGACCATGAAGAGACTTGAACACAAATAGATCTGTTTTAAAGTCTATTCTCTGAATGACAGGAAATCAGTGCAGAGACCTCAGGACTGATATGGTTGTATTTCCTGGTTCTAGTCAGGACTCGAGCAGCAGCGTTCTGGATGTACTGCAGCTGTTTTACAGCTTGTTTAGAGCCCAGTGAGCAGGCCGTTACAGTAGTCCAACCTGGTGGAGACGAACGCATGGATTAGTTTTTCTAAATCTGGTTCAGATACTATTCCTCTGATTCTAGCAATGTTTTTAGATGGTAAAAAGCTGCTGATGTTATTGCTTTAATGTGGCTGTTAAAGTTCAAGTCTGAATCCAATATTACCCCTAAATTTCTGACCTGATTTTCAGGTTCTAGAGAGAGACTCAAGTTGACTGATAACACTTTCTCTTTGTTTCTGTGGGCCACAGACATTGATTTCAGTTTTGTTTGAGTTTTGCTGGAGAAAGTTGTTTTGCATCCATACTCTGATCTGCTCGATGCAGTGACACAATGAATCTACAGGCCCATGTTCTCCTGCTGTCAATGACACATTGATCTGAGGATCATCTTGCATAGTTGTGGTAGGACACATTATAGCTGCGTATTAGCTGGCCTAATGGAAGCATGTACAGATTGAACAATAGGGGTCCCAGGATTGACCCCTGAAGCCTGAATGAAAACTATCAAAAACATTGTTGGAAGGAGGAAGTCAATGAGCTGTTGATATACCACTTTTTCTAGGACTTTGCCAAGGAATGACAGGTTTGATATGGACTGATATTTATTCAGTACTGTGTCATCAAGACTGGTCTTCTTTAGACGAGGCTTAATGACAGTAGTTTTTAAGGCCTCTGGGAATGTTCCAGTCTGAAGTGAGATGTTGGTTAATTGTGTGGTAACAAACTGCTCAGCACAGACTTTAGAAATCGAGTGGGCAACTCATCAAGGCAGCACGTTGATGGACTCAGACTGCAGATGATCTCTTTGACTGTTTTGTCAGTTACAGATGAGAAATGTGTCAGATCTAGGTGTCTAGTTGGCAGAAGAGTAATTGTTTGTGTTGTGGAAATTATTGAATTTTAATACCTTAAATTTTGTCATTAAAGAATATTGTAAATTCATTACACTTAGATGTAGTTCTAAGGGCAGTGAAACTGGAAGATTTGTTAATCTGTTTACGATAGCAAATAAGACACGGGAGTTGTTACTGTAGTTTTTGATGATTTCAGAGAAATAACTACCTTGTTCTATGCAATGTTTGGTTGAACACACACAACTTTTCTTTGTAAATCTCATATTGGATCTGGAGCTTTGACTTGCACCATTTCTGTTCAGCTCTCTGGCACTCCCTTTTCTGTGCCCTGGCCGAATTTTCTCTTCCCCATGGCGGCTTTTGTCTACTTTTAACCATTCTAACCTTGACCGGAGCAATGGTATCCAAAACCTTTAAAACACTTGATGTGTAAGAACAGATCATCAACATTAGAACGCAGGGTATTTTCAAACTGAATAATTTCCATAAACTGTGTCCCTGTGCTGCCATTTATGAGTCTTCTCTGAACAACCGCAGATTCAACTGCGAGTTTGGGTGAGACTGACAGGTCAAAGAAAACGCAAAAATGATCAGATAAAGCGACATTGATGACATCCACGTTTGAAATGGCAACACCCTTTAAGATAAGCAGATCTAAAGTGTGCCCCCTTTTGTGGGTTGGCTCAGTCACATGCTGAGTTAGACCAAACATTTCAAGGACAACAGTAAATTCTTTTGCTTGTTTGTCATGGGTTACATCTACATGCACATTCAAGTCCCCTGTTATGACAAAACAGTCGAAATCAGTGCACACAACTGAAAGTAGTCCAGTAAAATCATCAATAAAACAATTCTGTGGTGGTTGTAAATGGCGATATAAAGAATGGAAGATTGTTTCATCTCCATTTTGAATGACACATATTCAAATGATGAAAAAAACCCAAATGATGATTTGTGTGAGAGTATATTGTCTCTGAATATGGCACAAACACCACCACCCCTCTGGTTTTGTCGTGTTTCAGACACAAAGGTGAAGTTAGATGGACAAAATTCAATCAGGACTGTATTGGCTGGGTTTTTGTCCAGCCATGTCCCAGTTAAAAACATGAAATCAAGACTGCGTGAGGAAATAAAACTATTAATTAAGAATGATTTGTTAGTCAAAGATCTAACATTCAGTACTGCATGTTTGAGGTTAGCTGGAGTTAAACTGGATGCTGTGTTCTTGCAAGGGATATGGATAAGATTTCTCTGATCAGACACTGACTGTTCCTCTCTGATCTAATCTTTGTGGTTTGACAATAGTCATTATTTTAGAAGAATACACTCCCTCCCTGGACCTCTGGTTGATGTGGGGTTTAGCAACACAGAGGCCCCTTGCGTCCTAGACAACAGCATTGACACTGTTGGAACCAACAGCTCTGGGCACCGATGGTGGGCTCTGAGCTGGTGGGTCTTTGCTTGGTATAGTAGGCTGAGGAGGGAGAGGAGCACGACTCTTCTTTGAGGACAGAATCCTTGATCTTGTGATGTGGGGGAGCGAGGGGAACCATATTAATCCCTGATTTCACCAAGCTTTCAAAGTGATCAGGAAATCTCATGGGTGACTGTGGAGACGAGAATGATGGTGAAGCGTCTCTGGAGGGTGTAGATGCAGCAGGTGGGTCCCAGGCCTGTGGTGAGGGCCGTGGTGAAGGTGATGGAGGTGCTGCTGCATCTGAATACTGTTTGGGATGCTGGAGGTGCTGTTGATGCTGCAGTGGTTAATTCCTTTGCTGGATCTCTGGGTGGCGAGGCAGGAGCTCTCCTCTCGCTCCTCTTCTCTCTCTCTCGCTGGCAGCACAGGACCTGGTCCTGGTCCATTCTGATGCCTCAGAGCGTTGAGGAGATTATCCGTCAGTCGTCTCACTCCACCTCTGTTCAGGTGTGGGCCTCTTCCTTTAAACAGATCATCTCTTTGCTAGAAAAGATTAAAGTTCTCAATGAAATGCAGCCCTCTGGACTCAGACTTTGTACAACCATGTGTTCAGTTGAAGCATCTGGCTGAATTTGCCCATCCTCCTATCGATGTTTGGGAGAGGTCCACTATTGAATGTTGGTATTTTTTTCATGAATCTCAAACAGTTTGTTAATGTCTTTTTTCAAGATTTCAGATTCTTCCTTTCTTGTATCCACTGCACCCACATGAACAATCAGCTGTTTCACACCCTGGTGTTTCTGTAGGACCTCGTAGCCTTGTGATGTACTTGAATAGCTGCAAGTAACTGCTCTGTTTATATTAATGTCATATATGGCTCTGTCTCCTAGCACAAGGATATCTTTGACTTTGACATGTGGCACAAATATTATCTGTTCATCTGCTGCTATGTACTTCCTCTCTGTTTGTTAAACTCAGTCACATTTGATTCTGACAGTGATAAAAATCTGTTTATTAACTTTATTCCGGGTGATGTTACATGTTCTCCTTTGATACCAACATTTTGACTTTGTTTTGGCTTAGCACCAAGTCCATTATAAATGTCTTTACAGAGTCTTGGAAAAGACACGGTATCATTTCGCTTCAAATTGTCAGTAGTAGTTTTTTCAACCTTTCCTTTGGAAGTAAATGTGGACTTTTTACTGCTGGATTCCATTGGGAGCGTATCATGAAGTCCTTTTTCAGTTTCTAAGGCAAAAATCCTTTCTTGAAGTGCGCAGATTTCTTGTTGATATATCTAGCAGTTTTCACAGGGAGACTTTGTTTGGATTACTCCTTCGGGCATCTTGAGAGGTTTGTCGTCAGTGGTTTGTCAGATGAGTTGTAAAAAGCACAAAAATTATTCAGGAAGTCTTGGTACACTTAAAAGGAGAAGAATAAAATCACACCCAAGACTTGTGGAAAAAAGCTGAAATGACAGAAAACATTGAATGATTTAAAAGTGCATAAAGCAGGAAGTAGAAGGAGCAAGGAGCAGACACGTCTGCAGTCTTCAGAGGCTAGAGGAGATTAGAAAACTATACTATTGTGGCTTTTACTTGAAAAACATTGCAGATAAAGAACCTCATCATGACGGTAAAGTTGATTGACTGCTCTGCAAAAGATGATTTTTCCTGCTTATATACATTGCCTACTTATAATTATATAGTGGTTGAATGGTATTTGAGACGGTTACTATTTCCAACTTGACTACCAGGTGTCAGTTAGTGTTGTTCCCTGGCATCTTAAAATTAAGCTTTTGGGTTGTTTTAAAAAGGTAAAAAGAAAAGAAAATACTTGCTACTACATACCAAAAAAAGTATTAGTCTATGTAAAATATATATGAGTTCTCTTGTATTACCATTGTAATTTAGTGACCTGGACCAGTAAAACATGAGCGATGAATGTTTGAATATTTGCAGCATTGTTTCATTTTAAATTTCTGGGTTTCCTGTCAAGGTTTGCTCCACACGAGCCAAAATGAATCCATCCTGGCTGAGAGGGCTTTCTGTGAAGCCAGAAATCTTCTGAGGGAAGATGAAGCGAAGAAGAATACACACAGAAAAGAGGAGAAAAATGACAAGGAGGAAAAAATCAAAGAACAAACCCAGCAGGGGGAAAAGGGAACAGCCACGCTTCCACAGTCTCCCACTGTTCTTGAAGGTGGGGTACATTATTAGAAAGAGAATCCAGGGAGGAAGAGTGGATATCAAATTTTCACATACAGCACAGTCTTACGTGGTAGTTTATGTGATGGTTTTGGTTGACAAGAACCACCTAGCAATGAAGCTTGTCTTAAATTTTCTGCTTGTTCAACTGAGACAGCCTGGGCTGTATTTGGAAAACAAATACAGGCCCCTGGAGCTGATGATACCTGACAGTGTTGATGTATTTCTCTCCATGGCCCAGAGGTATTTGACCACGACACGGAGGAGCAGGAACAGCCTCTAGCGCAGGATGACGGCTCCAAGTCAGCTCCAGCTAAACTCAAATCTACCATTTATACACACACTATTCACTTCCTCCTGCAGACCAATGCCTTGCAGGTACAAGCAGCACTGATGTTTTTCAGCCATATGGTCACACATTGGTCAAATGTCAGTTGAAATGCATACATACCTTAGATCACTGCTGAAATGTTATTTTGGAAAGTCAAACAACATTTTCATTTTGGTCAGATTCAGTTGGTAACAATATCTGCTTATACACAATTCACAATACCAGTAGTAAATTTCACCAAAATAAGAGTTGAAAAGTATCAAAAACATATAAATAAATGTGTAATATCTGTTTGCTGTTGGCAGATGGCAGAACATGCTTTGTCCCAGGAGCTGCTGTCCTCTGAAGGGGGTCACAGTATTTCCTACCTCCGTCACCTGATCCAGTTGCACCTGCTCAAAGGTGACTACAGCAGTGCTGCTGCCAACCTTAAAGAAGCACTGCTTCACAGAGATCAGGTACTCTCACATTCCCTCTGTGGAAGGATTTGATAAACTAAAACTAAAACTATTACCCAGTTATTTGCTCTTTTGCCACCGTTCTCATTATGTAAGTTAAAATCTGCAGTCTGCAATTTGTCTTGTCTCATATTCATAAGTGTATGAATGGGTTGCCTTGTTGCACAGTAAATCATTAATGGATGTTCTGCATATATTACTGTTGAAAATCAGGAGTCAAGAACAAATGACATAAAGCTCAGTGGTGATTGATCAATGGGGGGAGATATTAAAGCAATCAACACGCTGGCCAAGCACATCATTAAGCTTCTACTTGAAAAATGTTATTTTGCTCTGAGCAGGATGCGGACATCTGGGCTTTGAATGGTCACTGTCACTACTTGCAAGGTGCATTGTCTGAAGCCCAGGACAGTTATGAGTGGAGCCTCAACTTCCCAAAGCAGCCATCAGACATTCACATTGTCCTCCTCCGCCTGGGGTCCATCTACATTATGTTTGGGAAGGTCAGATATTGAGAAAATTGCCATGTCTGTCGAATAGAACATTTTACTCATGTATACTGATGAGTCACAAGATAGGATTTCACCTGCTGCATTTTGGAGCAAAGAAACAAAAAAGGCATCTAAAAAGTCATTGTTATGACAGAACAGATGTTCCCACCCACATTTATGGAAAAGAAAAAATGTTAAAAACTCTAGTATGAAGAAGTTGTTGCATCATTTTCATCTGAGAGTAAAATGTAACTAAATCTTGTCCAAAAAAAGGGATTTGGACTTGGATATTTTTCTTAATGAATGATTTTTATAACATTTCTATGAACTGCTTGTTATGCTGTGTGAACCACTGTTATTTTTTTAACATGAAGCATCTTGGCCAGTTATCTTTTAATTTCTTTTTTCAACTTTCAGTTTGACCGAGCCAAAGTCATCTACCTGCAGGCTTGTGAGCTGTCTCCATCATGTCTGACCTGGCTGGGCCTGGGCACTGCCTGTTACAGGGTAAATCTGTGCTGCTGGAATAATAATGTAAATTATTGAAGATAAAGTTTATTGAGATGTTTTAATTAAACATTTTAATATGTTTATAATGAGCAGCCCTAGAAATAAGAATTCATAAACAATGTGTTTCTGGAGCAAGTCTTTTGAAAAGTCTACCCTCTCACAGTGGGGTTAATAGGGTACTGCCCTAGTGCTTTTATGAATAAAGCTTAAATTTCTCTTGGAGTTAGTGCAGACTATTTTCCAACCAAAGAGGAGATTTGATCTTATTTTATTGTTAGCTTCTGAAGTAACTGAGCCTTAGTTGTCTTTTTTTGTAGTTGGAGGAGCTGTCTGTAGCTGAGGAAGCTTTGACTGAGGCTAACCATTTAAACACAGAGAATGCAGAAGTGTGGGCTTACCTTGCTCTAATCTGCTTCAGGGTGAGTGATCACGGTACTCTGAAAAAACACTGACATTTTGTCCCAACTCAAGTTCTCCCTCACCTCAAGTTTTTTTATTCGAGACAGAATATGATGCAATGGGCCAACATTAATATTGCCAAAGCAAATCCTGTATTACTGTATCAAAATATCAAAACACTGGCTGCGGTTACATGATGTTTTTTAATTCGGAATTAATAATTCCGCATTAAATAATTCCGAATTGAACTATTTTCCTTCGAGTTTACATGGAAATAGTAATTCCGAATTGAGGTTTACATGGAAAACACATTTGTTCGGCTTTATCCAATTCCGCTTTAGGTCTGGGGGTTGTGAAGGGTTCTGATTAGATAGGGGGGGTGGACGTCTTTACATCTACCGGAAGAAAACAAACTTAGCTAACTCGGTTAGCAACAACATTCCACTTATTTTTGACCTGGGTGGCGTCTCTATCTGCGAAACCTCCTTCATTTAACCTGGCCGCTACAACTTAGAAAAGCCCACAATTTTTATGTTTCCTGCCATCTGTTCTTTTAATTATTTCCAGTTCCTCCAAGCTATTTATTAAATAAATCATCTCTGCTCTTGAACACCGTTTACTGCGTGCTGCCATTTTAAAACTTTGTTTTGAAAACAAGCCCAACGCGGAATATAAGCGTCATCGCGACAGACGGGCAAGAGAATGAGCATGTGCAGAAAGACGGGAATTAATTCAAACAGGAATGAGTGCATACATGACCGCGGAATTATTTTATTCGGAATTAAAATGGGAATAAACCAGCCACTTACTTCGGAATTAAGTTTAATTCGGAATTGACATTTTCATATGGTATTAGGTGTTTACATGGTAACTTTTATTCGGCTTTAACTTTAATTCTGAATTAAAGAGGAATTAAACTTCCCACGCACTGACTGTTGACATAGCCACCAAAGTTAGTGGAAATAACATGGATTATGGTAAAATTTGGATTATGGTAAAACTGGGACCAACCCTAACCCTTGTAATCATATACCACCGTGTATAACCCTCACCACTGCTATTATACAATGTTTTGCTTCATTGGTTACACTACTTCACTGTATTTATCAGTGACACTTTATTATTAATTGAGTTTGGAAGGAAATGCAAGTTCAGCTTAACCTAAGGAGCCATCAAAAGACACATGTGGCCAACAGTGCAAGCCCCTCAGAAATGGAGCACTTGAACTGGGACAGAGTTAAGCACACATTCATTTTTTTCATTGTCTAGAACAGAAGTAATCATCTGGTGAACCTTCTTTTCAGTCTGGCAGACAAGATGAAGGAGGAAGAGTTTCATAAATATGCTATAAGGGTGAGTTATTGTGTTTTTTTATGATGTGTTAATTATTAATTTTGAATAATGCTATGAAATTGGTTTAAAACAGACTAACACTGAACTCCTAATACTTGAAAATTTTTTATGAGGTTAAGGGAAGATGGAAGGGGCAGTTTGTAAGGTTGTAGAAAAACACCACTGTGATGCAGATTCCAAATGCCTTTACATTAAGCTGCATTTGTTCTAGACCAAAAACTTTAGCTATTCAAAGACTGTTCTACTAGATACTTTTCCTAATATATATAAGATTTTAGTTATATTAATATATAAGGATAGAATGTGACAGAATATAGAATGTTACTACATTGCCTAAAAAGTTCTAGTTATTATGTCTGTATGAAACAAATCAAGTGTCGCTCTGAAAGTTGTCACGCAAGAATCCAGAGATCTCACCACTCTTACTGTTAAAGCTCACATGCTCACTTTTGCTTTTTTTTTTTCTTTATGATTGTCATGTTCAGCCTTGTTTTATGTTGTGGCCCACAAGCCAGATCACAACACAGAAAAAAAAGTCTTGCCCTACGTCCAGCATAGTTTGTATTTGTTCCATTGCAGTATTATTGGTGCATCTATATGTTATCCTCCAGTGACTGTCACATGATATAGACTTGGAGAATCAGGCAAGGATATGATGTGACCTAGAAGAACAAATCAGTGCAACTATGTCATCTTTGTGGTTTCATTCAACCACATTACATCACATTTATAAACTGAAACGGGGTCTATTAGCAGATCAAAAATGTTCAGTTTTCAAGGGTCAAAATAACAGTGTGGTAGTACAATGTAGTGTGGAGCCTGTGCCTTAACCATTACAATGGTTTCACGGTATCTAATGTAAATGTTCTGGAGTAGATGTAGCCCCAGGAGCTGTTTTCACACATTAACACAGGCTGAGTACTGAGAAATGCAGTTTAGACTTTCTTTGTAACTGCTGTTCAAATATGATTTTCAAATGATGATATGTCTAGATTTAACAGCTAAGAATACTTCAGATGGGTCTGAATAGATCATAGAAGAAACAGAACAAGACACATTGTATAGAATGTCAAAAACTGCTCATGAGCCCCCTGATGACTGTTTTCAATGTTGATATTAATGCACAGACATTTAAACATCTCCACAATGGTCTGGAGGTTTTTCTGTGGCTTTTACTCATGTGTGGATGATTTTTACTGGTCAGGAGCTAATGTAGTGGACATCTTAGTTATCAAATGCTGCCCCCATAGCACACATTAGGAAAATTTAAAGACGAAAGTGCCTGTGTGAAAACATACTTTTTGGAGATTTACTATTTTTTACAAAGTAATGTTTCCCAACATACATTTTTCTGTGAATTTACCACACTGTATCAGTTTGATTGCATACATGTGCCACAAGAACAGTTTGAAAATCATAACTAATAACTATTTTCATTTGAAAGAAAATGATTGCCTGACAAAAATTCTGTTTTCCTGGTTCACAGTTCAACTTGCAGGAAGAGTCGCTACTGAGAGAGATCAGTGACCTCATGAATCAACTTCGCTTCAGTCATCTGGAGTCATGTTTTAAAACAAGTTCTGAAGCTGAGGTTTAAAGTTCAGTTTGTATGCACACAAGAAATAAATGGCATATTTTTAAGGACATTTATTGCATTTTAAGTATATATATTATTGTTAAACAAACACAGCCAGTTCAGATGCACACCACGAGTGAGATGTTACAAAAGTTAAACTTTTTCAGTGTCAATATCACAAATAAACTCAGAACAACACAAATTGTTTTAAATTTGTATAAAATAACCATAATATAATCTTCTTTTTAGAAATAAAATACTGCAGCAACAAAAGAAAAGAAGAAAGAACATGAGGTGAATGGATATTTAAAAAAAACATGAGATAACATTGTCAAATGAAAACATGTCTATAATACACTATAAGCACAATAACAAGGGTTCCTCATGTTTGTATAACATTTAATTAAATGTTTTATTTTTAATCAGAGTGACAATTTAAGGTGAGGACTAGGACATTAAATAGTGTTGAGGCATTGAGGTATGACTGTCAAACTTTGCACAAAATTCTCAGTGCTTTATAATCTTAGTATCATTATGTCTTGCATGATTATAAAATGTTGTAAAGAATTTTAGAAAGTTAATGTTCTATTAATGTGCTTGTAATACATTAGAAGCTCTATAAAAAAGCATTTCCATAGAATCAGTATCACATTTTTTTCCATGTGATTTTTACCATTTGAAAAAGGAAAACAAGTCTCATAAAACAGTCTTCTATTTTTCTGAAACACCATCACAAAGTTTGGCACAATCCTCCCTGTGTTGAAAGGACATGTTATGAGGAATGTTTTTAACTGTCAAGGCAGATCGAGGTACATGCATGTGTTGTAAGAAAAACATTTCACACCTTTATTTTTTTTTTCTATTTTGAATTTGAAAATTAGTTTTTCCAAATATAAATGCGATTGAATTTTAAAATGCCTTTTAACTAACTTCCCTTCACCATAGAGGTAAAGTGAGTTAACATACCCTAATAAAGGGTTCCCTTTTTCATATTTATATGAATTTTCATTTTTTTCACCATGCAATCTTTATTTTTGTTGGAGACAATGTGTAAACTGCTGAAGCAAGATCATTGTCTGACCCGAGCAAAGACTTCTTGCAGCCATGGAGAATCCTCATAGAGGCGAGGGTCGCCCAGATACTCTGAGGTCCTCTTGTAGAAGTAGTAGTACAACACAGAAGCTACAAAGAGGACATTGTTTCAGGAGATTATGACATACACACACAACATCAGAGATTAAATAACACTTGTTTCCACCTCATCTATACATTTCTAATTAAAATTAATGAGGTTTTAGGTGGAGAACTTATCTACAGAAAAAGAGAAATGAGGCGGAGAAATAAAAAAGTCCCCACCAGCTTTTAAAACCAAATAAGATCATGTAAAAACAGCAGACTAGAGTGTCATTGAGATTGCTTTTCAGAAGAGTGTGACACACTAATGTCTGCACAGGTCTTAAGTAGACGACTAAACAAACAAAATGGACACAGTACGTTCTCATACTTAGAAGAGATCACTTTCTGAGAACAACACCATCTAAACAATAAATCCTTTTATCCACTAATGAGATTATGTGGGTATAAAACCCCACCTACATGGTGGTGTAATATCACAGCCTGGATCTTGCTAGTGAGGAGGGACTAACTCCCTAACAAGGTTCCTCATTTACAGAAGTCCAGCAGACCATGTCAACCTTAGTAATGAACATTAAAACATTTGGACCTCTACAAATTACAAAGAAAATATTCAAAACTATCACTTATTCACTATAGTCACATAATGGTTATATTCAAACTTAAAAAGTTGTACTTTCAGACAGTCAACTGTGAATAACTTAAGCAGCATTCACTTTCTTGTAGTTACTTGTACTATGAGGGGAAAATTCTCAGTGCGTCATATCCTGCTGTTTTTATAAAGGTGAGACAAACACACAAGGTCTCTCAAGTCAATAACTTGTCTTTCCCACACGTTTGGTGTAAAGTGAACATATATCAAAAATGAAGTTTAGTTTTTGACTAATTAATTAATAAAACGGGATATAGCTAGTTTGTTTGAAAATGCCTTGTTTGTGACGATAGCAACAGTATCACATACAAAATAATTGGTAAATTCGATTTTCTGACAGAAGTTGAATGTGGGATGAATGCTTAGATGAAAATTCAAACTGAACACATATATTTGGCTATCAAAAAAATGAATGAAAATACCATCTTACCAGATCTTTGAAACACAAACAAAACCTGCAGGCCATCTGTCCAAATAAACCTGTTAGTGTTTAGCCAGCGCAGATTCTGAGTAGAATGTGAAAGAAAGCACAATGAACACTCAACTTGTAATTATAGGATACAGTATTTAAAAAAAACAAACAAAACTGTGTGATGCACTGTTTCTCACACTGATGGGATATAATGCAGGTTATGCTATTTAAAGGTCTTGTGATAAAAAGTTTGCATTCCATCCAAATGCAAACTTGGAAGCTTTCACATTTCTTCCAACTCATATTTATTTCTCTTACTCTTTTTTACTCCTTTTTTTAAAAATAAAAAGAAGAAAAAAATCTCAACATTGTCCTCGTAGAAATGTATTAAGAGACAGAAGATGAACATTAACATTAAAAAGACCAAAAAGTGTCTTTTAATATTTATAAGAAAGGAAAAAGTGATGTACATAAAAATACATATATGTTTAATAAGTGTGTGCATTTGCATACCATGAGCCAGGAATGGAGTATTATACTGAAGGTCAGGTAGAGAGCAGAGAGCATTAGCAGGCTTCTAAATCGCTCCAGCAGTATGGCAACTAGGCCAACTTGGAACACAAAGGTGTTGAACAGCATCAACAGAATGATGATCAGGTTAAACAAGATGGAAATGTCTTGGATGCTAAGGAAGAAATGTACAAAAAAAAGCAGAAACAGAAAGGAAAAGATGAGAAAGATTTTATCAACAGAGTCACAGCCTTTATGTTAACTTAATTTCAGCTCAGTATATTCAACTATCCATCCATCCATTATCTATGCCCACTTAATCGTTTGCAGGGTCACAGGGATCTGCTGGAGCCTATCCCAGCTCTCTTCAGGTGAAAGGCAGGGGTACACCCTGGACAGGTCACCAGTCCATCGCAGGGCTACAGACAAACAACCACGCACAATCACTCCTATGGGCAATTTAGAACCACCAATTAACCTGACATGCACATTTTTGGACCGTGGGAGGAAGCTGGAGTACCCGGAGGAAACCCACACAAGCACAGGGAGAACATGTAAAGTTCCACACAGAAAGGCCCCTGCCGAGGTTCAAACCAGGAACCTTCTAGCTGTGAGGCAACAGTGCTAACCACCAAGCCACGTGCTGCCCTATATTCAAACTAAGGTGGGCTATTTTTTTTTTTTTAATCAGAGATGTTTGCTCAAGTCAGAGACAGTGCTGTTTTTATGAGATAATAAAAAAGTTTGACTTACATGAAAAGCACCAACTGGACAGCTGGTTCGTTTCTCAGTAGCTCGCTGAAGGAGTTGACGAAAAGGTCAAAGGAGAGCAAGCTGAGCTGAATAAACAACACCAAGGAGTAGTTGCTGGTTTGGAGTGTCTCCGGCCCGAAGGCTGGGTGCCCGGGCGGATTGTGGTTCCACTGTGGATCCAAGGCTGCACTTTACCCTCATACACTACATAGAAACATCAGCCTGCATTGCAACAGGTGTGGGAGTCTGGGCGTCTTAGTGAGGCATTCAAATGTTCCCAGTTTTCCAAATGCAGGTGAAATGTGGTTGACACATTTCCTCTATTTCCATATCCTGTTGAACAAATTAATTGTTTACTTGGGAAAAACTGGCATCCTGCCAAAAGAAGAAACTGATTCCAGTGTAAGAGTGAGTTGGCAAGATGTCGAAGATGTCAGCATGTTACTGTTGATTTTTATAACTCCTGCATTAACAGATGTGACAGCGCAGTCCAGTTTGTAGCGTGGCAGGAACAGAACAGGTTGTCTTAGACAAGAATGTCAGAACCAAAGACATCAGTTTTTGAGTATGCAGCAGAATCCCTGTGTAAGGAGACAACATGCATTAGTGCTTCGCTTCAAAACTTCATATTTAGAGGCAGTGTTTATTGTGTAGGCCAACTCTCATTCTCTTGAAGATTTACAAGCTTTTAAACATGACAGATGCTTTTTTATAGCTTTTGTAAAGTCTACACAAGGTGATTTATTTTCTTCTACTCTGTATGTAGAACAGAAACAAGCAAGAGAACAGGGTTCAAATCCAATCACAACTAACTAGGTACTGACAGGTTAAAAAAATATCTGTTTACCACAAAACAGCTTCTCACTCAGAAGAGCGAACCTTTTCTGATGATATAAGAATTAGTTTTCCATCAATTCAATTCCATTACTTTTTTTACATGGCAGATTGGGGAATAAAAAAAAAAGAGGATCTTCCTCCACTACTGTTACTCACTCTCTAAAGTATTTGATTAAGTTCCTCTATAAATCTTCACCTTGGCTCTTCGTATGAGTCATGATCACTATCAGGCAGGATCCCTCACACTGACATGTGGTGGATCCTCTCATGATCCCTGTATTTATAGCTTTGCATGACCATGGCAGGTGTGAGGAAGATTAGGGCTACTTCTAAACACTGGACCATCAACTAGAAGCCTACTTATACCTGAAATCTGTCCCACTGAGATTCTGGGTTAGCAACCCTGTGTCTAATATGCATTTTAGATGAAAAAAACAAACAAACAAAAAAGTGTTTAGATGGTGAAACATATTAGTTAAAGTTTTCCAATTCCATGGTTAAAAAGAAATAGAAAGGTACCAACTTCTGCTTCAAAACTATACCAGCTCTTCTTTCAAAACTAAACCAGTTTCAGGCTTTCTTCTGATAAGTTCTTCTGATAAGAATTTGAAAAGCCTTTGTTGTTTATAATGTGCTCCTAGTTTGTAGTTCCTGGTACTACACTGCCTAATCTTCTTAGAAACACCCCAGCACCTTGTTGCTTTACACAGAAACACGCTAGATTCTATTATTAAAGAAAAGGAGCAACAACAATCATACTGTTACAAAATCACAAACCTGTGAGGGTGCAAAGGCTGAAGTACTGTGAGTCCCCAGTGATGCATGCGGCTGAGGAGCAACAGAGTATCCTGCAGGAGGACAGCATGTCTCCTTGGAACAGCTTTCATCCCCCCATTTCTCTAATAGACGGGCAGGAGACTTGTGTCATGCTGCTCCGAGTTTGTTTACATGCACCATGGTACTAAAAGTCCTACACTTAGTTTTCTAGATTTGATTGATTCCTTCTAATTTAGGTACTTCAAAGGAAAGTGGCAATGATTAAAAGAAAAAAATTAATTAGGGCACTATTGGTTTTCAGGTTCATCCCAAACTTTCTATACCTGAGCCATGTTTTGATTTTATTTATTGGTGGATTTAATATTATATGAACTTATATTTATTTACAGTATATTTCGTTACTTGTTTATCTTAATTACTCTTGTTCCTCTCATCATTTCTCACAACACAGTCCCTGAAAACCTGTGTCTGGGTTTTTCCATGGCTTTTTCCAGGCACATTTCCATTCCAGATTACGGTAAAGCTTCTGGGAAGGATAATTAGAGTAGAAGAGGAGAGAAACTGTCGTCATCCAGTGGTGGATCTGTATCACTTCACACACACAACACTTCTACATCATTTACTAATGAATGGACAAGTGGAGAAAAATATCTCTCACTTTGCGTTTATTTTTTCAGTGCACTCCATAAGTGCTTAAAGATAGAATTTATTTATTTCAGAGTACTCATGGCCAGATAGGGATCAATAGTGGCGAGATGTTTTCAATCTTGTGTTGATATGAAATGTTTGACTGATGTTTTGATTCGTTTTATGCCAGTCTTATCAATAACATTTATGACAGGCCTTCTCACCTTTCATCTCAAGGCACTTTAATCTACAAGGTGCCATATTATAATATTAACATGACATACTTAATAGTATTATGTAATATTACATGATTTTCCCTATTATTTTGTTTTTAATCCTGTTAATGATTTGCTGAATTATATAATTATAATATGTTGATAAAGGATATTATCCAATGTTTATAATATTATTTTTTCATTAAGTATTTTTCAATTCAGTTTTAATTCAGTTTATACAGAAAGCAAATAAAGGGGAAAATGTTTAATACTGACCAATAAATATAATCAATTTCAGTCCCATTATGTCCCAGTCCAGGCCATTTTGTTGAAATTCATTTAGAATTGAATTAAATACAAATTAGTCCAAATAAAAAAAAATAATATAATGCTAAATTTAAAAAAGAAAAACCTAGTTAAGGAACCCAATATTTTGCATCAAATTTTTACTTTATCTCTACATCTTTAATTCAATCCTCTTCCTGAGTTAACATGAGGTATGAATACAATAATACAATACAACTTTATTTGTATAGCACATTTAAATAACCACAGGGGCAGCCAAACATAAAAAATTGTTAAAACATAAAAGTTAAAAAAAAAAGGAATAAATCAAAAAAGTCAAGTAAATATAAAAAACTTAAAAACAGAAAACAGACACCAAGGATGAAGGACGACCAGTAAGGAGATACGTTGTATGGATGTAGTGGAAGACAACATGAAGTTAGTATGAGATTAACAAAGATTGGTTTACACACAAAGCAAGTTTATCAACGTCAGATATATCCCAATTAATCCCAAACTACATTCTAGTTCAGTCCAGTTTTGCTCCACAAAACAGATGTTATCATGAAAAATGGACATTATGTAGAAATATCGAGCCAAACTATTGTGAGAAGCTTGTGGAGGGATTCCCAAAATGTTTGACCCGAGTCATACAGTTTAAAAGCAATGCAAACCAAACACAAAGGAAACGTATGTGAGCTTCTGACTTTGAAAAAAGTAATTAAAAAAAATCCCCTAATTATGTCACCTTTAATCCTCCATACTTATCCAGATAGGAAACAGAAATACTTTTGGTGATCCTAACTGACCTAAAACAGGACATGCTTAGGCAGTGAGAAAGATATCTCCGTGACTACACTTGAATTACATTTAAATGAGTGTGGTGAATAAGCGTCGCCCCGGGACATGACAACCAGCAGCACACACGGCGGCCCGGTACCGGGGTGGAGTCTACGCAGCAGCCTCAGCCTCTTCATGAGCTCAGCACTTTGATTTTCTGCCCTCGAGCTTCACTCTTTCTCTAGAGAAGCTTTTACCAGTGGAAAGTGGAATGAACATAAGCGACATTTAGGGATATTTTTCACAAACTTAATTTCTCTGTATCAGTGGAAGACCGGAAAAAAAAAAACGGCAGGTAAGTGAAAACAGGAAGTGGTCTGTGTTGATTATTAGCTCATACTGCAGTGGCAGGTCATGCTATCGTCTTTGACGAAGAATCTTTCAGTTTAACATGAAGATTCTGTGACTTCACGAGATTTTATCGACTTATTAAAAGCCGAAGCTGTTGATGGAAAAAGGAGCTGGTTTTCTACAATCTTAAATCATAGCAATAGCTCATTCAGTTAACGCTAGCTTTTACTGTCGCTTACAAAAGAGAGCCTAGGAAACAATATTTTTTTTCTTTTATAAACCCGAGTGACGTCAGTGAAGAGGAAGACTAGATAAAAAAAAACTAATATGCGTAAAGATAACAAGTGGGAATTTAACGAGCTTGTCTTGATCTCAAACCCCCTACAAGAATTACAAAAGGACGTTAGACTGATGGGAGATGATGTTAGCTAACCTGCTTTCCATTCACTGATGCACAGTTGATCTATAATGAGAAATAGAAACAGGATCCCACTTTTATTTAGAGTACCACCAGATCTTTTTCTGCAAGTAATGGTACTTTTTTTTGTCCTTTCTGGTACATAAAGCTTAATATTGGAATGCACAAGTTCAGTATACTATATATTTAACCAAAACATGCCCCTTGATTATTCAGTTTCACTCTCATTTGTTTTCTTCATTGCAGCTTGCTTCCAACAACATGGTTTCTTTGTCCTGCTTCCGTCAGGGAAAACATGATTAATGTTCACAGCTATTTTATCACTTTAGAAATCTTTAATGACTTCATCCGACTTTTAATTTATGTCTTTGTCTAAGTATGGGAATGATTAGAGAGGATCTGAGTGGCTGAACAGTTTCTGGAGGGCAGACCGGAACACACAGTCTTGTTAATATCTCAGCCTTACATAAGCTTTTTGCTTATAAACTTGTTGACAAAAGAAGCATTTTGCATATTCGTCATGCAAGATGGTGGTTTTGGATTTGTTAATTAAAAATTTAGTGCAGAAAGTTTTGGGATGATAAAGTCAGTTCTTGCTATTAGAAAAGCTCAACCAAATTAACTTTGACCTCTGTTTCTTTTACAGCAACTGAACATTACTTGCTATGTCACACACCAATAACAATAAAACTGTCTCACAGAGCTACAGTGGACATCATGGCAGAAGTATATATGAGAGACTCAAAAAAATAATGACAGAAGAGAAAATGAGAGTAACTGAACAAAAGACTGAACAAGAGTAAATCTTGCACATCGTAAAAACAGAGACTTAAGCTTTGCACCTGTAGCGGCGCCCACTGAACTGAAAATGTTCTAAAAACTAAAAAACAGTTCCTTCATGCTGCTTTAACATACTGCTTGGCCAAGCTTAGTTCCTCTGCAATCAATGTTGATGTTTTGTTTTATGTTTTGGCAATAAAAACTTATGAGCTTTTCCCAAGTATTTTGTCACTATAATCGAACAGGATAGAGCTTATTGAAACCAGCTCACCAAAGGCAATCTTTGATGATTGTGCTAGATGGATTTCATTTATTTACTCTATTTAAAGTAGAGAAAGCTTGCAAGTATTCAAACAGATACAGTAACGCCCTTTGTCCAGCTCTGGAATCTTTAAGTTACATTTACAATTACTTCTTGTTTGAATTTAATTAACAAGAGTACACTAAAAGAGCCCATCATAACAGATGGCCAGCAGACACAGCCAAGATGTAATTTAGAGCTCATGCAGCACTCGCACCAAAGTTGACAGAAGTCTGTGTGGGGGTAGGGAAGGAGAAGGAAAAGTCAGGAGGGTTGAAGGAGTGTCAGAAGAAGGCTATTAGAAGAATGCGAGTCTGGGCTTGACTGGCAATCTATCCAGGTAAAATGTGGGTTTGAATAAAGGGATGTCTGGAACAAAGTTAAGACGAAGGCAGCAAGGCTTGTTGTTTGTTGGGGTCCATAAATCTTAAAATCATGAAACTTTATAGTCAATGCTGCTGCCACTGTAGTGAAACTGGAGTAAATTTTGAATAAAGTTCCATTAATTGCGTTTTGAAAACAAAAATTGTCTAGATCATCTTAAGTCCTAAACATTTTCATTTAATGACCCGGTATCTATTACATGTTGAAGGAAAGGGATTTTGTATTTAGAAGAATTGGGTTATGGTAGCAGATACCTGAGAGGGAGCTGGTAAGAATTTCAGGCCTCTGGCATTCTTTTAGCTCTTACTCACTGTCTAGTCATGGATTTCTTTTCATGTAATAACACAGCTCACCGATTCTGCCTGTACTGCTAATCAGATGTGTACTCCTACGTGATCCACTTTCTCCCTGTAGCAACTCGTTTGTTAAAAGTGTCATAGAATAACAGGACAAAAAAAAAAAAAAAAATTAGGGCTGGGCAAGTTAATGCGTTATTATCGCGTCAACTCATTCATTTATTAACGCCGACATTTATTTTATCGCATGTTGTTCACATGCTTTTGTTTTGAAAAGCCTGTTACTGGCTGCTGCGGAGCCTGAAGAGAACTGGCAGGAAAACATAAGGAAAAGCTAAAACAGACATGGAGAACGGTAAAAATCTGTGTACTTTACAGTTCAGGTAGCAACTCAGGCAGCAATATTAACAATTCTGTCTAAAAAAAAAAAAAAAATTTGGATTGCAACAAAACTTTCACGTCATTCCTCCATTTTCCATCAGATCTGCTCCATGTGTTCACTGTCGTGCTATTCTCTTACTGGTTACTTCAGTGCAGCTCCATCTAGTGGCACAGATGTGTAATGACAACAGAAAATCAATTCCTTGATTATAAAACAAAGCCATTTCTGGGTCACGTAAACCAGAAAAAAAAAATTAAAAAACAAATTCAGTGACAGTGAACACATGAAGCAGATCTGATGATAAATGGAGGAATGACGCAATCGTCTTGAACAAGGGGTTTGAAAGTTTTTTTTTTCAGACAGAATTGTTAATATTGCTACCTGAGTTGCTACACGAACTGTAAAGTACACGGATTTTTACCGCTCTCTGTGTCTGCTTAAACTTTTCCGCAAGTTTACCTGCCAATTATCTTCCGGTTCCGCAGCAGCCAGTAACAGACTTTTCAAAACAAAAGCATGTGAGCAACATGCGTTAACGCGCGATAAAATAAATGTCGCGTTAATAAATTAATGCGTTAACGCGATAATAACGCGTTAACTTGCCCAGCCCTACCAAAAATATTTGCAGATAAATCTTTCGTTCATAAATTAATCACACATCATTGCAGGTCTAAAATGAATCGTAACAAAGCTGATTGCTAAAATATATTTAAAAAAAAATCCAGAAATATAGCAAAGCCAACATGAAAAAAATGGGCAAAAAACTTAAAGTTTTGGTAATATCAAGAATTTTTATGAAGGGACCAGAAACGTTTCTGCAGATCACAAGTGTCTGACTTTTTACTTCAGTCTAAAGTCACATGAACATTTAGTGGTTCTCTCACAAATGTATTTGGTCTGCAGTTAGTCAAAGTTTTGTCTGGTGTGAGAATGGGTGGGCTGTTTTACATACAAAGTAATCACAGGTTATTGGTTTTCTTTTCTCTCAGTCAGAGTAGCCTCAAGAAAATCCCTTTTTTGGGACTGCCTTAGCAGTGCAGTACTGTCAGCTGTTTCTCAATACTGTTGTTTCATTTGTGCTCAGTGTTTTGTAAAGTTCTGGCACGGGACTTTTTGTGCATAAAAATGTCCCCTCTGTAAGTTCTCACAGTCACTGCACAGTCTGCATTCTCTAGCCAACTTCCAACCGACTTCCAAAAAAAGTTGGAACACTGTGTAAGATGTATATAAAAACAGAATGCAATGATTTGCAAATCTCATAAGATATTATCTTAACTAACGGATGGTCTACTCTTCCACAGCATGGGAGTTTATGAAGAGAAAAAGGAAACATGTGGGACCATATGCTTGAAATACCTTCTGTTTACTTTCAACTTTCTGTTTTGGGTAAGTATACACTCATGTAACATTCAGCTCACACAGTAGATTTAATTGTTGCATCGTGCAACAATTGAATTTAAGTAAACAATTAAATTAAAATCTCAGTCAAATGTTTGATTTTGGATAGTTTCTTAAAAATTCAAGTGTGTTATAAACCCTTCAGAACTGAACAGGTAGCTTTATTCTCTTCCCTTTTGGTTTGGCTGTCATTGTAATTAGTTATGATGATACATTGAATTTGCAAAGTAATGTGTTGGAATCTGTGCATGCAGTAAGATTAAAGACAAGCCCACACGTTAGATGAAACCTGATATCACTTTATTTGGCTGAAGAAAATGAGCAAAAACCATAAAATGATAACCTGCTTACATTTGTAGTCTACAGTGAGTAATACTTAACAATATTTCAGTTCCTTCAATATTGTTACGACTGATTTCCAGATGTAGATAATCTGCCCACATGTGCGATGTTCCTAGATCACAGCAGTAACTGTGGCGACTATTAAGATAAAACTACAAAAAATGTAACCCAGATGAGAATTAACTGAAAATTTCTTTTGATAATTACCGTCAAACAGTTCTTATTTAATATTCTGTCACATTGGTTTTGAAAACCATAGCTGTTTATTTAAATTACAGATGGGCAGTGATTTTCAAATATTCAAAAAAGTCATTAAATTGTAAGAAAAAGAATAGTTTTTAAAACTAGTTTGTTTTATGTGGTACCTGGTAGCAACTCTTTTCAACGCCACAGGATGGCAATAATGATCCAAACTACTACCTAACTGTCATGAAACAACAAAGCAAAGTGCTTAATTTCTGTCAGATGCCATTAAAATGCATGTAGCTCTTTGAAATTAGATGCTTATGGTAAATAAGAGGCATGCAAAGCCAAAACCATGGAAAAACATTCTTTGCAGAACTCCTTCACATTCAGCACAAAGTCTGCTCGGTAAAGCTAACATATTATTATTGTATCACACACAGATTTTTCACTGACATGTAAAACAGTTTGCTGTTGGCATCTTTTGAGTTATATTCATTGTAGCATTGTGTCATTAAATAACATGATAGCAAAGTAAACAGTTAGATCAATGAGATCCATGTTGAATCATCGTTGTTCCCCGTTGGTATTTTACACAGACCAAACAGGCGGGCTACAGCACCACATCAGTGTGTGATTGCACACAGCGTGTTGTTGTCACAGAATCATATGACTGACAGCAGCATCATTGGGGAGAGTGCAATGTTCCACCATGACAGCTCTTATACACAGAGCTTGTCACCCCTGTTACTATTTAATGGTACTATCTCCCAAGGAGGAACAGAGGTACAATGAAAATGCAATGCCATTCTGCCTCAGGGTCATTCACATACATAAAATTCAACTTGCCTTTTAAGGTACAATCTCCACTCTATGGATGCTCTGCAATTTGTTGTCCTCAAAGTACGAACTGAACTAGACAAGAAAGCGTTTAGGTTTCAGCATCTAATTCTTGGAATGAATTACAATCTGAACTTCACCTTCAAGCCTTGTTACTTTTTATAAGTTTAAAGCACTGCAGTTGGACTTGTCTGTGTGTAGCTGTTTTGTGAGCAAGTTTTAAATGTTGTTAACCCAATCTGTTTATTATTTTTCACAAAACTATGTTGCAGCCCTCTTGGCCAGGTCTGCCTTGTTAAAAAGATATTTGATCTCAGTGGGACTAACCTGGTCAAATAAAGGTTAATAAAACTGATGCATTTAAAGAATAAAAGAATCCAGCCAAATTCTATACAAATATGGGAAGGGCGTATTTCAAGTTTCAACAAACCAAATCAATCTTATATTTGACAACAAAAGAATATTATAAAATATAATGTGCATATACAATATTGTTCCTTTTAAAGATAAGAATAGTATGCTTTTTACATTTCATAAATTGAAATGGTATACATGAACTAAATGCCTTCTGCTCTTAGAGTTAATTGAATTAAAGCCAAGTTTTAAAATGTTGTAAAGTACATAGAGGATGCATTCAGATCCTAATTCCCCAAATGTTCCATTGTCATCAACGGGGCTGGACATAAAAAATTGATACCTTTCTGTAGGGGTACACGATAACTATCGGGCCGATAACTATTGGGCCGATAACAGGAAATTATGACGTCATTCCGATAAGTCCGATATCATGACGAATAGCCCCGATAACGTATATATTTTTGTCAACACAGCAGTACCTCTGAGTCTTAAATGACTGGCAGTGAATGTTATGTTCAAGTAACGTCAGCATAATCAGAAAAACGATTTCTCAATCAGGAAAATCAAGAATACCCCCTCATGCCAGAAAACAACTTGTTAAGTGGGTCATAATTTTGGTAGTTGCTAACTTGATTCGATATTCGGAGTATTTCCCCTCATGTTACACATAAAAAAGAAAAAAATAGAAGAGGCTGAAAGAACGACTAGCAAACGAGGGAACGTCAGAATTTACGTTACACCTTGAATGCAGCCTGCAGCACAGCCCGCTGATGACAACAAACATGGCGGCGATGGCATGGAGCTTCGTTAAAGTTTCAGAAGAAGATAGTTTGGTGGTTATTTTTGACGAATTCTCCAAGCGAATTCTACGAGGAGGGAAGCACAAGCTTTAATACGTAAAACCTGATCAGCCACCTACAACATAAACAATCATTTCCATGGAGTTTTGAAATTGCGCTAACGTAAGCTACGCGCTTACATTGCGCAAGCCAGCAGCAGTCTCCTCTCCCTCATCGCTCTCATCTAAAGCTTCCATGAAATAAAAAAAACACAAAAAATTACTGAATCTCATTTACTTTAATTAAAGGTATTAATTTAAATGGAACCACAAGTCAAAATAATTTAAATGCAAATGTAAATCCTTTTAAGTTTGTAATTTTGATGCCTGTATTTCCATCAGTTTTTTATATCAGTCAGTAATGCACCTTATTTAAATTGATGTGAGATATCAAATAGGTTTGTTTGATAGCTTTACGAAAATGTTTGAGAGGCTTGCCAATAGTTTTTCAATGGAAAAAATAGATATCTGTTCATTTAAAGAGTCCAAACTATTTTTGATTTTGTTCATAGTATTGATGTAATGATCTTAGGTATGTGTTATCGGTTATCGGCATTGGTTTTAAAAAACAGTTATCGTGCATCCCTACCTTTCTGGTATCGATCAAATTGCTTTGATACCATCGAGCATCACCATTCGATACCTAGTAGTAGCAATGCTACCAGCGCTCTGCACTTAATTTGTAGTGAGTCACCGCAGTCTCACCGCTCCAGTCATCCAATTCTGACTTGACGAGGCTGCGGCAGTTTCAAACAACCCTCTGAAAACACTAACAGAACTCTTCTTTTCTGGATTGAACTAAACTTTTCATAAACTTAACTTGGAAAAGGTTTGACAACTGTCCACTAATCATTTGTTCCCTAGTTTCGGTTATCTGCATTAAAAAACTTACTTAATTACTCACTTATTCAATAGTTTATCTTCTGAAACTACTCCCAAAGCTACTCCCTGCATGCTGAAAAAAAGAAAAACCGCTTAGCTGTCAGTATTAAAAACAAGGTATTGGTTTTGGTATCGGCAATGACAACATTTTAAAACAATACCCAGCCTTAGTTAACGATGTGGCACTACAAATAACTCTCAGAATTCAGATGCAAGTGTAAAGAGTCAAACATGAGTGTAGCACTCTGACTGTTAGCAAAGGAAGCTTGTCTGACTCAGTCTCGCTCCTTCTCAGTGTGAACTCTCACTCGCAGCCTTGCACATATGTCATAATCTTCTGTCTGCAAAAGGATCAGCTCTTTCTCACGTTGGCAGGCAAACACAGAGTATCTGGAGTGTCCAAAGTCAGAGCAAATATTTAAGATCAAATTAAATCTTCTGACATTTTCCTTGCTTTTCTTTATGGGCTGGTAAAAAAGTTACACAGCTACAATCTGACTCACAGGCAACCTTACACACATATCTGTTTTTATTTTTGAAGATAAACCTTGTAACTATTAAGATCAGGGAAATATCTCTGAGTGAACAACTCATTAGTTTTCCTTTATAGTGGAATTTAACTTGAATTTAAGTGGAACTAAACTTTCCAGCTTCGTGTACCTACAAAATAAGACATGGATCATCAGGTTGTGTGGAGTTTTTTTTTTCCCCTCTCTATCTGCATGATCAAGTGGAAATCAAAGCAACTGAATATCTTTTATGAACCCTCTCAAGTCTCAGGGAGGCTTCAGCCTATAGTGAATGTTCAAGTGGAGGTTGACTCTCCTTTTACTTTGTTTACACTGTAAAAACATTTGAACTACCTGGTTAAAAACTTCAGATATTTGGGAAAACAGGAGGTATTTCTGCTTTGGGTTCACAACAGCATTCACCACCTTTTTTTTCCAGAATTTTTTTTTTTTTTTTTTTTTAATTTTCATGGGAGATAACAAACCTGGTGGAAGACAGACTTTGAAAGGCTTATAGAATAAATCCACTCATGTAGTATTATTATCCTGTGACCATTAGAGTGTGCACTTTACACTTTCCTAATCCTTACTACGGTAATATATTCTTTATTGCACAGGTCTTTTTCATGTGAGAACATTTTTTTCAAAATGAGTATCATACAAACTGTCTTAACTAGTTCTACAATTTTATGAAGATAAACATAGCAAATAGATACCACTAAGTTGCTGTATTTATTTAATTCATATAAGTAATACTACATGTGGTGAGTCTCATTTTTTGTTGTTGTTGTTGTTTTTTTTTTGTTTGTTTTTTTGGACATTGTTTCATGAATGACTAAATGCTCTGACCTCAAAAGAGCAAATTATGACACTCCACTTTTTAACTCTTGCTACCACTGGGTGTCGCCAAAGTTTGAATTTTTTTCATCAACTTTCAAATAGTCTTAGAAATGATTCACAAATTACTGCAGCTTCTTAGGTTGTTTAAAAAAAAGAATAACATCCGTCACATTCTGCTGTTCAAATCTATTTTTTAGGACCATGCCTTTCTTTTTTCATCTGTCCTTTGAAATCATCTAAACTGTGTCTTGAATCTTTAGAATATAAACTTAAGACTTTCTAATGTTGTGTTAATTGAGCTGCAGCTTCTTTCTGTTTTGGTTTTGGTTCTGACCAAAAGCTCTAAAAAAAAATATTGATTATTTCTGTGCAGAACAATAGCCTGCAGTCAACATCAAGTTTATTTAGACTGCAGTTAAATTTATGTGTGGTGTTAAAATTAATGTGCTGACTGCTTGTCAGCAGATTGTTTTCTGTGCTGCATCTGTGAACTACAGCAGTGTAGCTGTTGAGTAGTATCTTTAAAATATAGCTAGAATCTTGCCTGACACAGTTTTTCTGTGTTTTACTGCCAACATCATTGTCTCTGTGAAGGCATCTGACTCAGTGTTTAGCTTCTGTAACCATAATATTCTCTTATAAATAACATCCAAACTCAGTAGGTGATTGGATTGACTGCTTTCTCATGATGACAGATTTCTGTTGCAGTGCATTGCTGACTCATCCTGTATTGACCTAATTGTCTTTATTCTCTGTAACCATGACAGTTATAGCTGAATTGAAGCATAGGTACTTGTTATTCAGGATAGTCTTTTCTGTAGACATGAGCATTCACACAAAGAGTTATTATTCAGACTTAAAAAAAAAAAAAGATATTCACAGAATAAAACTGTAAAACTTTTAAACTGTGTAAATACTGATGGGGTTACAGGTAATGATTTTTTTGCCTATAAATCTGACTGTTAGTTATTTTCTTATTTATTGCTTAGTCCATAAAAGGTTTTTTTTTCTCAACAGAAACAAAAATTCTTACATTTTCAGAGTTCATGTCTCAGTTATTCTGTTGACTAACAGTCAAAAACCCAAAGATATAAGATTTATTATATATCATAAACAATAATAAATAGAAGCAGCATTTCCATGTAATTTTAGAGATCTAGACTAATGTAGATCTTTACACCCATCTCAGTTGATCTAACAGCTGTAGAAAAACAAACCTGCACAGCTCCAGTCCATTCTTCAGCTATCTTGCAGCAAAACTGGACCTTTTGGGGCAGCAGTAAGTTTTATTTATCATTTCTCCTTCACCCACTGACTGAGATTAATCTCAGGCTCCTCTATGTCACTTTGAAGCTGAATTGACGATTAATAATTTAGTCTGTCTTTGCCACTTTCAGGTTTTGTCTTCTTTTTGTTGTATTGTGGACCGTTTCCTTGACTGGAGTTTTGGCTCCTGTGCTTTCCAGTGCAGCCACCAGTAAAAACCAGACTCTGACCATCTGTTTCTCCAGTTGGCAGGGGGTGTTGTAATGGCAGTGGGTGTTTGGACCTTGGCGGAGAAGAGCGACTTCATCAGCCTTCTCTCCTCTAAGACATACACTGCCTCCGCCTACATACTGGTCCTCGCTGGAGTCATCGTCATGGTAACAGGCGTGCTGGGCTGCTGTGCCACTTTCAAGGAGCAGAGAAGGCTACTGCGAGTGGTAAGAGATCAAGTCAAGGTAGAAAGATAAAAGAAGCTGCCACAGTTTGACACACTAAAACTATCTCAAGGGGGGAAACAGAAGTTGCTTGTTCTGTGCAGCCTAAACAAAATGAATGCCATTTATGCACATTTTTTTCTTGCTACTACTCTTATTGATTAAAAGGTGACCTGGTTGCAGTTTAGCTATTGGCTGCTGACATATAGAAACATAAAAAAAAAAAAAAAAAGGTATAAAAGCAAGAATTAGTGATTAGACAAGTTTTTGACAGGTCAAGAAATATTATAGGAAAACTGTCTTAATGGAAAGTATACGTAGGGGACATCAAAAATGTTCATCTCAAGATTCAGATAATGTAAATATGTTAAAGTACTCATTCCATCACTTATTGATACCTGCTATGCTATCCCAGGTCTCTTCTGGTAAAAGGCAGGGGTAAACCCTGGACAGGTCGCCAATCCTTTGCAAGGCTACATATAGACGATCAATCACCAATTAGCCTACTATGCATGTTTTTGAACTGTGGGAGGACACCACGTTATATAGGAGAAAACCCATACAAGCACAGGGAGAACTTGCAAACTCCACACAGTGTTTGCAAACTTGAACAAGGAACCTCCTAGCTAAGGCAACAGTACTAACCACCAATGCACTCAGTATCCGAGTTACAACTAGGGGTGCTCCGATCGATCGGTGACCTGATCGGATCGGCCGATATGCATATGATCGGGATCGGTCAGAATTGTCATTAAAGCCGATCATAAGAGCAGATCAAAAATGCTCTATTCTCGTGCGCATACACTGTGTATAGACCTTTTCGGGCCAGCCCCCCGGAAGTACCCCGTCCGCCATTGCTGGGTTGTGCTACAGAGCGACACTTTCACCGGCTCGCAGATTAGCCAGTGTTTTTCTCTTTCTACAAATAGATATTTTTAATGTCGAGTCGGTCGAGTGGGAATACATGTTCCGTCATAACTGTGCCAACAATGGCGTGGAAAATTCAACAATGGAAGAAGAAAGTATGTGAAATACACAAGCCTTTACTGCACGAAGACTGCCTTGTTTGCAGAACAAGAAGTTAGGAAGACGTGGGTGAAAAATATCAACAGAAAGAACTTTGTTCCAAATGAATACAGCCGGGTGAGTTTTCGTTAACATTCAATCTCGTACTACTCATAGTCTCGCTGAGAGTCCCGGACGATTCTGGCCGAAAGAACAGCAGTATGAGGCTACTGTAGCCCTCGGCACTAGCACAAGCCTATAAATGAATGAATGAATGAGTGAATGACTTAGGAGAATGATATAAATTAAATATAACATTAACACATAGCCTAATTTACCGCTAGCGTTAACGTTACAGTAGCATAATCTTTATGGCTTGTTGACGTTAGTTATAGCCAGCGTTGCAGCGTTCCACAGTTTTTAGTGTTTGATTATGGGAATAGATCATGCTATTTCCATAACCAATCATTAAAAACAGCGATAAACTACCTTCATCTGTAACTGGAGGCCACTGCCTAACATCATCAATCCAAGACATGTCTGCGTTATCCGTAACAGATGCTCCACGCTGCTGTGTTTGGGTTACTTAGGTGGAGCACCGCACACTCCAGTTATGGCGGGGCCACTAGGGGGCGCATGTCCACAATTTTCAAGTCGAAAAGGTCTAAGACAGCAAGAAACAAAGGGAAATATATACAAAAATAATGGAGTTCATATGCCTGGACCACCAGCCGCTGTCTGTCGTGGACGACCTGCTGTCGTGTCTGTCGTGGTTTAAGCGTCTAGTGAATCACTTGGATCCATGTTATGTTCACCAAGGACGTAAATACTTCACTGATGTGTGCCTGCCGGAGTTATACCAGACGGTGTATGGACATGTTAATTCTCTTTTGAATGAGAAAGCCACAGCGGTCAGCTTCACGAGTGACATTTGGAGTTTTTTACCAATTCATGATACTCTCATCTATTTATTTAATGATGCTTGATATACAGTGTTAAAGAATAACTTAAATATATGAATAATTAATGCTACACTATTAAAAGCAAGGTTCAAGTTCAAATTGACACTGTGTGGTCGGTGATCGGTATCGGATCGGCCGATATTGATTTCAGCGATCGGTGATCGGTGATCGGCCCCAAAAACCCTGATCGGAGCACCCCTAGTTACAACCATCCATACTTACGACCACATCCAGCAGATGGCAGCGCAGTGCGTAAGATAGTTGTGGCTGGTTTGTTGGGACCGATCTAAGTCGTAACTCGGATACCGATTGTACACCATTCCACCTGTTAAAATGCTCAAAGTCTCACACATAAATTTGAGAAAAACTTCATAGAATTAAGTTAGAAGATAGAATTATCATACTTTGTCGGCAGGAAGCTGAGACTTTGCTGTTTTGTTTTTTCCTTGTCTTGAACTTTTTGCAGATCCTAAGATTTGAAACCTCAAATTTTGTATAAATAAACATCTAATGAATATTTGATGCCTGCCACGCATTGAGACTGTTGTATCACCTCTTCCTCCAACAGCCCCCAGTGAGTTCTTCAGAATCAGTCTTACCTCGAGATCTTAGGAGATGTTGCAGTTCCTAAAATGCACCTTGAGCAGAGAGGAAACAGGAGAGAGGATAGTTGCTGGAGGCTGGAGGAATTACAAGTGAGGATGCTAGAAATATAGTATAAATTAATGTGACATCTAAATTTTAACATCTAAAATTCTAAAATCTAACATAAATGACTATTTTGATAGGTAGATAGATAGATAGATAGATAGATAGATAGATAGATAGATAGATAGATATTAGCGTGTAGAATACTTAGAATTAATGGGAGGCAGTAGAATTAAAACTTTCTTCTTGTCTATTAAACGCTTGCAATAAATAACAATTACAGTTTACCACTTAGTGGTGAAGCTTCTTCTTTATTCTTTGTTGAGAATTTTTCAAATGCTAGGGGCATCTCAAGGAGCTGAGATTAGGGCAGTGAATCACAATGAAAGAATGCACTTGTCTGCAAGGAGAGATGCTATCGAGTGTGTTAAAAGAGGGTGAACATAAGGGCAGGATGGCGGGGAGGAGCTAGGATGTCTTTTCCCTCTTTATTTTTTATTTTTAATTTTTTTTTTCCTGTAGGCGCTCAAAACCAGCAGTGATTGTCATCACTGTCCCACAAACATAACATAAAGTTCTAGCAACAAAAAGGGTGATGGACTCGCGGCTTTACAGCAGAATTTTGCTGCTGTAGTGCTTAAATTAACTATCTGTAGTTGCTTTCCAATTAAAGGGAACGCCATGCCAGACTTTTAGGGAGGATGTTGGAGATGTTTTTACTCTACAAAGCATGAGAGAGGTCATACTGATGAAGAGGAATTCTTTGCTGTGGAAAAAGGGCTGTGCTGTGTGTCTGCCAGCACCACCTCGCCACCTCTACTGTTTTGTTGGAGAAAAGCAGAACAGAATGACTCAAGGAGAGGAGGAGAAACTGTTCTTCTCAGAGGACAGAGCCAAATGGAAAGCAGTCCTTACAGAGTCTGGATCCACCTGTGGAGAAACTGACATCATGCAGTTTAACTTCACATCAGACACTCAGTCTAAGGCCTATCTCTTTAGCTCTGTCTCCGAATACATTTCTCTTATGTTACTTCACATGTTTGTCTTATTTCTATGTTTGCCTAATGGCTATTTTTTTCCCCTAGTTCAATATAAAACTGTGTTCTGATTTTTCTTTTTGTCCAATATGGCTGAAACAAGCCCCCCCCCCACCACACACACACACACACACACTTATTTTCCCCAACCTTGAGGCAGCTTTTTTGGCTTTTTATTTTGTCCAACTTTCTGCTCAACACCAGGAACTATTTAGTTTACAATTCTAACAAATGTAAAGCTTTAAAGTGTTTTAAATTTTCCGTTGTTTTAGCTCTGACTTGTGTAAAATGGTCATATTATTAAAGAAAGACGCACTATAGAATTCAACACAAAATTATAATATTTTACAGCATAAAAGTGTGATATTAATTACTTTTTTAAAAATTTCAATTAAGATACTGATTTGTTTGACATAGTACCAAAGATTTTTTTTCCTCTCCCTAACCATTTGCTGCTTCTTTTTTTTTTCCTACCATATCAATCAAGTCTTGATGGTTTTCTTTTCCCTTTTTTTTCTACTCGTCTAAGGAATGAGTTGTTTCTCTTTCCTTATAGCAACATTATTTATCTGACACAGCAGGCTGGCAGAGCTGCTAGCAGACACAAAGGTTAAAGAGATTGCTGCTTTGCAGTTAATTTCAGTCAGAGCTCCTTAGCTAGCAGCCCACCTGTTCTGAAACCTGATGAGTCTTTCATGACTTAGTTCTGGTCACTGCTCATGAATCCATAAGCTTTTATAGTCACAAAGGCCCAGAGGACAGTCTTTTGGCCTTCAATAATAGCTAGATGAAAAGTTATGGATTAAGAGTTTAGAACAGGGATATTAAAACACAACGTTAAAAACATTTCTGTAGAATAGCATAAATAGCAGCGTTATGGTAAAGGTTTTCTGGTCTGAAGCATAGTGTACATGTATGATTTGAAATGTCTGAACACATTCTGTTTGCGTGTCTGTTTTTTGATGAAGAGTGGAGATCACAGACATGAATCACAACAAAGGAATGGGCTTGCCAGGTGGGAGGGGGGTGGCTAGAAATGGTCATAGATGGAGTACATAATGGTGTATGTGTGCATCTGTGTGCACACATCAAAAGAGGCAAAGTCTTGGAACGACATCTTGCCTCTAAATCTTAGAAGCATTAACATTTTTAGGTCGTTAGGGCGACTTCATCTAAAATCTTTTATTCATTAATTTCAGATTACATAAAACTGCAGCTGACATCTCCCATTTGTATTCTGTGGTGAATCTAAGAGATTCTTGTGTTGGCATTGATTATTTGCAATCATCTGTTTCCTACCTGTCTTGACATATTTACACTCTTTAAGAACACATGAAAAATACAAAAGCCCTTAATTAAATCTCAGTGTTAATACAGAGCATTTGTCCTAGCCATCTGTGGAGAGGATTCAATGGAAATTTTAAAAGTAAATACAAGTAATGTAAAAGTGTAAAATGAAATGAAATGAAAAATACTTTATTTATCCCATAAAGGGAAATTCAACACTGTAGCAAGGGCTCTCTCTTTTTTTTTTTTTTTTAAACAACAGACAAACGACAGCAATAATAATAATATTACAGCAATAATAATAATATTAATTGATAATAATAATAATAATAATAGTAGGTTTTATGTCTTGTTGTGGAGGCTGATGGCTGCTGGCAGGAATGATCTTCTGTATCTTTCTGTCTTGCAACGGACCTGAAGAAGCCTCTAACTGAACACACTCTGTTGTTTGATCACTGTGTCGTGGAGAGGGTGTGAAGAGTCCTCCATCATCTTCATCAGCTTGTGCAGCATTCTTTTTTGAACAATCAGCTCCACCGGCTCAAGAGTTACACCCAGCACAGATCCAGCTTTCCTGATCAGTTTGTTGATTCTCTTCAGGTCTCTGGTTCTGATGCTGCTGCCCCAGCAGATGGCTGCAAAGCTGATTGCACTTTCAACAACAGACCTATAGAAGATGTGCAACATCTTGGTGCAGACATTAAAAGATCTCAGCTTTCTTAAAAAGTAGAGTCTGCTCTGAGCCTTTCTTGTAGATGTATTCTGTGTTGCATTTCCACTCTAGTCTGCTGTCAAGCTGAACTCCAAGGTACTTGTATTCCTCCACCACCTCCACCTCCTTTCCCAGGATGGAAACACTGCTGTGTTGATTCTTGCTCCTCCTGAAGTCGGCAATCATCGCCTTAGTTTTGCTGGTATTTAATACGAGATGATTGTTACCGCACCATTTCACAAACTGACAGATCAGATCTTTGTACTCTGCTTCTTGTCCGTTGCTGATACACCCAACAACTGCAGAGTCATCAGAGTATTTCTGCAGATGACAGGACTCAGAGTTGTACTGGAAGTCAGAGGTGTAGAGTGTGAAGAGAAGTGGTGAGAGAACAGTTCCTTGTGGTGCTCCAATGCTGCTGACCTCCATCTCAGACACACAACCTTTCAGTAAAAGGTTTACTTTAAAAGTAATATAAATAAAACAGTAAAAAAAAAAAAAAAAAAAACATTAAATAGTTAAAAAAAAAATACACACAAAACTAAGAATTTGGATATCTTCTTAGTCGTAAGAATTATTAATTAATGTGCACTGGTGATGCAATCTATTCGACTGTTAAGCAAGGCACTGACAAACGACAGAGGTGCAAAATAGAGTTTATTTCTCCAATGCTGCAGTCAAATTCAGAGAGGTCATCACAGAATGCAGGATTCTCCAGAATGGCAAAGACAAAAGGGGGGCAGTTCATCCAATACAATTCTAATACCAAGTGGAAAATTACAGTAACCAGTAACCTTGGGATCTGTCTAGACACTAACTCAGCTACTTGATAGAGACAACAACCGGTGACCTCAAATGAAGCAGCATGACACAGAGCAGTTAGGCCTCAGAATGAATTTTTTAACATCACACACACACACACACACATATATATATATATATACATATATACATATATATATATATATATATATATATATATATATATTTGTAAGATTAATATAATTTCCAGGGTGTATCCTGCCACTTATCTAATCATAACTGAGATGGATTGAATATGTCTCGGGATTATTTCAACTAATATTTATCAACTAAGTCTAAGCAGGCTCTCTGCCACATTAGGTCTGTGTTCCTTAAAAAAATTTAGAAAAAAAATTCACCTTCAACATTACCTTACTTCTTTTTCCTTTTGAACATAAAGGTTCAAGATTAATTGAGTTGGTCATGAGATTTGAGGTCTCTTTTTGACTTTAATTACAACCCCAGTCCTAAACAGGTTGGGATGCATCAAAGTCAAAATAAACTAATATTTTCCATGAAATGGAAAAATATCTTAGTTTCAACATCTGATATGTTCTTTATGTTCTTTTGGGAATAGAATATGGGTTTATGACATTCGCAAATGATTGGTTTCTGCTTTTATTTTATATTTTACACAGCATCCCAACTTTTTTTGGAATTGGGGTTGTATTTGAATTTCAATTGCAATTGTTTAAAACGACTGTTGTTCTGAATTGGTGCTGTATTAATAAACTGAATAGGACTTAATTGCAAGAAGACTTGTAGTTCAGCCAGACAGCCAACACACATACGAATGTGGAGTTGCATGCCCATGCAGTGTTTTGAAAAAGATTCTATGAAGTACTTGTGAACCTGCTGACAGTCATTTTGGAAAAACATTACACTGTATTCAGTTAGTGATCCAGCAGTCTCAGTCTCCACAGGTGGCAATGGGTTCTCTGTCACTCCCTGTACATCACAACCTCATGTGGGATCAGTCTGCAAACCTGTGGAGGACAGCGTTTATAGAGCCACACAGCATAACTGTGCCAGAAAATCCTGACTCTTTTTTCCTTATTTTTAACAACGACAACATTTTCTGTGCAGTTGTTATGAAACATAAACTTAAATAAAGGTATTTTAGTTAAAATATTATCAAAAGTAAAAATTAAACAATACATTAAAAAAATTAGTGGAGACGTAGTCTTAAATCTATGAATGGGGAAAAAAGGTGAAAAAAATTATACCATAGTTTCAAAATATATTTATGAAATCCTGCAAATTGAGGAAATTAATTAAAAACAGCTTCACACTAGGTTCTAGGTTGATGTAATACAGTCCTAGTTTACTGTCATGAGCCAATCAACTTTGAACTTTTTTTCCAATACATGTGAGTATAGGAAAGCATTTAAAAGCTTCTTTTTTTAAACCTTAGACATAATAATTTCAACTTGGAAGCTGCTCAGCATTCAGACTCTGAGTTGTCTCAGAGATGTATAATTGATATAGGCCACCAAATCAAAGATGAGGTCCACTTTACCAAGCTGAATTTCTTTCTCTGATAAAAGCTGGCAAGAAGAATTTGGCCCAGTGTCTGGGTCTGATAATATCTGTTCTTGTATTTAATTCAGAGGAGGGATGGTTTGCTTTTCTCTTTGCATAAAAAGCAGACCCTCCTCTCATTCCCATTGATCTGATCATGAATTAGATTCAGATGATAAACTGTAAAGCTTTCTAAAAGTATTATGACATGTACTACTATGCACTGACTACATTTTAATAGTTACAGGCTTAAAATTTGACCCAAATAGCTGGATATGAGAATTATTTTTAATCACAGAGGAGTGTTAATTGTATATAAGTTTCAGGCCTAAAATAATCTTTTGATTTTTTTTGTATCTATATCTCTATAAATCTATTGATAGTTAGTTAGATGGTATTTAAGACATTTCTATAAAGATTCTTGTGTGTGTGTGTATATATATATATATATATATATATATATATAATATATATCAGTGTGGAGGAGGAGGAGGGAAGAGCTCCGATCTGGATGATGAAGATGCTCCATAGTGGGCTTGGAAAAGTGCGTTGCGCGTAGCGCAACCTGCTCTTAAAGGCAAGGGCTACTGATGCACTCTTTGTTTTAACAAGTGAAACGCCTTAACTACTCCTATGCATAATGTAGCGGGTAGTGCAGGTGGGATAGCGGGTTTAGCAAGGTGGAAGATGGCATTTTTTGCGGGGGAACGCCCCTCCCGCGCCCCGCTATCCCTTAATAGCGGCTTTAGGAGATCTGGCCAAAGATCAGGCCCATAGTGTTTAAGAATCTACCTCTGCTCATTGTTGATTCTCAGTTATTCAAAAATGCCCTGCCAAAGATTTTCCAATGTTGATATTTCTAATTAACAGTTGAAAAGAATGCCAACGGCCCTTAGCCACTGTATTTCTGTTTGGATCAAACAACCTTTTCCACAGTGTTGCAACTAAACAAGCATACTGTATACTTGGATAAAACAAAAGCACCATTCAAGCAGTGTTCAACCAATGAGAAGCCAGATCCACCTTTTAAACAACTTGTATCTTCATCACATTACCATGAAGTAATTGTATTTACCTTTCCTCTGTTCTTTCTTATGTTTTCAGTATTTTGTCTTGCTGCTGTGCATCTTCCTGTTGGAGATCCTGGCTGGGGTTCTGGCATATATCTATTATCAGCAGGTAATTCTTTGTGGTTTAAATTAACATACCCTGGGATTTGCAAGTACAGTTGTCCATGTAGAATTAAAGACCAAGAGACATATTTTTGAAAATTAGATGTTAAGTCCAGTAATTTAGAAGTCAGGAAATATTGAACTGGTTTTAGGATAGTAATTGTTTTCGTCTTTAAACACAGGTGAAACAACCTGATTAAATCCTTTCCTATTGCCAGTAAAAACTACAATGGGCTAGAAAAAGCTGCAACACACAGAACTGGCATTATAGTCAGTAGCTCCCACTACCTCCCAGAAGGCCAAAC
The DNA here is from genome assembly GCA_018398805.1 of Hirundichthys speculiger. Taxonomy (NCBI): domain Eukaryota; kingdom Metazoa; phylum Chordata; class Actinopteri; order Beloniformes; family Exocoetidae; genus Hirundichthys; species Hirundichthys speculiger. The sequence goes on from JAGFBZ010000909.1 coordinate 160,032, forward strand.
CTGTGAACTATGACATGAATAGAATAGAATCCTTTTATTGTCACTATACATAGGTACAATGAGATTAAAAGCAGCGTATCCTGTTTCAGTGCAAAACAGTCTTGAACAATATAATATATATACAATGTAGAAGAAAAAAATAATGCAGATGATGGAGGTAGTACAAATAAAAGATGGTGGGGGTATGAGGAGGTTAAGGTGCACAGTCAATCCTGAAACCGTACGACACATACTATATACAGATGTTTACACATGTGTGATATTGCACAGGTAGGTTCAGGGCTGTTATGGCTTTGGGGAAGAAGCTGTTTTTTAGTCTGTTGGTTTTGGACCTGATGACCCTGTAGCGTCTTCCTGAAGGCAACAGGTCAGAGCCAGACAGCTGCCGTACCAGACAGTACGTCAGCAGGCTCTCGATGGATGAGCAGTAGGAGGTCAGCAGCAGGTTGGAGTCCAGGTTGTATCTCCTGAGGACTCTCAGGAAGTGCAGCCGCTGCTGAGCTGTTTTGGTGATGGCAGTGAAGTTCCCAGACCAGGAGATGCTGTGGAGATATGGACGCCACAAAGCTGGAAGCTGTGGACCCTTTCCACTCTCTTGCCATTGATGTAGGTCGGGTCGGTGTCTGGGTTGGTGTTGTGTTTCCTGAAGTCGACAATGATCTCCTGGGTTTTTTTTGGTGTTCAGAGCAAGGTTGTTCTCAGAACACCAGGCTGTCAGCTTCAGGACCTCCTCTCTGTAGGCTGCCTCGTCCCCCTTTGAAATGAGTCCGACCACCGTAGTGTCGTCAGCGAACTGCACTATGAGGTTGTTGTGGGTTGGACTGCAGTTGGGTGAGGGCCACTCAGGCTGGTGATGAGAGGCTTTTTCGGCACTGAAGGTATTTAAATAGAGAAAAAAAAACCTCTGGTGATCAAGAAAAGTTTGTGCCTTTAGATTGGCTCATAAAAGTCAGCCCACATGACAGGACTGAAAATGAGCTGTCAAGTCTCCTACAATAAAATTTAACAGTACATCAATCTGAACCTCCAAAGGAGACATAATGATAGGTTAACAGGTGTTTCTAGAAAGAAAATATGAACCCCTTCCTGCTTTGAGTGAGGCATCCTAGTTGAAAATTAAGAAGTACACACCTGGGTGTAGTTTGAGCCAGAATACCTGGCTGTGTGAGCCCTGCAGAGCCACTCCACATGTGACTGAATAGCAATAAAATACATTCTCATAGCACTCAAAAGCCAGATGTTAGCAGTAGTTAGTAGTCTGTCTTTTACTACTCAGGGCTTTACTGTTGTGCATGGATGCAAGTCTGCCCTATTTCAGAAAGTCATCACCTTCTATTAAAACCTCATGTTAAGGTGTATAACAGATAAACTGTTTTCTACTACATAATCATAAGAACATGTTTGATAAGTGTTGGTTTCCTTGTTAGAACATGCAGTCAAACCATTGTAAGAGAACATGAACAACTGTTCAGTTCCCAAGTGGTATGTGTTGTACGGTAATTTTAAGCATGACAAAACCAGCATAATAGATGAGATTATAGTGAGGGAGCATAAGGCAGTCTATGAAAAATACAAATACCTGACTGGCCACATTACTTGTGGTACATTAAGTCCAAGTGGAATGAAAAATGCCTGAAGTTGTACACACAACAAGACTGAATGTTGTGTCAGAGTAATTTGAAAACATTAGTTGTGATTTTTTTTGTTTTTAACTGAAACACATTCTTTTTGTACTCATGATATTTGCAAACTTTCTGCATTTAAGAAAGCAAAGGTTGTGATAATGATATTTCACTAGATTAAAAGTCTGGTTTCAGATCTTTGTACAGTAAATTCACAGCTGCTAAGGCTGTCACAGATGATCTGAATAGACTGCATAGAGAGCAGCACTGTGCTACCTTATTTGAAAATCAACCACTGGCATGTGGTTCAGTTGCTGAAAATTTTTTGAGATGAGCTTTCTTGGGTTTAGTCAATCTATAGGCTGCTAATTTCTCAATAGTCCAAGGTTCTAGAAATCATCTGTGAATGTGATGGAGGAATGCACAGCGCATGTAGGGGGTGTGGCCCCTTTAACCCAGCAGTAGGTAGTGTGCCTTGTGTGTGATTAAAAACAGCATAGATTTCACTTTCATGAAATCTGGTTATTTTAGTCAAGATTATGCTAATATACACTGCCCAGCTCAAAAAAAAATGTCACCACCAAAAAAAAGGTCATACACTCTAATATTTGGTTGGACCACCTTTAGCTTTGATTACGTCAAGCATTCGCTGTGGCATTGTTTCGTTAAGCTTCTGCAATGTCACAAGATTTATTTCCATCCAGTGTTGCATTAATTTTTCATCAAGATCTTGCATTGATGATGGTAGAGTCTGACCGCAGTGCAAGGCCTTCTCCACCACATCCCAAAGATTCTTAATAGGGTTCAGGTCTGGACTCTGTGCTGGCCAATCCATGTGTGAAAATGATGTCTCATGCTCCCTGAACCAGGCTTTCACAATTTCAGCCCGATGAATCCTGGCATTGTCATCTTGGAATATGCCCGTGCCATCAGGGAAGAAAAAATCCATTGATGGAATAACCTGGTCATTCAGTATATTCAGGTAGTCAACTGACCTCATTCTTTGAGCACATATTATTTCTGAACCTGGACCTGACCAACTGCAGCAACCCCAGATCACAATACTGCCCCCACAGGCTGGAACACTAGGCACTAGGTATGATGGGTGCATCACTTCATCTGCCTCTCTTCCTACCCTGATGTACCCATCACTCTGGAACAGAGTAAATCTGGACTCATCAGACCACATGACCTTCTTCCATTGCTCCAGAGTCCAATCTTTATGCTCCCTAGATAATTGAAGCCTTTTCTTCCAGTTAGCCTCACTGATGACTAGTTTTCTAACTACTCATGCTTGTGGAAAAACAACAGTAGAACTCAGGGCTATGTTTAAAGTTGAAAGTAAGAGCATTTCCACACACACAATAAGAAGGGAACTCAGCTGTGTAGTTTTCTAAAATTGTTTTTGATGTTTCAAAAAAAAGGTTTTCTCAAATGCATTTACAGTAATGTGAAGATTGTAGTTTTTTAGATCTGACAGTAAATCCATTGGCAGTGTACCCTCACACAAGCAACTAAATCATATGGATAGACATTGATTTAATGTTTATAATGCTTATTCAGTTAAAACGTTTAAAGTGAAGTTGAGTTTTATTTAAGATATGTTTTTCTTTTACTAAATTCAGTTCAATTGAATTTTATTTGTATAGCGTCTGTTACGCCAAATGTCTCTAGGCGCTTTACAGAGACCCAGAGCATGACCCCTGAGCAAATATCATTAACTAAAAACATAATATTGAATCCTAAACAAGGATAATGGCAGGTAAAAAACTCCCACTGAGGGAGAAAAATAAACCTAAAAAAAGTGGAACCTTCCACAAGAAAGAAAGAACAACACTTTGCAGTACAAAATGTGCACTAAATAGAGGGATTTTAGTTCATAAGAGATTGTGTTGTTATTTCATGAGTACATAATATGAAAACTAAACTTATTATACAGCACATTATGCTGACTGCACTTTTAATAACTGAGCAAATGTGAACTTCTTTAATTATGTAACATTCATATGGCTTTCCTCTCCATCAGCATCATTTTCAACCCTGCTAAAGCCTGGTGGCTTGGAGCACAGCAGCACGACATTTCTCAGTCTTGAGGTGTTCTGCTATCAGTATAACTGCTTTATTCATTAATAATACATAGCTCATGAGCAGTCACCGAGGTTCACAGCTCTGTCATGTTTCCTTAAGCTCTATCCTCTTTACTTGCTTCAAAATATTCATGCCTGGATTAGTTGTACAAATCTCAAAGTCCACACCTCTGGGACTATTGGCACCACTGTTGCCTTCACACCCCTCATCTTTTCCAGCTCTTCATTCAGCCCTTGGTATTTCTTGAGCTTCTCGTGTTCCTTCTTACTGATGTTGCTATCTCTTGGGATGGCCACATCCACCACCACTGCTGTCCTATGATGTTTATCCACCACCACTATGTCACTTTGTCAGTTTGGATCTGGAAGTCCAACAGGATCTTGACCCGTTCATTCTTAATTACCTTTGGAGGCGTCTCTCATCTTGATCCTAGGACCTCCAGTCCATTCGGCACATATGTTCCTGTCTACGATGCCCGCTACCTGGTTGTAGCATTCCATGCTACAACCAGCTACAATGCTTTGCTAGCCAGCAACTTAGACCCTGCTGTGATGTGCTGCACTGTTTCAGGTGCATCTTTGCACAGACAGCATCTGGGGTCCTGTCTGGCGTGATAGATCCTGACCTTTATAGATCTTGTGTTTAGCACCTGTTCTTGTGCAGCCATGATCAGTGTCTCTGTGCTGTCTTTCAGTCCAGCTTTTACAAGCCATTGGTATGTTTTTCCAATGTCAGCCATCTCTTTAATTTGGCGGTGGTACATGAAATGCAGAGGTTTGTCTGTCCATGATAGCCCCTCAGGTTCCTCCTCCATGCTGGGTTTCAGTTGTCTAAGGCATTCACTTAGCAGGTCATCAGTAGGATGGGGGGGGTAGTGTCCCTGAACCTTGCTGGTCCTCAGCCTCCCTCCCTTCACTTAGGGTAAAACCCTCCATGCGTTGTAAGGAGTTTCCTTGTCTTGACATCAGTGGTTTGCATCTCTTCCAATGGCCAGGATTTTATGCCAGCGGGGTATCCGATTACTGGATCTTGCTTTTTCCCATTCAGCAGACTCTTCAGGACCTGCCTCACCCTCTGTAGCTATTTGGCTTTGACTGACCTCCGAGCTGCCTCCTTGTGATTGCCATTTGCCTGTGGGATCTCCAGGTATCTGTAGCTGTCCTGAACCCTCCCCTCATATGTTGCCTTCTGGTAGTTCAACTGTGATCATCGTTCCTCTGCTAAATTCCATCCGTTCATACTTATCTTGCCCCAATGACATCCTGATGTTGTTGTTGCTCTTTGGGCAGGGCAGGGAACATTGAGGTCAGGAGTTTAACTGCATTATAAGAAGGCATGCTGCAATTTTTGAAAAAATTGATTTAAAAAAATGTTTTTAAAAATAAGATTCTAATTGATTTAATTAAGCCATGAATCGCGATGTGGCCTCCAGGCCAGCAGAGGTGACACTGGATTTAAACTACATTCTTGTTCAACGTCATCATCCCACACTTAGTGTGACATGCTACGTGCTACGTGCTATTGTCGTTACACATCTGTGCCACTAGATGGAGCCGCACCTAAGTAAACAGTAAGCAAATCGAGCATCACAGTGAACGCATGTGAGCAGGATCTGATGTAAAATGGAGGAACCACATGACCGACTCGAGCAAAGGAGTTAGAAAGTTTTTTTGCAGACCAGAATTTGTTTTTTACAGACTGAATGTTGTTCTTGAAACCGAATATAACTCGACCTTGATGATTATGTGGTTATTGGCATCATAAATGCTGTAATTGAACTACAGTGGTACCTCTATTTACTAAATTAATTGGTTCTAGAAGTAGTTTTGTAACCTGAAAATTCCAGTAGAGACGCGTTTTCCATATAAATGCTCTAATCCATTCCAAGCCCCCCAAAATTCAGACATAGTTTTATAAATCATAAAAATGCATCAAAACATGTAACAAATACATGTTACAATTAGATTACTGCACAATAAACAAAAAATGAAAGTTGTACATAATAAAAAACAAAGAATAAAGTAAAGAATAAAAATTATGCTCATTTACCTTTAAACTGCTGTCATCACCTTTTGCCTTCTTTGGTTCATGTTCTCTCTCAGCAGTGGTTTTTGCCTGACATTTTGTAAAGAACGATCCAAGGACGTTTGCTTTTGTTGGCTTTTAACAATCCTTCAAAAATGTGCAAGGCAAACATCATTATAGTGAGCGAAAACCCGACTAGTGAACACTTTTTCTGGGTGATTCTTTTCATCAAACTTCAGGCTCAACTTCACCCTCCACCTCGAACCCCTCAAAATCTCGTGGGGCAACAGCATCGGGCCACAGCTTTCTCCAAGCTGCATTAAGGTTACGCCGATGGCAGAGCAGCTACAAGTATGTTTACGTTTGGTAAACTCTGGGAACTGCGAGTAGCAGTGTGTACTCTATTTTTGCCTTTCGTATCCTGAAATTTCTTTCATAACAAGTGGCAAAATTTTCCTGTTGAGGCGTATCCTCAACACCTGAAAACCTATAACCTGAAAATTCCTTATGTAGAGACGTTCGTAAGTAGCGGTACCACTGTACATGGTTTTACTTATTCACTGAGTTATAGTCTCAGATTTTAAGAGAATAAAGTTTATTAAATGCAACTATACCTTGATCTTAAATAACATGGAAATCTGACATGTGCCTTACCTTAAGTATGGTACCATACTTTCTAAAAAAGATGAAATAATTAAAATGTTTAATGATTTGTATAATGTCTTAGTTTATGGCTGGCTTAAAGTAGAGTTGACTTGTTATGTACTAAAGGAAAAAAAATCTTGATACTGTACTGATTTTTTTTTTTTTAAAGAGAGCAGTAGGCCTGTTGTAAAAAAAAGAAAAAACAAATACAGGATTTGAGAGTTGATAAAACAGTTTCCACTTTACAGTCATTTGCTATGCGGGTATAAAGAAGATAAGAAAAAAAAACAGTGTTATGAAAAAAAAAGAAGTAGAGAACTGATACAATTTTTTGTCATTTGCTGCTAGTTCTAATTTACTGTATTGAAAAGGGCGTAAGAGAAAACACTATAGTACAGTAATCCCCCACACTTCGTGGGTATTAGGGGCTGTGACCCCCCCCCCCCCCCCCCCCCCGTGATAGGTGAAAACCGCGATGTGGATGTAGATGTATATGTACATACAGTATACATGTACGCGCGTACGCAAAATCTACAGAAGGTACACTCACTTTGACGATCTCTCCTCTGTGCGTAGCTGACGAGAGCAAGAGATGGGAGATGCGGGGACGCATGTCAGCCAATCAGCGTACAGACAACCGACGACACAGTAATGCCCGTCATAGCAGCCAATCACAGGTCTTGATATTCGTTCATGGGGCCTCCTGTGCCGGCTCTTGTTGCTTCCTGAGACTCGTTCTTGATGTGATGGGTTTCGCTTTAGCCTCGTGCGTGATACGTTTGGCTTTTTTTCATTTTCATTTATATATTTTTTTTAGGGCTGTCAAAGTTAACGCGTTAACGCGTGATTAACGCAAAATAATTTTAACGCAACTAATTTTTTTAACGCGCGTTAACGCGACACAGCCTGGCCGTTTATGTATTATTTAGATACGTTTATTTAGAGAGGAGAGTGGGTTTAATGAGCCTCGGGCCCCTGTAGTTGTAGTCCTGTAGTCCTGCGTAGTCCTGTCAAAACAGGAAGTCATGCACTGACGTCGATGTCCATGCCGCAGACAGACAGACGTAAACAAACCGTGGATACAAAAGATACTACTTTGAATGGTAAGTTCAGCTTCAAAACCTTGCCTGATGGCTAACTCCACAAGATAAATGTTGTTTGTGTTTACTGTCGATGTGAATTTAGTTACTACTGAAATATCACTTGTCGGCTAATGAGAGCGGTGATGCAGAGAGCCCCCCCCCCCCTCCGTTTGAAGCAAATAAACGGAAATATTTTGTATGAAGAACATAAGAGAAAATATTGAGTATATATATAATATATATAATGGATTTGGCATTGTAGCAATAAATAAACATGCATTTGTTTTGCATAAGGCAAGCATTTGTGTACTCTCATATTAGGCAAGGCAACTTTATTTGCAACTTTATTTGCAATTCAATTCAAAGTGCTTTACAGATGCAGTCACAAGAAGGCAAATAGAATCATTCCATACAAGCATAAAAATAATCAATAATAAATAAAAATTAATTAATTAAATTAAAAATGAAGAGTGCAGATAAAATCCTTCCAGTCATCATCTTCACATCTAAACAGAACTGTTTTCAGTCTGGATCTGAACATTGTCAGAGTTCAGGTCTGTCTCACATCTGCTGGAAGACTGGTCCAGATTTTAGGAGCATAAAACTGAAATGCAGCTTCATCTTGTTTAGTCCTGACTCTGGGCACCAGCAGGAGACCACTACCTGAGGTTCTCAGAGTCCAGGTTGGTTCATATGGATCTAACATGTCAGATGGACTTTGGGGCCATGAAGAGACTTGAACACAAGTAGAGCTGTTTTAAAGTCTATTATCTGAGTGACAGGAAGCCAGAGACCTCAGGACTGGACTAATATGGTCATATTTCCTGGTTCTAGTCAGGACTCGTATTAATAAGAGTAATACAACTTGAAAAAGATCTGTATAAGGTAGATTTAGAACAGATAAAAATATGCGATTAATTTGCGATTAATCATGATTAACTATTGACAGTCATGCGATTAATCTGATTAATTATTTTGAGAAATTGACAGCCCTAATTTTTTTCTATGAATATTTTTGAAACTTCCGCGATGTACTGAGACCGCGATTGCTGAGACCGTGAAGTGTGTGAGGATTACTGTATTGTTAAAAAGGAAGAGGCTGGATTTGTATATGAGAAGTAATAATAATAAAAAAAAATCAGTAATTTGCCTGTAAATTAATTTTGTGTTGTACATGATTCAAATCGTGATTCGAACTCTATCGTGAGTTAAGTGAATTGTGGCATGCCTAATTACAATACTTTATTTTCTTTTCAGTCACTCTCTCCTGATTTGCTGATATGCTTGGGATATGCTTGTCCTATTGTATGAAACAAGTTGTAGTTGTCAGACAAATGGCCTCAAATTTGACTTAGGAATACTTCACAATAACATTTAATATTTTTTAATTATGGCTGCACTTAGTCAGTATTATACAGAGGATTTCATGATGATTGCAACATGTCAAGGTCCTGTGGCTGCAAAATGGCCAAAATAATCATCTCTTCACCTCCCTGCTTGTTTGTGATGATGTGCTGTTTTTTTACCTTCACTACATGGATAAACATCTTCACTTTCATCATTTTCTTGTCCAAAAACACTGAGGTTTGTTCAGATGCAAATTTATAAACCTAAACCAAACAGGAATTATGTTTTCATCGGGAAACTCTTACAAATAGGCATTGTTCAGTCTTTTTCTAATTTTCTAATTGTATGGTGAACTTCAACATATAAACTTCTCTTGAGAAATCGCTGTTGGGTTTTTCTGCTCAGAACATTTTATGGTCTGACCCTGGGTTGAGTTTGCTGGGACTGTCTATTGGAACGATCAGCAACTGTCTTAAATGTTTTCTACTAAATCACTTTAAAATAATGGGCTCTTAGTGGTTTTAAACTGAACTTACATTCTTTCTCTAATTGACAGGAAGATTTGTAAGATTTTTGTTGATTTATTTTCATTGCCATTGCATTTACACACACCTGAATTCTCAAGGTGTGTGTTAAGCGCCAAGTGCCAAAACGTCTCTTTTTTTTTTTCTTTTATAGAGGTACACACAATTGCTAATGTGTAAATAATTAAGTGCATTTGATTTGCAGCACCTGGCTGCTCCTTACCCTCTATTCCTATGGAAGCTTTAAAAGTGTGTTTAGTGCTTGCACACACTTCTTTTGTATTGTGGCTTAGTTTTTGTTGAATAAATAAATAAATAATGATGCTGTGTAATGATGTTGTTTATCTGACGTTATGCTTACTTAATTTTAAGACCTGGCAAGGACCAGTTGATTATCTTTTATGTCCTTATGTATGTAACTTCTTTTTCACATGTGTATAGCTGTAGTTGTGTTTTCAAACATACTTCTACTACTGCTACTGTTTGACTACACAGTTGTGAATTATTTTGATGACATCCACATTTAAAATACAAATATTGTGCAGAAAACACTGATCCTTATAGTATATTATGTCTTCTGGGCTTTGTTTTCTCAAACTTTTTTTAAATATATATTTTTTTAATTTTATGGACTTAACTAGGGGAGTGCCAAAAAAATCGATTTGCATAAGAATCGCGATTCTCATTTGCTTCGATTCAGAATTTATATAAAATGTCTCAAAATCAACTAAAAAAAAAACAGCTGGTCGTCGCCCCCATTTCGCAACTACACAGGATGTCCTGACGCCACCACGCAGCCGGTTCTAGAACATGTATGGAATGGTTGTATGTATGGAAAGCACCAAAACAAAGAGGAGACAACAAAGATGGAGGAAAAATAGTAGCAGTTAGGGACCGCACACTGTTTTTGGTAAAGGCACCTTCCTCAGAATTTAAAAGGCAGCATGTTTAACTGTACTATTTTTCTAATAAAGAGGCACTTTTATTTTTGTTACTGAAGCAGTATGTGATATTGATTTTATGTAATAGTTGCAACAATGCCATCTAAGCATGGATACATGTTTAAAACTTAATAAATGTAAAAAAAAAAAGGCACTTTAATGTATCCATTTGTCATTCTGTCTTGCAAAGCAGATGGGAGTAGATCATGATCAGAAATCAGATTGGAAATCATTATAAATAAAATTGTTTTGAATCGTAAAATTGATTTTAAATCGAACCATGGCCCCAAAAATCAGAAACAAATTGAATTGTGAGATAGTAAAAGATTCCCACACCTAGACTTAACTCTCATAGTATACGCAGTATTTCTATCAGTAGTTCACAGAAAACATTTTGTCTGAGCAGAAATCATTTTGCAAGCTTCAGATATAAACAAATGCATGTTTAAATGTGACTGGAACAACAGGTTTCATGCCCGTAGTCTTGGGGACCAGACAGATGAGGCAAAATCAGTTCAGTTGCACCTCTATGCAGCCGTCACCTGGATGAGGGTTTTAATATGTGTTTAATGTTATTTGTATGCATTCAGTGCAGTCCTATAACACCACTCAGTGTCACATTGGCTTTTTTTTTTGTTTTTTAACTGTTGCCAATTCACTGCTGCAGTGTTTTCCAAACTGTCAACAGGTGAAGTGTAAAAAAAAAAAAAACACCTTTCCTTGCCTCCTTCCTTTGTCTCCAACGCCTTAAAATGTCTTTTATTTCTCTCTGTCCTCCATTCCTCTCTTCATCAGTCATTCCCTTGATATCTCCTTCACGCTTTGATTTACAGTGGTTCCCCAGCTGGCTTGTTGCCATAGAAACTGAGCCCCCCAGACCTCCTGCTCCTCAAGTGAGCATTTTCTGCCACCGGTCTAGAGAACAAGAAAAAAAAAAAAAAGCAGACTTCCTCTGCCTTTGCTCCAGCATCATCCGCTTCTCTGTCATTAGATTTGCCATCTATGACGTGTATCGTCAGGAGAGAGCTTTAATCCTCTGTGCTACAATTGTGCTATCTTTAGCAGTGTCAACAGTTGCAACTAATTCATTACTTATGGTCATGAGTGCTTGCCTGAGAGCTTTGTGCTAATTGCATGTGTCTGTATGTCTAAACAGTTAAATGAGGAGCTGAAGCAGAATCTGAAGGAAACTATGGTCAAGAAGTATAACCAAGGCAACCATGAGCAAGTCACCAGGGCTGTAGACAAGCTACAGCAGGAGGTAAGTGATAACTCCACTTACCTATATTTGACTCACACTCTTCACAACCTTTATGAGGTCCTGGAAATCAAGAAAACTGGGGGGATTTTGGGGGGATTTTGGTTGTTTACCAGCAAACTACCATGTTGTTCATGAACTAGTTTTTTTTGGTAAATTTTTAGCCACATAATCCTACGTGTGATTTTTTTTTTTTTTTGCTAACACATCATCTCGTCAGATTAGAGATTTTGATGATGCGGGGCGAGTCAAAACAAATCGGATTCCAGTCCCTCTCTAGTTCAGTTAAGCATGATGGACTCCACACTCCTCAGCTTTTTACCCTCTTATGCTGAGACCAGTTGACAGCAGGAATGGATAAACTTGACATGCAGATGAGACTGCTGCTTTCGTTCTGTTTTCAAACCACTAGATATCAGCAACTGTGCAATATTCTGCTGGAAAGGTATGATTTTCTAGTGCTAGTATATTTTACCAAAGGTCAGTAAAAGTAATTTGGAAACTATCCAGAGGTATATAAAGAAATTGAAAAGGCCAAAGTGGTATCAACCATTAGATATACCCATAAGATGGCAAATGAGAATAGAATGTTAACTATTCTTTTCTTTAAATGAACATGAGGTCTAGTTACTTTATTTACCCCCTGGGGATAAACAAAGTTTTTTGAAATTGAATTTAAATAGTCTTTTTTTGCTAAGGCAATCTGTGAGATGGCCTGGATGTATGTTAGTTGATAAGAAACCCTACATGTCTGTGACATGTTAAGGAACGAGGCCTTCTTAAATATTTAGTTTAGTTTACAAAGTACTAGATACACTTAATGAAAGGACAAGAGACCATTGTGTCCCACAATTCCTTGCGGCCAAAATTAATCAAATCAAAATGATTCTTTAATATTTTTATCTAAGACAAAACTCTCCGTTTAATAATTGTAATGATTGTAATAATGTATTAGAGTACACGATGCACTCTTTGTACTATTGTTTTTAATATTTTCAGTGTTGGTACTACAGACCTCTGTGTAACTGTGCCTGGATGATCTTCTTGTGTTCATTCAGATTTTTCCAACTAATGCTCCGTAACCTCACAATTTTTTTGTCTATTTCACCACACCTCTTGTTTGTTTTTTCTGAAGTGTTGAACTAGTTTAATTTCATGCATCTGCATCAAATATCCTGCTTGTTTGTGCTTTTACCTAACCATCAGAATTCTCCATTTGAAACTTTCACATTAGTTCAAGTGTTGTGGGAGCAACAATTCATCTGACTGGAACGACAGCGCCTGGATACTCTCACTCAAGGCAGGTGGCAGAAAGGTGCCCGACAGCTGCTGTAAAACTCCCTCTGACATGTGCGGCCTAAGGGACCACCCCTCCAACATCTACAAGGTGGAGGTGAGAGCACGATGGGTGCTCAGGGCATCTGATCTGCATGTCTGTCATGTCTCCGTATATTATTGCAGACACTGTGTAGGCTGACTGTTGGTGAACTGTAATACATAATATTTGTTTGCTATGAGACTCTTGCAACACTCCCACATCAAGTGATGTAACATGAGTCTTTGTTTTTTATTTAGGGTGGCTGCATCAGTAAACTGGAGAAATTCATCCAGGACCATCTGAAGATTATTGGAGCTGTGGGTGTTGGGATTGCTTGTGTACAGGTGAGCACAGAACTCCTGAGCTATGTTCCTAAATACAAACAGTGATTTAGTAAACATAATAAGTTTCCTCCATCCAATCCCCAGATCATCGGAATGGTGTTTACATGCTGCTTATATCGAAATCTAAAGGCAGAGCCATACTAAGAGAAGCAAGAGAAGAAAAGTATGTGGGTGAAGGATGCAACTTAATCACCACATGCTGTACTTTAATAGTCCTTAGGTTCTTTTCTGTGCATTGCCCATTTGGGAAGGAAAAAATAGTCAAGACATGTAATTGCACATCTGAGGCTCTCGCTTTGGTAAAAGAAAAAACAGTACAAAAACAATTCAAGGATTCTTGAAGTAATTAGCCGCTCAAATTGCAGTCTCAGCTACATCTCCAAGATCACGCTGTGGAAAGAAAAAGCTGAGAGGAACTGAGGGGAATTCGAACACAGAATGTGTAAATAGCCTCCTTTGAATGAAGACACTGTAGTTTTCTTTCATTCTGATTCCCACAATGAATTTTTGATATACAGGAATCAGTTGGTACACTAAAGAGTGGTTTAAAGATAAGTCGCATAAAACTGGCACTTTGTGCTAAATCTCGGTCACAGCAGCTTCCATTTACTAATATAGCATTATTCAATTCCAACAACATTTTGTCTCTCTGTTAGCTAGACACTCATCATTGGTGCATTTTAAGTTTGTTAAAAAAAAATTTATATTTTGCAAATGATCATATCTTTAAACACCTGAGGTGCTTTCTTAAGAACTAGTATTTTATTGCCTTTATTGAGGGAAGTGTCTTTATAGTCCCATTATATTAATTGATGCCTTTTCACCAATGTGTTACCTCGTTGTAGCTACATAAGTGCAGTGCTGCAATTTCCACTGTTTTACTCCTCAGATGTGTAATGGCGGATATTAATGAAGGGATTTTGGGATTTTGTTAATGACAGAAACAGTGCCACTATCTGTATTAATAAGAAAGTGCCTCGTGTCTTTGATTTTACCCCTTTTTTATACTTCTAAGCCAAAGTCATAAACTGTAAGACTACTACTGTGTCTCCTCCAGCATTATTCATGTATCTACTGTACTTATGTGTCTCTTTTTAGATTTTCTTAAATTAATTTTTTTTTTAAACTTTTCTATACATCTAGGATATATGAGTGTATTTAATACAGAACGTGGAGAAGGTATTTCTACACTCCTCCTCCCCTTTTCCTGTGTCCCTAAAAGACACTCACTCACTAAATCAATTTGCTGTATTTTTTTCTTTGATATTTTAGTTTGAATAAACATCCATTCACACTAATCGCTGCTTCTGCTGTGTTTGTTCTCTCAGCAAAAGCCAGGTGAAAGTTAAGATGACAGGCAAACAGTTGAGTAACTTGAAATATTAGAACACAATGCCTTCATTTCAGTTTTCAGGCCATGTCATCCCAAAAAATTACCAGAAAACACATTATTGTGTGAAGATAAAACCACAAGCTTGTAACCAGTGACCCTTACACGACTGGCACCAGCTAACAAGGGCATTAGTGTATTAACCAAAAGGCAATTCCCTAATGCCACAGCCCTGCAATGTAATGATGTACATATGGGCTGTCAGCCATATTCCTGGCTGCTGCTATGGAAGTGTATTGTGGCCTGTAATGAGAGTTACTGTGTTGCTGGGTACAAGGCTGGGTCATTTGAGCTGAGGTATTGTTAAAGTGACCTGCACTGGTGTCATTAACACGAATAGCAACAGTTACTACGTGCGAACAGAGGGAGGCAGCACTCACCACGGTTTCACTACCACAACACCACATTGATGGAAACAGCTGGTTAGTGTGTGCGTGCAAAACACCCAAAGGTTGTTGTTTGCTACCTATTCCCCTACTTACGCACTCTATCCAGGTAATAATGGCAAGTCTAGTACACTGGCTCTTAAATGTGTCAAAGGGGGGTGTTAATCAAGTGCACAGGAACAAAGGTCACTTTGACAGTAAACTTATACTTGCTGAATGAAACAAGCCATTTACTCATTCAGAAATATGCGTCTCAGTGCTCAATGTTATGGGCAGAAAGAAAATAAGATAGTGGCCAGGCAGCTCACTGCTAGATGTCTAAATGATTTCCCTCGGGACTGCTAACAATACAAGTGCAGCTATTTCTCTGTTTGTAAAGCTGGCATTGTTGCAGCATTTCCTCTCTGTATAGCAGGCATATGTAATGGAGCGAAACAACAGGAATCAGTGGTCATACTACCCTTGAAAGTGTCCTCACTGCACACCTTTTGAAAGCTGAGTCATCTCTGGCAAAATAAGCGTATGATGTTTTTCCTTTTTTTCCTCCCTCGTGGGGTGGGGTGGGGTGGGGGGATTCATTCAGCATTTACTGTTTCCATTGACGTGAAAGTAGTCGAACACGTGGCAATTTTTACAAGGCACTTTTCCAAGGAGCAGACATCTGTGGAATGCAAGTCGTCTGCCCTGGTCTTGACACAGTCATTGCCTTTCCTTGCCTGACTTTAACTTAAAATAGACAAGAGAAATCATGATGACCCTTTAAACAACCAAGGTGTACCCACTAAATGTGCCCTTGTGATGAAAACTATTTGAAATCTTTCTAGCCAGCCATGCAGGCCCCTGCCCATTATTCTTGCTTACTGTGGCAGCACGCGTTCAGGCTAACACAAGGGGTATGCTAATAATGCCGGTGCATGACATTTGAAAAATATCTCCTCCAATTCTCTCTCAGAGCACTTGTCGATTCGTTGCACATGTCACCTGCTGCATCTCAGCCTGTTTGAGCCCGTCCAGCAGAGAGGTATGTCATCTCCAGACCAGAGGGAGGGGCATTGTCTGCAGGAACACCCATGAGAAGGGGACCCCAAGGGTACAGAAGTGTCTGCCTCATTTTGGGTGTAATTTGCATAATTTTCAATGTGAATGCAGCGGACGTCGTATCTACTGAGGTTAATGATGAGTTTCTGATTTTGGTTTCATAGCAGTTACATTTATCATGAGCTAAAACAGTTCCTGTCACTCTGAGGTTAAATTATAATGAAGGTTACTTGGAAGGAAACATGTGAACTCCAAATGTTTATGACTGGCTATTAATGTTGATGTTTTGCTGCTTAACTGAATATTTACTAAATAATTTGAATTTGGATGTAACTAATTCTAAAGTAATAAATCTGACTAGCAGCGGAGCAGCACATAGAGTCTGAATGTTTCACAAAGTCATAATTTAAAAAGTGAGAAACCACTCTGTCATCCTTTATGTCCATAACATAAAAAGAGCATGATGTCATGGAAGCAGTGAAGGCACATTGGAGGGTCAAACTGTTATGGCTGTGATTGTGACTTTCAGCCAGCTAATCCTGAGCAGTTAGAACATGTGAATGCACAATGTCTGACAATAATTTGCCCTCATGTTTGCTCTGCATCCTGGACATCTGCTGCAGGCATCTCTGCTCATTTAGTTTTAATTTTAGGGTTTAGTTGTTTATGTTGAGCATGTGCATGCACATTTTTTTTTTTTTTTTTTTGGGGGGGGGGGGGGGGGGGGGGGGGGGGGGGGGGGGGGGGGGGGGGGGGGGGGGGGGGTCTTTAGTGTTTTTTTTTTTTTTTTTTTTTTTTTTTTTTTTTTTTTTTTTTTTTTTTTTTTTTTTTTTTTTTTCTTTTTTGTTTTTTTTTTTTTTTGTTTTTTTTTTTTTTTTTTTCTTGGGGGGGGGGGGGGGGGGGGGGGTCTTTAGATGGCAGCAACAGCTTAGGCCAATCTGTCACAGGCGCTGTCATTCCAATATTGTTTTGGCTGTCAAGGGTTGCCAACTGAACCTGGAATGAATTGGAAAATCTGACATGGGAAAGAAAAAAAAAAAAAATCACCCTACCAAGAAGTAATGGCTTCATTCTCACTGAATTATAAAGATATTCACCAGCTTATTAGAATACACAACTTGCACTAGAGTGGGATCAAAAGAGAGCAACAGCTTCATATTCCCCGTCTCAATAACCGTGACTGGGTCTATTCTGCTTGCTTGGTCAAACTTTTAATTGATTCAGTGAACATGACTGATTGAATTTGGCCATTTTTAGACAGTTATCAACGGTGTTATTAAGGGCTGTCTTCATTTTTTTGTAGTATGTGAGTGAAAGCAGCAGGTTGATTATGTAAGCTGTTTACATATCCTCCAGTTTAAGAGTGACTGGCTCAGCGAAGTAAGCAACTGAGCCCCAACAGCTTTCAAGCACTGCTTGGACTAATACTAGTTAGCAGTGGGAAATAAAACCTCAAACTGAGCTGCCTCTCAGCTTCTAGGAGTTGTCAGGGGTGTATCTGTTGTGGGAAACAGAATGTTACATCGGGATAGAGCTCCTGTCTGCCGACGAGAGGCTCACATGTGGCTCTTCTCCTTCAGCATGAAGATACTGTACTATACACACGTCATGCATCGCTCCCTCTGCCACTCACTTGCTCACTCAGGCTCACTTTAGCCCTGGCTCACCCCCGAAGCGTAGCGCCTCAACATCTGGGCTTTCCATCCTCATCCTCGTCTGGGTCATATTTGAGTCTGGCGAAGGAGATTCTGAGTCCTCAGGAGGAGGTTAGACCTCCTCTAAATGTGGCTTGACCAGCTGGCTTTTGATCTTCCTCCAGGGTTTTGAATGGAGAGGGGATATTAACGTTGGCGTGTGCCTCCAAGGATGACACCAGGGTTGCAGCTGTAGAGAATGAGAAGCAGTGTGTGAGGCCGCGGCCTGACATGAAACAGCTACATGTTGCATGCGCCACATTTTCAAAGAAGACCATCTTCTAAGATTTTGTAGGACCTTGCCGCACATATTATCAGTGGTAAAACTCCTATTTAAAATAAATGAATACTTTAAATGTTTGAGATAATTATCAATTCCATGAGGTGGAATATTTGGTAAGGTGGTAAAATACAGAATATCATTAAAGTTTAACTAGTTGTTCACAAAGAATTGAAAAAAGACATCGTCTGGTTTCTTGTAAAGAGAGTCTGCCCCTGATCTTCCCAGAGGGGTTCATTAAATATCACTTATTCCCACCTACAGTCAACAAAACCAATAAATATTAAACACAATTGTGCAGCACTGTGGGACACACGTGACGTACCGCTGGAACAAATGACCAAATTCATTTAAAGTATTTCAAACTACCTATAGCTCAACACCAACCAGCTAACAGCCTATAAATGTGATACCCAATCACATACTAGGAACATGCAACATTTAAACACATTCCCGCTTCTTTTATTTCTGATAAATACAATTAAATGTAGAGGACAGTGCTTCTGTCATTTAAGTAATATTTTGAATAATGCTTTTTACTATTTGGAGTGGGATGTGTATGTTTATGTGTTGCGTGGTTGAGCCATGTTGCTATTTTGCACTTTTGCTTCTCTCTTAGTTACATGTTTAAATGCTCAGAGTTGTGTGTACTGTGTGTGGTGTGAGCTGTTTGCACGGACTCATTGGATCTAACTCTAATGCACTTTGAGCATTTGTATTTTATGTGTATTATGTTGTCCCTTTTTGTCTTTTCATACTTGGCTCTTTATTATGCTGTGTAGTATTCCCTTTGTCCAAGCCAAATTTCTCTCAAAGAAGACAAATAAAATGACCTTGTCTTTGACATTAGAGAATTTGTACTTAATGTTTTTGTAATGCCATTTTGAACTCAGGATCTGAGAACATATTATCACATTTCAAAATAAAGTATGAAAATGTTGTTAATGTAGTTGAAAAGACACATTCCACTGAACTACAGGAATGTCCACATTTTATTAGAGCACTAAAATACTCCTTACTTTTTCAAAAGATGTTTGTACTACAGTTTTCAAGTATTTGTTAGATTTATTTATTTAATTACATCACTGGGGAACATCAAGGTCAGTTTTAACCTATATGGATAGGACAGTGACATTTACAAACAGAGACTGCTTGGTGTATCCATCAGCAGAGAAGAGACATAACAAGAACTAATAACGTTTCATTCCTTTCAGGGATTAATAAAGTGTTATTGATTTGAACTGAATTGGACTGAAGTTTCCATCAAAGGTTTTTTTCTGAGGTAGATATTTATATACTTGTTGTCAGGCTTGGATTGTACCTCAGATCGTATTCATGTGTTTGTCTGTTTTTCATGTCTTGTTTTTTTTTGTTATTTGTCTCTTCTCTTCTTTAATTTACTGAAACTTACATGGAGGTAAGAAAAAAAATGAGAAGGCCCAAGGTTTGTTTTTTTTTTTTAATTTTTTTAAAAGGCTTACCATAGACATTGCAGAAGTATTGTTAGAGCCTTGAGAACTGGGAGCACCCGCTTTCATTGAGAGCTTGAAGGGGTGAGGTACAGTACATGCTCACTGTTTCTAATGACGATGCCAAGACGGATCCATGGTATTTTTAAATAAAGTATTTTAATTTTTAAGTTTTTAAGAAAATTAAAAATGTGTTTTTCAATTTCAACCTCTTTTTGTTTTTCTCCACTGGATTATCAGTGAATTCATTTTCAAATAAACTGGCATTAAAAAAAAGCAAATAACATGCCATCTTTTTGGAAATGTTCACTGATACCGCAGTACGTAAACAATATTATTTGGCTTTCTCTCTAACTGTTTTAATTCTGTCGAACAATATATATTTCAGCAATTCCAGAGTTCAGGCTCAATCAAGGGCTGACCTGAGGCACGATAAAAACTCTAACACATTTATATGGAGGAATTGTTACTATCTTTAATGAGTGTATTCTTTTTAATTGAGAGCAAGCTTCTTTCCTATAAAGCTCAGATATTGTACTCAAAACTCCACCCCTACTCCTAAAAAGTCCCATACACCAGTTTTATCCATACCCTGGAAGGATTATTCAATTTTTGGGTTGTAAAAACATGGTTTCCCTTTATGTCAGAGGTCTCAAGTTCAAAAAGCTTTCATCCATATTACACAATGTCTTGTGTTTTATAAGGATGTTTTTTTCACATAAAATTTTAACTTTAAAATTGCTTGCAGTGGACTACAGAAGTGTAGTTGAAGCATAAAATAGTGTAAACTGGAGGAACAAAAAAACAAACAAAGAAAACAAACAAACAAGAGCCTTTACTCAGAAAACTTTCTGAGTACAGTGCTTCAGTAATACCACTTTTTGGAGTTATTAATGGTGAAATTATAACTTTGAGGTGAGATCAGCTGTAGAATGCTCGCCCAGTGGTATCTGAACTGCAAACATGAAGAGACTGGATGAAGAATTGCCAGTTGTGCTCCGGGATGCTCTCCGGGTTCTTTGGGGGAGACGTGAGTGAGAGAGACGGATGATGGTACAGCTCATGGTCTTCATGAACAATGCTTCCTACGCCCTTCATGAAACCCTGGGAGCATTTGGCAACTTATACAGTAACAGGCCGCTCTTCTTTTGTTTGTTTATTTTTTATTTTGTGTGTGTGTGTGTGTGTGCGCCTAATGAAAATGGAAGCCATTAACACTGTTCTCAGAACTCTGAACAATAATTCAGTCACGCAATTCAGCCGTTGACCTCTCTGCTTTATGTCTTTGCAGTGATGAGATGACATTCACGACTGACGATATTTAATGTTGATCACATTGCTTTCTGCAGAAAGAAAATACTTGGATCTTTATTTTAGACTATTTTGAAATGTGCTATAAGCCTGTGGTAGTTTGCCTTTTTGATTTAGAGACATAAAAACACTGGTAATTAAACAGAAAAATTGAGAGTCCAGTAAAGGAAAAAATACTGAAGTAGACATTTTTCATTTACCATATTTTAGAACGGCTTTCAAGATATATTTTTTAAATAAACTCTACAAAGTTCAATATTTGACAGCTAATTAACCAGGGATTTATCCATCCTGCCTGATTTCACCATTCAACAAGCTGCTAAAGTGGCACAGAACTGGGTGTTAGAAAAAGATGTTGGAATTTTGTCGTTGTCCAGTCAGCATTTGGACTTCATCCTGGATCTGCCCTTATGAAAGGAAAATATATTTATCAATATATTACTTGAAATATATTTTAATATATTGTAATATATTATGTTTCCATTACATTTTCCAATACATGATATATTAGAAATACATGGAATAATATATTGATGGTGCATATATTACACAATATATTATATATTCATGTAATATATGGCAATATATTGCAGAATATACAAATAATTGCCGCTTTCAATATATTGAAATATATTAAACCTGAATATATAATATATGTGTTTATACATGCCAAAATATATGCAATTTTATATTTATAAATATCCATTATAATGTATTCAGATTTATATGGGAAAATGTATTAGTAATATATGTAAAGATATAGTTTCACATGTATGTTTAATATATGGTAGAATATATTTTAAATATATCTAAAAATATATGGAGACATATATGAAGTATATTTACAGCTATGTATTCAATATATTGTGGAATACATTTTATATATGTAAAATTATATGGAAACACAAACATGAAATATATGTACTGATATGTGTTCAATATATTGTGGAATATATTTTGTGTGTAAATGTATGCACAATATATGTGTACATTAGAGGTGTCCCGATCCGATATTCGGATCGGATCGGCCGCCGATATGAGCAAAAAATGCGGATCGGTATCGGATCGGCAAGCCCTAAAAATGCCGATCCAGACTCCCGATCCATTTTTTTTTTCCAACGTCCGTTCCGGGTTTTCCAGCGCACCGCGCAGCGCATTATTCAGATAACCCATTCCAGGTTTCCCTAATATCCGGTCCGCATTTTCCAGCACACCTTCAGCACACGAGCATCTCCGTGTTGCCAACTTAGCGACTTTGTCGCTAGATCTAGCGACTTTCCAGACCCCCCCTAGCGACTTAATTTGTAAAAGCGACTAGCGACAAATCTAGCGACTTTTTCTGGTGATTTAGCGACTCACTGGCACTCAAACCGCTAGGTTTGAAGCCATCACTTGGCTGCTGATGGCTGCTGTGTGCCTCGCAAGCCGCGCTTCTCTCTCTGTCGGGCACAGTGCACAGCCAGAAACACCCCGCCCCCCCCCCCGTGCGAGACAACTCGAGCTAGTGATGGCTTTAAACCTAGCGGTTTTGAGTGCGCGTGAGTCTCAAAATCACCAGAAAAAGTCGCTAGATTTGTCGCTAGTCGCTTTTTACAAATTAAGTCGCTAAGGGGGTCTGGAAAGTCGCTAGATATAGCGACAAAGTCGCCAAGTTGGCAACACTGCTCTCGGGCTCTCCCACAATAACACACAAGCTTCCGTCTCTCTTGGTTGCTAGTCCCGCCCCCTAACCTATTCTACCCAATAACCTGCCTGCCTCAGCTCGAGATGCATTCAATGAACTCATGTAATCCGAACAACAGAACATCTAAACAATAACAGAGCATCATAACATGAACATAATGTCCAGGGTTGCTACAATATTCTGTATTCCAAGATGAGCAAAATGGCGGAAAAGCGACAGCGTGGGCTGGCTGAGATGTGGCAGCTAGCAGCGCCAAAAACCAAAAGGAAAAAGGATGTACCAGGTAATTATATAATGTAATCCAGATTTAATAAATAATTTTGTAATCTTGTAACTTCAAGGCCAATTCTAATGTATTGTAGAATCAGATTAATATCAAGGACGTTAATGTTATCATAAACCAAGCAAACATGGAGTTATAAAATAACCAGTTTATTTTCATTTGATTTGTTATTAAATACATGTATCACACTTTGATCTTTCAAACTTGCAATTACTTTCTTTACTCTTGTTTAACAAAAGACATGCAACGTTATGGCTAGGGTTATTTTAATTAAAAAAAAAAAAAGGTATCTGAAGATCCCATTTTGCGTCTCAAAATGCTGGAAAATGCGTCTCAGAGAGTCTAGAATTTCAAAAGTTTCTCGTTACCAACCAATGTGTATTATTCAAATGCACCTAATTCAGCTGGCTAGTTATTATCAGGAGTAAAACCCTATTCAGCATGAGTCTGACAACAAATTAAGTTGGTTAAATGACTTAAAACTTTAATACACGCTCAGATAGGCCGGTATCGATACCGGCAGAGATCGGTATCGGAACGGAAGTACAAATAAATATCGGTATCGGATCGGAAGTTCAAAATACTGGATCGGGACATCTCTAATATATGCATAGATCATATATATGTATTAATATATACACATATATGATCTATGCATATATTGCAATATATGCATAGATCATATATATGTATTAATATATACACATATATGATCTAACCATATATTGCAATATATTGGAAAACATAAATACTAAATCCCATATATGGGAATATATTGTCTAATACATTACATTATATTTGGCAATATATTGCAATATATTTTTGTTTCGTAAGGGTGATGGAACTTAAAGGAAGATCCTGGAGTTAAAACAACCCTAGTTCTATAATTATAAGGTAAGGAATGAAAACTTTTATTAGGGACCAAAACAATGAGAATCAAAACAGTTTTGAATGAGGACACAGAATGTGTTTGCAGCAAAATGGCATCAGTTGATCAACCAACTTGAATAGCCATTCTAATCCTCTAGCGAGATATTAAAAAATGTCCTTCCACTCAAAAGATAGTATGGATAGAGTCCCTACAGAAAAACAGTAAGTCATCTTGCACAGAAACTGCATCAAAAGGGCCATTTGTACAGGTACCTTCTTCTGGTCTCTGCTACCTTATGGTAAATGGACTGCACTCATATGCTGCTTTCTCCACACCATTAAGGTGCCCTCAAAGCGGTTTACAATGGCCTCTTATTCACCCATTCACACTCACACACCAGTGGGCGGTTGCTGCCATGCAAGGTGCTGCCAGACCCACTGGAGGCAAGTTAGGGTTCAGTGTCTTGCCCAGGGACACTTGTACATGCGGACAATTGGAGCCGGGACTGAACCGCCAACCTTTCAGTGACTGGACAACCCACTCTACCAACTGAGCTACAGCTACCCTATAAGTCCATAGAAGTTGACTACTGAAGATTGTGTGTCAATAGACGTAAAGAAGGAGAGTTCATGGTATCTGGTTCTCGTGGAGGTTTTGTGGTAAATATCCAACCTCTGGTCCAGTTCTGTGGAAGAAGAGGCCATACTGAAGTAGTTTCTAGTGTCATTCAGAAGTTGACTTGTGAGGACATTTCTATACACTGGCTTCCTCCCACAGTCTAAAAACCTGTAAATGAGGTTAAATGGTGATTCTAATTGCGTACTGGAGTGTGTGTGTCGCTGTTCATCTATATGTACCCCTGCCTTTCACCCAAAGAGAGCTAGGGAAATGCTCCAGCAGATCCCTGTGACCATGTACAGCAATAAGCTGGTATAAGTAATGGATGGATGGATGGATATGTGTTTTTTAAAACTTACAGAGTTAAAGTTTGTCTGTAGGGTCCCTATCAACACTATCATATGCATGGAATTGTTAGGTTTTGATTTTTGTATTTTCCAGGCTTTCTTCTTTCTTCTCTTGTGTTCCTTGTAATCTTTTCTGTTGATGTTAACTTTGTTGAGTTCTTTTTTACTTCCTTCTGTTCATCTTCCTGATTGTTTGCACCTGCGTCTCATTTGTTCCTTGGTTTATTTAAGTCTCGTCTTTCCCCCTCTTCCTTGCTGGTTTGTCTTTTTTCATTCTGTGTTTCCTTCCCACTGGGATTCCTCATCATGCTCCTCATGGCTCCTTCAGTTCTGTCTGTTGTCGCCATTTGCCTCTGATTTTTGCCCTTGTTTACTTTGATTATTTGGACTCTCCTGCTCCACTGAAGAAAGTGGAACATGTGAAAAGCTTGCTAGCAGTTTTAAGAAGAGTTCTGATTTGTGTGAGGCCAAATAAATGTATTGATTAGGGTATAGGTAATGTAGGAACATTTTCAGTTTTACCTGGCATTTTTCTGTTATATGTATAATCTGTGTCAAATTCTGATCTATAGATCATATTTAATTATTTATCAAGTAAATTTTCTTTTAGGAATTACATAAACATGTGACAAAATGCAGTGACATACATATTATTCTAAGATAAATAAAAACTTAACAATTATATATATACAGTAAACCCTCACAGTTCCCGGTCTCAGCAATCGCAATCGCAGAGGTTTCAAAAATATTAATAAAAAAAATATATATATTAGAAAAAATTTTAAAAAAAATCGAAAAAGAATTTTGAAAAACATTTCAAACGAAGCATGCAAGGCTGAAGCGAACACATCACATCAAGAACGAGTCTCAGGAAGGAACAAGAGCCTACACGGGATGCCACATGAACGAATATCGAGGCCTGTGATTGGCTGCTACGACGGGCATTACTGTGGCGTTGGTTGTCTGTACGCTGATTGGCTGACACGCGTCCCCGGATCTCCCATCTCTTGCTCTTGTGAGACAAAGCCAAGTTTAACGCTGATACACTTGGGGCCCGATCTTCCGACATCAAGTGCTGATGTTAAAAGTGTTTGAACAACAAATGTTATGACACTTTAGTTCATATGGCAGCAGAACATTTCAATAAAAGTGCATTTTACAGTACTTCTGAATTCATTATTTGATCTCGCGTATACAATACGATTAATCGTGATTAATCAGGGAAATAATGCAATTAATCTTGATTAAAGATTTTAATCATTGTCCAGCCCTATTTAAAAAGATTTGTTAAATTCTATTGTAAGTTAGTCTGTTTGTAAATATATATATATATATATATATATATATATATATATATATATATATATATATATATATATATATATATATATATATCTATATATAAATTGTTGAGAAAATCTACTTGATAAATAATTAAATATGATATATAGGTCAGAATTTGACACAGGTCACAATTATCTTGTGATCAAATTGGTTGGATCCAGCCTGCTGTATTTCTCATTCTAAATGAGTTGCCAGAATTTTGCTTTATGTTCCCAGGCACCAAAAAATAAAATAAAAATAACATACTATTCTAGATATTGCCTAACAAAAAGACAAAGATGAGAGGATCCAGCCAGAGCCCTCTCAGGCCTTTGGGAGGTCACTATGGAACAAGGTAAAACTGAAATAGTGATTAAATCTTACTTATGCATGGTAATTTCATGCTTTAATATGTGTGGTACATGGAGAGGATTTTTTTTTTTTTAATCCTGTCATTTTTATATTTTGTAGTCTGTAAGTATGAATACATATCAGAAAAGGATTTGAGTCATTTCCCTAACTGAATGTCTTGTTGTCAAACAAGGATGGCTGTCGGCTACCAGAACGGACCACAGCTGTCAAAATATGATTTTAAAATGTAATACATAGCTTCTCTTCTTTTTTATTCATTCGATGGACAACATATGTTTGATTCTCAGTTGCTGGAAGAGCTTTTTTCAATACTGGAGAAACCTAGAGGAAAGTGTTTTTCAAAAATGATATTTAATGATGTTTCTCACCAAAATCTTACATGAACTCTTGGAATTCTGGGCCAATATAATTCCTGCCCTTCCCACTCATTTATTGCACTCACCTAATGGAAAAACATTAAGAGATGGAATCTGTAAAGTCTTATGCCAGACACTACTGAGTGTACTGGTTTCATGACAAAAAGCTCAGTAGTAGAAACTGTACATTTTATCCTGACCCTTGATTTTGCAGTTAGAGAAGTAGAACTAGCTCTGCAAAGGCCGTTATTATCCTTGTTTGTTTTTCTGTTTCACATGAGATAAACTAAAAGTAGTGTTGATTGATAATGATGTTTGCCTTAAATCTGGGGGATTTTCGATTTTTTGGGGTTTCCTTCCAGATTACATTGTATTTTTACTGTATCATATTTCATCTCCGCTATGTCTATGTTCCTATGTGACAGTGTAAGGTCCCTGATCTGTTGATCATCTCTTGCTTCTTGCAACCTTTTTTGAAGCAGGGTGCTTCAAGCCATTAAGTCAGCTCATGTTCACTCGTAATTTGCTGCGTACAGCAGTAGATGCAGATGGATATGAGGTGGCTTCCTGAATTTAGATTGACCTTTGTCAGTTCATTAGTTATACACTGCCTCTCATCTTATGTGCCCAGCAGGGCAGAGGAAGCTTGTGAATGGTGATGTATATTCAAGGCGTGTGGTAGATGATGGACCCACTCATTTAAGCTTGCCCATGCGGGCTCCCATTGATCTACAAAAATAAATAAATAAATATAAATAAATAAATAAATAAATATATATATATATATATTATATATATATATATATATATATATATATATATATATATATATATATATACATATATAGGGCTGTCAAAGTTAACGCGTGATTAACGCAAAATAATTTTAACGCAACTAATTTTTTTAACGCGGATTAACGCGCCTGGCCGTTTGATGTACAATAGTAGAGAGGAGAGTAGGTTTAATGAGCCTCGGGCCCCGCCGTAGTTGTAGTCCTCCATAGTTTGTCAAAACAGGAAGCCATGCACTGACGTCGACGGCCATGCCGCAGACAGACAGACGTAAACAAACTGTGGATACAAAAGATACTATTTTGAATGGTAAGTTCAGCTTCAAAACCTTGCCTGATGGCTAACTCCACAAGATAAATGTTGTTTGTGTTTGCTGTCGATGTGAATATAGTTACCACCGGAGTCCCGACTACTGAAATATCACTTGTCGGCTAATCAGAGCGCTGATGCAGAGAGCCCCCCTCGTTTGAAGCAAACCGCGAAAATATTTTGTATGAAGAACATAAGAGAAAATATTGAGTATATACATATATATATATAATATATAATGGATTTGGCATTGTAGCAATAAATAAACATGCATTTGTTTTGCATAAGGCAAGCATTGGTGTACTCTCATATTAGGCAAGGCAACTTTATTTGTAGAGCACAATTCGTACACAAGGCAATTCAAAGTGCTTTACAGATGCATAAAATCAAAAGAAGGCAAATAGAATCATTCCATACAAGCATAAAAATAAACAATAATAAATAAAATTAATTAATAAAAAAAATTAATTAATTAAATTAAAAATTAAGAGTGTAGATAAAATCCTTCCAGTCATCATCTTCACATCTAAACAGAACTGTTTCCAGCCTGGATCTGAACATTGAATCATTGAACATTGTCAGAGTTCAGGTCTGTCTCACATCTTCTGGAAGACTGGTCCAGATTTTAGGAGCATAAAACTGAAATGCAGCTTCACCTTGTTTAGTCCTGACTCTGGACACCAGCAGGAGACCACTACCTGAGGTTCTCAGAGCCCGGGTTGGTTCATATGGCTCTAACACGCCAGAGATGTACTTTGGGGCTAGACCATGAAGAGACTTGTAAACAAGTAGAGCTGTTTTAAAGTCTATTCTCTGAGTGACAGGAAGCCAGAGACCTCAGGACTGGACTAATATGGTCGTATTTCCTGGTTCTAGTCAGGACTCGAATTAATAAGAGTAATACAACTTGAAAAAGATCTGTATAAGGTAGATTTAGAACAGATAAAAATATGCGATTAATTTGTGATTAATCATGATTAACTATTGACAGCCATGCGATTAATCTGATTAATTATTTTGAGAAATTGACAGCCCTAATACATATATATATATATATATATATATATATATATATATATATATATATATATATATGTAATAAAATACTTTTAACTTAATCACTGCATCAACAAAAGTCTCTTTATAAACTTTTGTGTTTGTGTTTGTATAACAGTCTGTCATCAAAGTCATTGTATTTGCTCTGGAAATCATGCCACTTAAAAGCACAAATTTGAATCAGTTACAGAATCAGCACGAATCATAAATCTTCAGTGACAATGTGCAGTCCTTCAGGTCTGCTTATGAGGATGTAATGACTTTCATTGCTGATGATTATACAGATCTAACATTGGTCAGTGGCATGTTTTCTTTAGATCATGAAACTGTATAAGGTCAAAATTGTAACTTAGAGTCTCTGTGGTGTATCATTTCTCCTCTGTGAGTCTGAGAATCATTCAGGCTGACAATGCATGACAATGCTGCTCTTCAGCAGAATTTTCTTTTATTAGTTGTTGCTGTTTCATGTTTTTCCTTCCCAACATTAAAAGCCAAGAGTTCAGCATAGGCTTCGTCTCCAGTTTTGTGTATGTGTCATCGATGGGAAAAGACATGGAGGAAGAGGGAAGGCCAAGGGGGTGTGTGTGTGGTGGAGTTAGCGGTGTGGCGGTGGGGGTGGCAAGTTGCTGGGGCGTAAAAAGTCCACTACTATTTGTCACTGTCGATTCAGTGTTCGGCTGTCAGCGGTGCCTGCCTGTATGTGGCACTAAAGGCCTCTGGGAGTGTCTCATGCTGTTTTGGAGTTTTTCTTTTTTTCTTTACTGATAAAAGGGTAAAATTAATGCTAATGTGTTTAATTGTACTGGAATTAGCCTGCATTAGCAGCTTTTCCACTTTGATCTTTGATTTATGGCAAAGGTGAAACACTTC
This sequence comes from Hirundichthys speculiger, assembly GCA_018398805.1. NCBI lineage: Eukaryota > Metazoa > Chordata > Actinopteri > Beloniformes > Exocoetidae > Hirundichthys > Hirundichthys speculiger. The sequence continues at coordinate 189,675 of JAGFBZ010000909.1, forward strand.
CAGTTTAACTATTTAATTTATTTAAGCCAAAATGAATCATGGCATATGCCGAATACTGCCTTTATTCTGTCCTGTAAGAGAGAAGTTAACCAGTTTTTGAGAGATGTGTCATGAGCTCTGTCTCTGGCTGTGTTTACATGTACAGCAATATCTCATATATCCACTTTATTCTTAACATAATATTCCAATTTATTATGCTTACATGACTTGCACAAAACATGTTCCATCTATATTCCTTATGTTCCTTCACATTAAAGAGTTGAGTCAGATGAATGATTCATACCCAGATTACACCTCCCTGATCCATTTATGATGTCCAAGCATACAGTTACCTTCATAAAATCATTCTCCTCAAAACAAAAATTGTTAATTCACCGCAAAATATTAGCATTCTGTTTTCCCCTGACCAGAGGAACATAAGGCATGTCAGAGAGCAGTATGTTTCAAACACATAACATGTTATCATTTTTGAAAAATTTGATCATTGAATATGAGCCTATGAGCTTATTCAGGTTAAGATGATGGTAATGAAGCAACACTTCATTACTTGGTGTAAATAACTGTACAGCACTTTAACTCATGGGTTTAAGCACAATTGCACTTAATTTCACACTTTGCACTTTAAATTTTGCATATAAACTTATGTTTTTGAACCACTTCATAATGCAAGTTGTTTTGTCTTTCAGATCTTGTAAAAGAGAAGCATCTGTGGAAGTTAAAGGATTTAAGACAACGTGTGTAAATGTGTGCAGAATGTGATGAAGGGAACCCATTAGTACTTACCTAGCTAGTGTCCTCTCCAGGGGTGCGCAGGCAAATACTGATATGGGTGGAGTATGTAAGTGATTGTCTTTTGGTTTAAGGTGTTGGAGGATGAGTTGCAGTGAATTCAAAAACTAGGGCTGGGCAGGATAACGCGTTATTATCGCATTAACTCATTAACTTATTAACGCTGAGATTTATCTTATCGCGCGTCAACGCCTGTTGCTCACATGCTTTTGTTTTGAAAAGTCTGTTTCTAGCCACTGCGGAACCGGAAGAGGATTGGCAGAAAAACATGCAGAAAAGCTAAAACAGACATTGAGACGGTAAAGTTACAGAACTTTTACATGGACATTTTCATTTTAAAGTTCTCCCAAACGGTGGATTCGACAGAAACAAGGTTATTTGTAACCGCTGACAAGTTGAACTCCCCGTTAAAAGTTTCCTGCTGTTACCTCAGAAATGACCTTTTTTAATGTTCTGATTGTGGCTCAGGATTTTGTTGGTAGATTTTTTTTGTTTTTCATAAAAAACAGGATGACATCAATGCCCTGGCAGTGGCAATAAGCTTTATTTTATTTAACTTTTTTTTTTTTTTTAGATGATATTTACACTTAATATGTGTTACTGACAAGTGTTGATGTTGAAAGTGTTTGAACAACAAATGTTATGGCACTTTAGTTCATATGACAGCAGAACATTTAATTAAAAATGCACTTTACACTATTCACTACTTTTGAATTCACTATTTGATTTTGCGTATACAACGCGATTAATCGTGATTAACCAAGGAAATCATGCAATTAATCACGATTAAAAATTATAATCATTGCCCAGCCCTATTTAAAACATTTGTTAAATTCTATTGTAAGTTAGTCTGTGTGTAAATATATGTAGGTTAAAGATTTTAGGATTTATTTTTTTTAATTGAGGTGGGAAGGCACCTCTGGTCTTGGTAGTGGTTCAGGCTAATCAGCATTTGAGGATATAAATGAGGCCAGTTGGCTCATTTGGAAGAGGCTGAGCTGCTCCACACTCAGAGGGTGTTTCACCTGATCTGTTTCATATGTGAGAGAATAAAAGTATTTTGTATTGGGTTCTCCCTGGTTGCGTCACTGTTTCTGGCCGCTCACACGTAGCAGCTATTCTCCAAAATGATTGAAAAATGCTGGTTCCATAGTAGCAAGCTAGTCAAAGTCAGCTTTTGATTGGTTTAATATTGGATTCATATTTAAATATTGCTGTGCATCTATTTGTAGCCACAGTTTCCATCCTTTCTTTTCCCAAGCAGAAATGCTAACAAGGCTGTCGAAAACTAGCTTATTTATGCCCGTGGCTTTATCTGTCGGTCACATGTCTTGCGTTGCCTGTCACATCAGTTTGTTGAGAGACTCATGTCAACACGTTGAAGTGCATGATGTGGCACTCACGCAGCACTGAATATCTGAGCACAAAATAAATACGTGTGTTTCTTTGAGGAGGACGAGAATTTACTTAACAAGAACAACAGGCAAGAATGGAGATGGGCAGCAATATCTTCTGTCTCTCACACACATACACACACACTGGTCCTCCCTGAGGCCACTACTTCCTTCCCACATGATTCATTTCTCTTGACATGCAGGTCATCAGCTCAACATGGCAATGAATGAATGAATTCCCCAGCATGCCGAAGTAAACGGCAATCACAAGAGGGGCTCAGGATGTCTTAGTCAAGCTGTCTGTTGCATTAAGGTTATATAACTGAGGGAGAGGAAAAGGACATGTATGTGTGTCTTGGATGTATATCTGTGTGGGTATGTGTGTATGTGTTGGTGAGAGCTCAGGTCCTTTTTACTGTTTTCACAATTGCATCCTGGCTTTGCCAGTTTGAGGACTATCAAGTTTCCAGAAAGTCATTATGAACTATTCTTCCTCTCTGATCTGTGATCTAAACTGAAAAAGCAATGTTTTTTTTTTTTTTTTTTTTTTTTTTTATGAATCACTAAATCATTAACAAGATTAAACTTTCCCCTTTGACCTGATAGCATCGAAACTGATAAACTATTTTTGTTTGTCACTAGGTAATTAACTTCACACTGATGTAATGAACAAATTCAATAGTTAGTACTGGTAAAAAAAAAAAAAAAAAACAATCTAAAAGGAAAAAAAAACATTATCACAGCGCCATTTATTTATGTTTTAATTAAGTTGAACGACCTCATTGGAAACATTTAATTGCCTTTACTTTTTATTCATCTAATGGCATTATTTATTCGAAAGCTACACCAATAAGTTATTTCTTTATGTCAAAATATAAGGTTTAATTTAATTTGAAGGAATATTTGATTATCTGTAGGAGGCATCATCCAGCTCTCATAGTCTCCTGTCCCTGCTATTGGCAAAAGCCATCCAAAGTAACTTTTGGACTCCTGTCAGGGTCTGTTCTTAAAACAACTAGAGATAGCTTTCCAGCTCAATGTCATACATCAATAATGATGAAACTCACTCACAGAACTACTCTGGACATCATGACAGAGTGACAGAGGCAACTAAGAGACTCAAGAAAGCAATAATGGAAGAGAAAACAAATGTGCGACTGAGCAAGAGACCGACCAAGAGTAATTCTCATTCCCTTTTCAGACGGAGGGTAGAACCCACTAAGGTGGTCTATCTGAATTTGTGCAATATACTAAAGTGGGCACAGTTCATGACCCACTGGCCCTTTTAGCATGTTTAACGGAAATGGTTTATAAAATGCGTTGAGTTTGAAACACAGTGTTTAGGGTGTTGTGACTATATGGTGAAATAATCAAAAATAATAGAAGTTGTTGTGCAGCATAGTTTATCACCATAGCCATTTCTTACTATAAGCGACTATGCAAATGCAGGGGCCGAGTTCGAGTGTAACTCAGGACATCATTTGGGACAATTTGATAAGGAATGCTACCATTATTTTGATATGGGATCTTGAGAAAAAGCTGCAAGTGGGCACACAGCACAACCAAGCAGACTTGAATTGAATTTACACTTGTCATAGAAAAGTGGCCCTTAGGTCACTGTGACCTGTTTGTTTGAATAATGCTAAGTTGTATGACTTCTCCTCTGGAATGTGAAATATCGTAACTCAGACGTTACTCGTATGATTTTGGGACATGTGGCCGTCTGGAGAAGTTAGCCAAGGTTTCATTGTTATTGAGGCAATGTGTTAAAAGGGATTGCATCTGATTTTCTCATTGTCATTTCCTAGACAATGGCTTGTCCTGCATGTGAGTATATGATCATCTCTGCTGTGTACAATAGGGATCACTTTGCACTCTCGTTCATGGTCAAGTGTCTTGTGTAATTGTTGTATAACTGCCTCACTAAAAACTCACCCAACTACTGATAAAATAAGATACTCAAATATTATTTTTCCATTACACCCCAGTAGATAAATAACATTTTTTGAATCTGAAATGTTTTTTTTTGCAAATAAGACCACTTAATATCAAAGACGTGTTCATATTCATCATTAAAAATTCTTAACTTTAAGTTTTGGCTGTATAGAACATTTGGTACAACCATTATTGCAATCATTGGGTTGTTGTTTGTATTTTTGTTTATTTATTTATTTTTTTGCTATGTGTGGATATGTGGACTATGGGGATGCACGGGAAACCCCCATAGTCCACTGTGGGGCCCCCAAACTACAAAGTCAGCCCGAGCACAAATTATTTAGGGAGCATTAAAATACCTTGTCTCAATTTTTTGCCACTTAAATAAGTAATTCACTTTTTATGAAATCAGAAAACAGATTTTATCCCCTTCCCAATATATATAGTTGCATGAGGTTTTAATAGAAGCAATTTTTTTTCCACAGCACCCAACCACTACACTGTAGTTTTACAAAATAAGCCCCCCCAAAGACAATCCTGCATAGCCGCCCCCAAAAAAGCTTGAAACATCCCTGGTTATCACAGACAACCAGTCACCACAATTCATCAAAGCAGTCATTGGGGAATATAAATGTTTTGTAAAATAAACGATAGGATACAGGAATGACAATGCAACCAGGGAACTGTGGGCTGCCTCATCCCGGGGAAGACATTATTCTTCAGATGCAGTCATCTATGAAAAAAATTTGTTGAAACACTCCGTGAAAGAGATGACTACAGAAGCAAATTGCTTCTGTATGAGTTTCATATGGGACAATGGCTGCCGGGAAGTTATGTAGCTAGCTGTTTGTAAAAGCTGCAAACTCACAGGACAAGCACCATGGGAGTGGATCAGACAGTCAATGCTGCTGACTTTTAGGTAGGTTCCACTGGTTACCATCAGAGGAAAGGGATCCTTTTTCAGCCTCTCAGAAGGACAGCGGCGGTCAAGAGAGTTGGACATATTTAGATACAAACAGTTTCTTTTCAGTCAGAAGTTTCCCAAAAGTGGCAGAGAAGATTTGGCAGATCTTTCATGGGTGCAACCCACATACTCAGCTCTGCTGCTCATCACACAAATGCATGTTCCTGACAAATGTGGCAATATTTAAAAGGGAGCCAAGAAGCATTGTTACAACAAAGAAATAATCTACTAAACACACATTTTCTTACTTTTTGTATTATATATAACTGGACTATGTATATATAGTGTTTTTAGTTCAGTGTTTTCTAATGTTTCACATTACTCGCATTAAATCAAATCACTGTTAAAATGCCTGAAACCTGTAACAATGGCTCATCAGCCTTGTTTATCCCTTTAGTAATTTAGTATTACAGATTCTTGCTTGTTATCTTGAAACAAAGCTGCATCTGAATAAATGTGTGTGTAGCCAGTCAGTTCATGCATGCAAGGAGCATCCTTGCTTGTGTTATTTGTTTGTTTCCCCATCTACAAGCTGGAGCTGGGGGGCAGTGCAGGTGGTGGTTGTTGAGGCTGCCAGTGACGAGGAGAAACTTGTGTGTGAGAGAGGGTGAGAGTACTATTGAGGGGGAAAATATAGCAAGGGTTTGTGTCTGTATGCGTGTGTGAAAAAAGAGAGAGAGTGCTCATATTTGGATCTCGTGACAGTGTTTTAAAGCTCTGAGGAAACACGATCACAGTTTCCCCACATCCAATTTTATCTCATTCCTCAACTCTAAAACTGGTATTGGAGCTGTAGCTCTACTGCCAAAAAAACAGCAGCTCTTCCTTCCTGTGATTCTTGTGTTTTCAGACAAACAGTTTAAAGAACAAAAATATGAGACTTTCATGAAGGATGCCTGGGTTTTCTTTCTTTCATGCCCTTTGTCCCAGTTAATTAAACAGAATTCTTTCTGTTGCTTTCTGCAACACTTACCTACAATATAGTGAGGGAGGGGATGGCTTTTCAGATTTTTGGTATTCCAAGTATCCAACATGGCAGATGTGAGCCAACAATCAGACATCTTATCTAGGACACATTACAGATGCATGAAACTTGTTATTACAAAAACTGTCCACATAAAAACAGAGCCAGATGAACAAGAGGGTCTTAAAAGTGTCTTTGGTCCAACTTGTGAGTTCATCTGTTCCCACCAACAGGATCAGAAAAAGGACATGTTATGATCAAAACTGATTCTATAAAGACCTGCAGAGGTTTATGTGGTGATGCAGCTTCTCATTTCACATACTTTACCATATAGATGATGTTTTAGGGTTACTTAAAAGATCACTACGCTAGGGAACTTATACCATCAAAGTAAGATACGACTCAGTTGTTTAGGAGTGATTTAATAAACATGCGTAAAAGGGATATTTTCAGCTGTTTCTGTCCATCACTGAATATGAACGTGAAATTGTATGCCATGAATGTTTACTTTGAGAATATTCTGACTTTTTAAAGACCTTCATGTATCTCACTTGGTGTACGGTGCAATCTGTGGAAATCTCAAGTGTTGCTGTTGCTAGGCATGTATAAATTTATGTTACGTTGCTCATCTTTGAAAGGACCTGAGTGCTGTAAGAGGTGGTGGAGGAATATAAATACTTCTGTGTTCACTTGGACAGCAGACTGGAGGGAAAAAACAATCTACAAGAAGGGACACCATCAGTGTACCAAGAGCAGACTCCACTTCCTGAGTTAGCTTAGAGCCTTCAGTGTGTGCAGCAATATGTTGCATATCTTCTACAAGTCTGCGGTGAAGAGTGTAATCTCATCTACAATCATCTGTTGGGGAAGCTGCATCAGAGCCAGTGACTTGAAATCACTGAACAAACTCATAAAGAAGACTGGCTCTGTTCTGAGAGCTGAAGAATTGATTTAGAGAATTGACTTTAAAAAAGGATGCTAGATGTGATGAAAAACATGATGGTCAATCAGTCAGATATTTCTTTAGAGCTGCTGCAGTAAAGATGAGACAGGAGATTCCTCCTGCCCAGAACAATCAAACATCTATCGAGTGACTCTTTAAAGAGACTGAATTTTCCAACAGTTACTACAATATGCTATCATTTCCCTTTAGGGATCAATCAGGTATTATTGTATTGAACTGTATTGAATTGAATATTCAGGAGCTTTTTATACAGTACCTTGCGCTTATCACCCCTGTCTGAGTTACGCCTCAGACCTCCCCAAGTATGACTTCTTCACCTTCACACATGGCACCTCAAAAAACGATTTAGCTTTTCCAACATGTTTGCTTTCATCATTCCAGATTGCTGCGAATTTTTCTACATGAATATACTGGAACCTGGATTATTGTGACTGCAATGCTCTCTCCAGTACTGAGAAGGAAAACTACTTTCTAGGAGTGCACACTCAAATCATTCAGACATCAGTGAAGTTGACTCATAAGAAGAAGCAGTCTACGTATGTCCAGTCGCTCCAGGGAAGTTTACAACAGCATGTCTGTCATACATTTGTCATCCAGGGACATTTCATTGTGATAATTTATTGGTCTTTAAATCTAAGTCAATTTTTCGGGCCTCGAGGCTGAGACACGTAAATGTTAGGTTTTCTGGTTATCTCAAGCATTCTCAACCAAGGACCATGGGGTAAATGATTAATCATAGTGATTAGCTTTTATTCTTAACCTGCTTTCAAACCAGCCAGATATATTTGCAGTTGAGTTACATCTAAAATACAAAATTGGTTTAGGAGATTAACAACAAGGAGGAAAAATCTTGTATTTCCCTTGAAGACTGTGAGAGAAACAATGTGCATTTGCATTCTCTGTGTTGTAGAAGGCCATCGGTACAGCAACTTCAGTTAAACTGCAAGTTAACCAGTTGTCATGGATATTACAAAATATGAGCCAATGCAGTCTGATAAAATCCGGTTTGGAAAAGTCTGTGATCTGAATTTGTTTGTGCTTGCATGTAGAACAACTCTGAGAGAGCTAGTTGATATATGCAGCTCACAGACTGGCTCAGTGAGATTTGAAAGAGGAAAAGGGAACACTAATGCTTGTGGGACTTTTCTGGCACCACTGTTCATTGTTTTCCTCCAATAAATTGATTGATTGATTGTCTCCATATTTTTTTTTCCATCAAAGTTCCTAAGTCTGCAACAATGTTACAGCTATTTTCTTCTCAGACAAATCTGTTGTGTCTGATAGTCACTTCAACTCCAATAGGTATTCACTAAAATCCTCCTTTTTCAGTGATTCACAAACCTGATGGGGTATCCTGAATTTCATTGTAATTTCAGTCTCTTTTTCAGATCGATTATTTGATTTTTGTCTTTAAAATGCTTCTAGTAGACACCCTATTAATACTTGACGACATGGAAAGTGGCGTACTCTATACGTGGTGTCATTTCATTTGTCAGAAGGCACATGTTTTTTTGTTTTCAGGCAGAGATTGCCTGTTAATTTTTCATTTTGTTCTTATTAGAAATTTGGAGTCAGGGTGTCATAGGAAGATTTTCTTTTTGAAAGATGAACAATTAGTTTGAAGGGCTGAGCAAAGTGAATGTGTTTACTGAGAGGATCCAGGGAGATTATAGTCTGTACACCACTAATTCTTCCAGTCAGTATTCCATGAGATATATGATGATGATTAAAAAAGGGGGAGACATACTTCTAAGTCACGCTGGCCTCAGTGTGAGATTTTGTTTCACTGCTTCAGACCATCTTTCCCTCCTGCTCTCCCCAGCTAACCAGAAATCCCTGGATGACCAGCCAGGTCCGCTCACTCTTCAGGGCCCGCAACGGTCACAGGTGACAGAGCTCTATACAGAGCTGCTCGGGCTGACCTGAACAGGGGAATAAAGAAAGCCAAGGCGGACCACAGGATGAGAATAGAGTCCCACCTGTCCAGCAACAACTCCCGGGAGGTGTGACGGGGCATACAACACATCACGAACTTCAGAGGGAGTGACGTGTCAACCGCAGACCTGAGTGCACCGCTGGCAGAGGAGCTGAATGGTTTCTTTGCTCGCTTTGAGACACCACAGCAGCACCCAGCTGTTCCAGCCCCGCCCCCAGCCCCGCCCCCACCAGGATCCTCCATCACTCCACTCACTGTACAGGAGCATGATGTCAGACAGGTTCTCCTGACAGTGAACACCAAAAAAGCTGCCGGCCCAGACGGAGTTCCAGGCAAGGTGCTCAAAGCGCACCTTGCCTGGAACTGCTCAAAGGCAGTGGTCCTGTCCTGCCTGAAATCAGCCACCATAATCCCGGTGCCGAAGAAGTCTCCCGTCATCAGCCTGAATGATTACCGTCCAGTGGCCCTCACCCCGGTAATCACCAAGTGCTTTGAGAGACTAGTTCTTCACCACATAAAGAACCACCTCCCCCGAGACTTCGACCCCTTCCAGTTTGCCTATCGGGCAAACAGATCCACTGAGGACGCCATCGCTGTAGCTCTGCACTCTGCTCTGAACCACCTGGAGCAACAGCAGAGCTACGTCTGGATGCTCTTTGTGGATTACAGCTCTGCCTTCAACACAATAATCCCAGACATCCTCATCACTAAACTGACCACCATCGGCCTCCCCCCTCCCACATGTGCCTGGATTAAAGACTTTCTTTCCAACCGACCCCAGACTGTGAGACTTGGCCCCCACCTGTCCTCCACCCGTATGCTGAGCCGGCTATCCTCAGGGCTGTGTGCTGAGCCCCCTCCTGTACTGCCTGTACACCAACAACTACAGTCCGACCCACAACAACAACCTCATAGTGAAGTTTGCTGACGACACTACGGTGGTCGGACTCATCTGGAAGGAGGACAAGAAACCCTTCAGAGAGGAGGTCCTGAAGCTGACAGCCTGGTGTTCAGAGAACAACCTCGCTCTGAACACCAAAAAAACCAAGGAGATCATCGTCAACTTTAGGAAACACAACACCAACCCAGCCCCCCTCTACGTCAACGGCAAGAGAGTGGAACGGGTCCACACCTTCCGGTTTCTTGGCGTCCTCATCTCCGACAGCATCTCCTGGTCTGAGAACGTCACCGCCATCAGCAAGAAGGCTCAGCAGCGGCTGCACTTCCTGAGAGTCCTCAGGAGATACAACCTGGACTCCAACCTGCTGCTGACCTTCTACCGCTCATCCATCGAGAGCCTGCTGACGTACTGGACTACAGTCTGGTACGGCAGCTGTCTGGCTCTGACCTGTTTGACCTGTTGCCCTCAGGAAGACGCTACAGGGTCATCAGGTCCAAAACCAACAGACTAAAAAACAGCTTCTTCCCCAAAGCCATAACAGCCCTGAACCTACCTGTGCAATATTCCACCACATGTGTAAAAATCTATATATAGTATATGTTATACAGTTATACGATATAAATAAGCATTTTGTTAAACCACCCAACCCCAATTACTTTCAGGATTCTTTGCAAAACTAATGAAACTAATTCACTAATGAAAAGAAGCTACGACAGTGATCAGCCAACATTATTCTTAAACACACAAAAACAAGCCGTCGAACTTCTCATCCTGAATCCAGACCGTCTCAAGCTATCACACGCGCCTCACTTGAACAGCGAGACGGGAACTTCCTTTCAACAAGATACTGTAATTTGAAAGAAATAGAGCATCCAAATAATGGTTTGTGTAGAACTCAGATATAGGTCACAGGGTGATTCATCATGAAATCACCATGCGAAAACAAAAAAATATATAATATGGAGACTTCTGATGTGCTTGAGTAGCACGTGCCTCCTTCCTTCTCTGTTTCTTATATCTCCTTTTGTCTCTTCTGGTCTTTTCCGTTCTGTTTGCAGTTCAACACCCTATTTGTCTGCACGACCCCACACAGTCATCTGATCTGCTTTGACAAGGAGGGTCCTACCAGACACTGATTTTGAAAATATGTTAGAGCAGCATCAGTGAATAAGTTGAAATGCATCTGAAGATGTCTGCGTTGCTCTGTGCTGCTAAAGTTGTTGGTGTCAGGGGTCCAGTCTCAATGGAAATGGAAGCCATTTTCTGTTTGCTCAGACATGCTCATTAATATCAACTTGACATGACAGTGAAGATCATTTACAATACTATTTACTAAATGCTTCATTCCCTGTTTTTCTGTGGTGTAGAACCAGAATCCTCTATTAAAAGTGGACTCAACAGCAGAACCTTTCCTAATAGTAACGTTTATTCTGTGTTGTATGAACCTGCTGTTGGATATGTACATTGTGGTGCTTTTCTTTGGAAGATGGTATTGTGCCCTGAAACTCCTGAGGTGAATACCTTTAAAAATAAGTCATCTAAACTGTAACATCTCTTTGTTGCATTATATAGGAGGTATAGCAGCCACAGTTCTAGTCAACTGGACCTATATACTCCCACAGCAGTTTTATTAGGCTGTGTGCCAAGCTGTGATGTAACCAGGACCTGACCTCACTAAGTTTCAGTGGCAGAGAGGAAAGCCTACACATAAAGCCAGTGAGTTGCATGGGAGTTGACAACACTGTATGAACGTGTCAAAGTTCAGTCAGCTAACAAAAAAGATGTGATTTTCAGAGCATCAGTTCAACTTGGAAAGTGTATGAAGAGAGCTACATGAAGGTATTGTAAGTATGAATCTGTCATTTCAAGTCCTTATACAAGAAACAAGCCAAGCAATAGGTTTAACTCACTTCATTCTTTGCCTTTACGTCGTTTTATAATGAATATCTTGAGATTTTTCATTTTAAGCTAATTACAATTTAATATAAATTTTTTTGTAAATGTTATAGTCATTCGGGAGGAACATCGAGATATCCATTGAGAGGATGCAGCTGAGATGTTTTAGGCATTTGGTGAGGATGCTTCCTGGGTGCCTGGAGAGGTGTTTGGGCCATGCCTCAGTATCCCTCCGGAACAGCTGGAAGAGGTGGCTGGAAAAGCAGGAAAATAATGGATGGATTATTATTTTAAGTCAAGTAAATGCACCATGTGAATAGGAGCACAGACAGTCACACTCAGACTAATATATCTTTGTAGTGAAAGTTTTTATGGTGGATCCACACAGCTGCATTGTGGCAACAAAAACAACCCCTGAAATTTCTTCCTGCTCGCTACACAAGTAAGCCACATGCTTGAATGACTCCCGCCTCCATCTACGATTTCATTGCTTAGCTTTACACTGACACATACATTGAAGTGGGAAAAGTTGAAAATCCTCTAACTTTTGACGGAGGCAACACTTCCAACACGACGGGAGGAACCCAGAGTTCAGTTCAGCAACAGATGACTTCACCCCATTCAGAGTCTGTGGAGACAGACGCAGACAAGAACGAGTGAAAGCATCATTATTCAAGGAAAAGTGTCAAGTTATCAATTTGTGATATTATTATTTTCTCAAATCATTCAGTCTGGCTGAATGATTTGAGAAAATAATGTAATTAGATTTTTTTTAGAAATATATATAACACAATTGTGAGTTTTTAAAATTATTTATTTATTTAAGCTTGATATCAAATCAAATCAAATCAATCTTTATTTGTATAGCGCTTTTCATGCAAAACATGCAACACAAAGTGCTTTACAGAATTAAAAACAAATAATCACAATAAAACCCCTTCCCTCCCACCCTCCATACTAAACACATACACACGCACAATCACAACCAATAGGGCGACATGGCATGGCACTGAGGATTAAGGAAACGCCACCTTTTGGGCCATCCACACTGGGAGGAGCCGCAGGCCTTATCAGGGTGACCAGCACCTGGGCCCCCCGACTCCAACTGACAGGCGGACCCCCAGATCAGTAGGAGGAACCCCCAGCCAGCCAGGCCAGAGGGACCCAAGGACAGCACCCCCAGTCACCTGACACAGCTCCCAGTGTGGAGGACCCCCCTGAGGAAACACTGGAGTTAAAAGATAACGACTAAAAGCATAAAATAGCAAGATAAAAGCAGCTAAAAGCAGGTAAAAGCATCATCCTAAAAAGCAAGTTAAAAGGAGCAACATAAAACAGGATAGCACCAGATAAAAACGTAAGAAGAGTTTAAAATATTAATTAAAAGCCTGATTAAAAAGGTGTGTCTTTAGTCTTCCTTTAAAAATATCAACAGTCTCTGCAGTCCTGAGGCCCTCCGGCAGGCTGTTCCACAGGTGGGGGCCATAGTGGCTAAATGCTGCCTCACCGTGGGTTTTTGTTCTAGGTTTTGGTATGGTTAAAAGGCCAGTGCCGGAGGACCGCAGGGTCCGCGAGGGTTGATATGGTAAAAGCAGGTCAGATAAATAAGAGGGCGCAAGGCCATTAAGACATTTAAATACCAGTAAGAGAATCTTAAAATCGATCCTGAAGCAGACAGGGAGCCAATGCAGCGACTTTAAAACTGGCGTAATGTGTTCCCGCCCTCTGGTCTTCGTCAGCACGCGAGCGGCTGAGTTCTGTAATAACTGGAGATTTGAGATACTCTTTTTGGGAAGACCAGAGAGCAGGGCATTACAGTAATCCAAGCGACATGAAATAAAAGCATGCATTAGCACCTCCGTATTGGCCTGAGAGAGAAAAACGGGCGGACTCTGGCTATGTTCTTAAGGTGATAAAAACCTATTTTTGTTATATTTTTAATATAACACCTGTTGTACATTTCAAAACACACAAAATTATACTATGCAATGACCAGAACAGTATTTGATAGATTAAAGTCAAAGTTTTCTTTTTTGTTGGCCAGGCCTCTGTTAGGATAAAATTAGGTTACACATGAATTGATATAAATGATTCTGGAGCCCGGTCCCTTAATTAAATTTGGCTTCACTTCAGCATATTTGATGCATAGTCCATTGTTATGCAGTCTTGTTGTGTTATCTATCCATTTTCATTTTATATGGTGATTACACTAATTAATCCAAGCAGAAAAAGTTTTATCCTGAAAAAATACTTTAAACTATTTTTTTTTAGATTTTTAATTTTCAAAATGGGTCAATTTATCCCCTAACATAATAGGAGGGTTAATGACCATATATAGTAAATCTGTGTGTGCCTGGTTTTGCTTTTTTTAAATCAAAAATGAGTACTCTTTTATTGGAAACATATCCCAGTTTTGATAGCTGCATATATTTACATCTTGTCAGTGATCTAACACTAGAATAACTGCTTGTTTATCATAATCAAGGTAACTTGTTTAAATCAGACTCAGGTTACCTGGACCTTTGTACTGTATTGTATTGTTTCCTATGACACACATGTCCACTTAAACAGGAAACTCAATATGTCCAGCTGTCTACTTTATGAAGCTTAATAATAAGTAATAATGTAATAACTGTGCTGTAATGAATTCAGTAATGGCCATTGGTGATAATCATTTCTATGTCAGTCCCATCCACACATCCTGAGTCTCTGAGGATGTGGGTTTACAGTATATGCTGTATAAGCATGCTCATCTGAGGGTTGGGTGCTGCAAGCAGAGTTGACGTTTGCATTTAAAAATACTGATAAAATATTAACCTAACAAAACACAGGAAGAACAGCACTGACCACATGTGTTCACTTACCAACAGTTTTGTGATGAATCTTTATCTCAGATGTCACAACCAGGGACTCAGAAACAAGGTGAATATATGCTGCAGCCTTCCATTGCACAATATAATATAATAAGATATTCAGGGGGCTACCCTGAATAATGAGTGTTGCAGTATCATTTCTAATCATTTGGATTTATTTAATAAGAAACATTAGATAGATTATGAGGAGGGAGACAAAGAATTGTTGCCAGTTGTGAAAAGTCAAACTTCCAGAAAGCTTGCAGATGTATAGTAAACAGCTGGACAGCCATCTCTAACAAAACACTGTGCAGGATGAGTGGTTAGGAATCAAAAATGTTACTGGCTTCAAGGTGATGGGATATCAGACTGAAGGAAGCCTGGACAGCTAATGATTCCCGAAAATGTTTTTCTTTACGTTCAGCTTCAACATATTCCTGTCCTGCCCCCTGCCACACAGAGTTCACACCCTCCCATCACTGCTCTTTCACACTCTACAGTTTCAGACTAGGCCCACTTCAATATGGTTTCATTTTGAAATGTGAAACTTTTTTTTTTTTTACAGTTACACCTGACATCTATTCTACCTTTTCCATATTTGAAGGCTTAGTGCTGCCAGAAGCTCAAAAATGGACCCTCCAGAAACGTTAATTTACCACAGACCTTGTTTCAGTTTGTAAATGTGACTTTTTTACTCTCATGTGGATGCACAAATACGTAAACATTTGCAAACAATGATGTAGTTGCAGTAAATTTGCTTCATGATTCATTCATCTGGGTTATGTGTAACATTCCCTGGTTTGTCAAGCTTACGTTATGTGACCATCACTGGAAAATAACTGATAGACGCACCTTAACAACAGTGCAAACATCGATGTGAAGATGGAGCAGAAAGCACCGCTGACCTCTTTGTAAAGTTTTTAAGTAGCCATAACCTGCATGTAATAATGCAGCGGCTGCCTGCAAGCACAAGGGGAAAGTCATGTTAGAGGAATGTGAAACGAAGTTTGTTTCAAGCAGTTTTTTTTTTTTTAGCCTGTTTTCACTTGTGCTAGTGTTTTCAGTGAGCCAGTGATACAGTGGTGTAATTTGTATTGTTTCTGACACAGAGCTGAAATGCTGATGTGGATGCACATCCACAAGTTTGAAACTGTGTTTTGCACTGACATAGCCTGAGACACCATGGGTAGGCCTGAGACACCAGAGGTGCATGTCTCCAGCAGGCAAGTCCAGATGGTGTCAGCTCCAGTCCTGTACAGACCAGCGATGTGGGATTCTGTATCGCCTCTTTCACTTTTTGGAAATGGTGCCAATAGTGGAGAAATTGGGAGAACTGGGAGTCTGTCCTGCCTATTAAATCCCCTGCCAGACCAACAAAAAACGAGAGAGAAAAGAAACACCGATGCTAGCAGCTGCTGTATGCATTTTGTCTGCATGCAGCGCAGACAAGAGCATGGCAGTTTTTTAGTGATTAATGAATCTAATGAATGTCAGCGAACAAACTTTGTCACAGAGCATCTTCTGTCGTCTGGAGGTTCCAGTGCTGATATTTTAGAGGAAACACTGCACATGCACCTCTCTCATACATGTGTCATTGCTTCGATGCTTCTTACTCATGTACAATGGGATTAAAACAATTCATTGCACAGATATTATCATTACTATGTCATTATTTATGGCAACAGATGCTGTACATCACACTCTGCTGCGCTAAAATTAATGCTTTAAGTCCACTGAATCACATGCACAACTGTGAAAAGTATCAGATTGCACATACCACCAATAAAAAGAAACAAAATGTCTTTTACAATTGAAATAATCATGAACTTATCATAGTCATACCCAAAAACCTGTCATAATTTCAGAATTACTCCCCAAAGGTCTATAATTTTGTGCAATGCATTCACACAAGATCAATAAAGTCCATGTCTTACCAGAATTTACTGACATTATTCCCCGTATATGTCACAACACTGAAACTCAGACGTGCACTAAACAGTTAGGCTTCATTGACGACTGGTCAACACCTTGACAGGTGAAAACCTGAAAATGATAAAACAAAATCACCAGTGAAGGGGACAACAACGGGGACGGCAGTTGTCGTAGTGAAGGTTTTTCTGTTGTCAGACTACCATTTGTATTGAGCCTGATCAAATGCAGAAGAAAATGTTCCCCTCTGCTGTGCATCATCCATGTCCTCATCACTCTTCTGATGGCCCTGCGTCTCTTTCTTCTCATGCATCTCCATGTGTAGCCAAATGCTGGCAAATTTCTTGAATTTCTGTCCCAAAATATCATCAATCATTATATTCACTGCCACCACAGCTATAATTCTGCCAGGAGAGAGACCAAAAAGGTGGCCAAAGGGGGTGGGATGTGTATGTGTGTGTGTATGGGTGTGTGTGTGTGTGTGTGTGTGTGTGTGTGTGTGTGTGTGTGTGTGTGTGTGTGTTAATGCAAATCACTGAATTACTGGGATGTGTACTCACACAGGCTTAAGATGATTCCTTGAGATGTGTTTGTTGAAAATATGGTAGGTCATTTACGGCGGAACCTTTACTCTACATATTACAGGCTCATTTGCACCAGATAAATGTCATAGATGTTTCTCCCCATTTAACAGAAATTACTGCAGGTCCCTACGATGCACTAGCGAATGGAGTCTAAGTTCAAAAGTAAACTCATGTTTAACTTTCAAGGGCACCATAAAAACATTAAACACTTGCATTTTCTCTTGTGCCTTAATCTATCTCTCTAAGCAAACTAATGCTTATCTTTACAGTATAATTTTTTTTTTTCAAAACCAAGAATGTAAAGGTTCAGACAAAAATCTCCCCTTCCTTAACCTGGATATTTATGAGGCAAGGCACCCCAGACGTTAATCAGATCATCACCTGTGGTGTATGATTGCTCTTCTCAAGACTGCACGTTATCAAGATGAATCTGCTTTCTCCTAATTAAGCCAATTAACTAATTTATTAAACAAAGATTTTTCTCATCATTTTCTGCTTCTGTCACATGGAGCTGTTGGGTTAAGTAGGAATTCAGTGTTGATGCAGTAAATTCAAATGCTAATTTATGCAGCGCTTCAAAGTTAAATTAGATCTTTAAATCTACATGAAGTGCCATCAGTCTGTCATATTAAAAAAAAATGATTGCATGACTGAGTATTAAATAATTTGTTGATAAATTGTCAATTTATATAAATTAGCAAGTTTTTGGTTTTTATTTTAAAGAAAAATGTAAGTAAGTAAGTAAAAGTAAGTCTGTAAAAGAGGAAGAAAATTAAGTAAAACTATGATTTATTGAAAAATATCAAAAACCACTTTGGTTTTTCTGCAGGCTAAACTGTCAGTTCATTAGCAAAGTAGTTGTCAGTAATGCTATTGGGAAAGATAATTCTGGATGTCTCGACTTGTATTTTGATGAAGTTTAGTTGACATAATGAGCTGTCCCTTCCAATGAACAGCACATGTTGTTTCTTACAGATATTCTCTTTCAAAACCACGTTGTTTTTTTGTAACACTTGAAATGAAAGCCACAAACCCAAATTACATGTATACACTTAAAAAAAGGGGGAAAAAAAAAAACTAGTCGGATAGATTGAATTTTCTCAGTGTTCTGCACTTATTAGTTAAGTTTTTTTTTTCTTTTCAAATGCTGCTGGCAAACATTCTGCAGCTGATCAATTTATCATCATCGTATTTGTACTGTTTTTATTGTGTCATGTGTTGAAAGTTCTGGCATCTCTTTGATTTTTTCTTTTTAGAAAACAACCACAGTGTAGACTTTTTGTTTCACATTTCAAAAAGAAAAATATGAATTATCGAACTGGCGACCTGTCCAGGGTGTACCCCTGCCTTTCACCCGTAGACAGCTGGGATAGACTCCAGCAGATCCCCGTGACCCTTCAGAGGATGAAACGGGAATAGATAATGGATGGATGGATGGATGGATGAATTATCGACGTAAACAAAAGTTTGCAAAGGTTTGTTTAATTTAGCTGGCAAAGACCACTGCTTGCTGTCTGATGAAACTGCTCTCTGCTAGAGTACTTCATGCCACAGCAGCATCCCTTCCTGTTCATCTACCTTTCAGTTTTAATTTTTTTTTCTCTTTGGTTTTGGAACATAGTGTCATATGCAACATTACAGCTATTTTACAGCAAGATTGACCCCTATTATCCTGTCATCAAGTTCATTTAGAAGGCTCTGAAACAATGAATGATGATATAACAGTATGGATGCCAGCCACTTGTTTCTTCCAAAAAATCAATTCTTATTCAGCCCAAACAAACTGCTCAGAGATGCTTTTGGCATGGCACTTTGAAGGTAACAAGTCATTCAGGGAGCTCTGCGGGGGTTGATTTTCTCTTTTTAAATTTTAATAATTTAATTTCTGTTTTCCAATTCTAGTTTCCCTCTCTTCATAATCATTTTTGACTTGGAGAATTAGACTTGGACTGAGGCTTCTTGGGAAAACTGCCACAGCTCTCTGGAGATAGAGGGTTTTTCAAACTCAGCGAGTTAAATAATAAGTGCATGTGATGACCTGAAAAATGTTATTCAATGATTGGACCGACAGAGTCTAAATTGCTTAATACAGAAATGTAGCCAGTGCTGTGAAAGAAAATGTTTTCCAAAAGGACATGCTCTTTCTTCACATGTTGACAAGTGTCCTGATGTCTCAAATGAGGATTCCAGAGATAAAACAACCCTAGATTAGATGGTAATGAGTGTGAACTTTTGTAAAGGAACAAAATGACATGAAACAAAGAAGTCTGATTTGAAATCTCCATCGGGGGGAAGGGGGGGGGGGTCCCTTGGTCCCTTGTTTATAGAGACTTGTAGGATCTGAAGGATTG
Source organism: Hirundichthys speculiger (assembly GCA_018398805.1). Lineage (NCBI taxonomy): Eukaryota > Metazoa > Chordata > Actinopteri > Beloniformes > Exocoetidae > Hirundichthys > Hirundichthys speculiger. The sequence continues at coordinate 209,134 of JAGFBZ010000909.1, forward strand.
AAGTGGGCATGGAGATGAAATGACTTAATAAGTGTTTGCAATAATCGGGGCAACATGGAATATGGTGTGTAAGCGGTCAGAACCCCTTGCACACGATATGGAAAATCACTTCCTTTTACAGACTCCAGTTTATATGAGTCACTCCCAAAAGTGAATCTGGGTTTTGAGTCACTACATTCACTGAGTCAGTAACTCAAAGTGTACCCTGGGTGAGCCTAGGAGACCATCATTTATCATCTCAGGGTTCTAGCTGTACTGTTTCTTCTCATCCACTGAACATAACATTTAAACATAAATGATTTTTTTAATTTCATTTTTTATGTTAGTTAACAACGTGGTGTTGAAAGGGTGGAACTCAATAGCGAGGGCACTGCAGTGTGAAAACAGAGGTGAGTCACATGCAAGAGTTGTAGTTTATTTTAGGTAGCAGGGAACGAGTGAACAAGTTAACAGAGACGAGGAATCATGAGTCATGAGTCTCCATTATGACTTCCTTCAGTTATTCCAGTAGAAGCAGGCAGGATCACCACTCCTCTCACAGTCAGTGTTGATCTGTTCCTTGGCGACTTGACGGAAACATAGCCTGGAATTTCTTGTGAGGTTCAACACGTTGGTGTTCTTCCTCATTTTGTCCTTACACCAAATCAGACCTAGACAGACTGTGCGAATCAGTGGAGTATAGTCACTTCAAGACTGGAAGTTTACATGACATGCAAAGGCCCCAAATGCACTGGTAACAACCAGTAACAACCAGTTTTGATGGTTCTGCCACCCCTTGGATTTTTAAGGTACTCAGGTTTCCCTTGTTATAGAATTAAAGTGATCTTGTTATTTTAATTTGGACAAATTGCACATAGCTGATTATCATGCAATTGTAGCTTCTTAAAAAGTTCATAACATTACAACACGTTCAAGATTTTTACTGATTATCATTAATTGATATAATTCTGTGATGAAAATGACATAAATGGGCAAAAGCGCCAATATAACTGCACATACTAAAATATTTTTTGCAAAACATGTATTTACTTATTTTTTTTACTTTACACTTTAACATGTTCACACAGTGGACAGTTCTCTGTGCTCGGACAGTTCTTGTCAAGCATCCCAGTGCTGGACAATAAGCCGGCCAACATTATATCGAGCAGAGAAGGCAGGTCCATTCATCACTGGCTCATGTGCGTCGCGCAGCAAATGATGTATTGGCCACTGACAAATGTGGGTCACTTTATCAGCCAGAATGATAATCATGTATGATGAAGGACTGAACAGAGAGGTTCCACAGGTGCTGAAGTTCCTCGAAAACTAAGTTATATAAATGCAAACAACACACTCCTTTTTTTAAGGAGGACAGTTTGACATATCATGATAGTGCAAACTGAATATGTAGAAAGTAATACATTTGAAGGCATCATTGTTGCCTGTTAAACTTGAGGAAAGGAGCTTTTTTGCTTATGTAATTCACAGCAACCATTCAAAATGTTTACCATGAGAAAGGCTTTCTTACACCATCTTCAGTGGTTCCTTTTTTATCTAGAGCAAAGTTTAAGTCAGGGGTTAAGGTTTGCAGGAAGACTATTTGTTTTAATAGATGTGTGGCCCAGTCTCATTGTAAAACAACACAACTGCTCATTTCTCATAAAAATGTCTTAGAGACATACAGGGAGAAAGATGTCTTTCAGAGTGACTGTCAGAAGACGTTGCAATGTGATTTTAAAAGCTTGATATGACTTTCTGTTTCCTCTAGTCTTTGGTTATCCAGTAAAGATGAGGATGTTGATATCATCCACATACAGTTCCTCTGATGGACATTATCGCTCTGTAGTATTTCTATTTCTGGTGTTTTCAGTGTTGTGATGGGTGAAATTACATCAGCTTTGTGTGGGAAAGGCTTTTGCTGTCATCAGGAACTCAAAGCCTATTAGTGATGTTGCATTTTCCCTATTGACAAGTTCTGGCTTCTGTTGACTGCAACTAATTAATCTTGTGTGCAAGCAAAAGACACACAAAGAGAACAATACATGCAGTGCATACAATACATGCTCACAGATTATCCCTCATTTCAACGGGATGACAACTGTCTCTTAACATAAAATGATGTTGCAAAAACACTCCAAATGCCCCGACTGAAAAATGTTGTTTTTCAAGTCTTTTGGAATTCCACCCTGGGTGAGTTACTGTATTATGTTTGTTTTGCTTTTTCTGTTGTTTTTTTCAAGTATGAATTAAGTGAGGAAATAAAAAGAAACAGACTAATCTGCAATTCAGTCAGCACTTTTTAGAGAGCTGACAAACCACCTAAAGATATAATGTTCTTTTTACATTCTTAGCACAACCTCAGTGCACTGGGACATGAGATGTAGTGCGAGTCAGTCCTGATTAGCTTTATTGCAGAATGCATTTATGCATTTGTATTTAAAAAGGATGGATGTGAAATAAATTCTGTATAAATAACAGAACTACACATTATTGCCTGCTATCATTGATGTTTTAACTACTTCTCCTATTTTTGCTTGCCCTGTGCACATTCAGTATACAGTATTAGCTCAGGCTATCGCCCAGGCCAAAAATCTCTTTCCATTTCAGTTGTGGGGCCATATATATATATATATATATATATATATATATATCATGTCTGTGACTTTTACCAGAGCCTGTTTTGAAATTTTCAAAGGTAAGTAAAAGAAAAAGTAAACTCTCTCTATCCATTTCCATCCAAATGCTGTAGAATGGGAAAGAACAATAATAAAGATGTGAAAACAGCAAGAAGAAAAGGGCTTACTTATTTACTTACAACTGACCAATATCTATCTGTCTGTCTTGCCATTCTTGGAAAATGCTTTGTGCTGATTGACACAAAGCATTTTCTTTGCAACCCTCCTGCATGAATAACCCATAATGTCTCTCTCTCTCTCTTTCTCTCTCCCTTTTTTATTTTTTGTGTTGCTAGAATATTTTTCATATTTTCCTATTTCCATGGCTTCTAATTGTTTTGGGAGGCAAATACTCTCTTTAGAAAGAGAAAGCTCAGCACTTTTTGTTAAAAAAAAAAAAAAAAAAACCCCAAATAGCTCAGCACTTTTTGTAAAAAAAAAAACCTAAAAACTAAAAACAAAAATAAGATTCATGGCAAATTAGTTGTGCTAAAGATGGTGAGCTATTGAACTGCTTTGTGCAGAGACTTACCCCTGCTCAAAGATTATCGTAGGTTCAAACAATTTAATGTCATCAGGCTTGTCATAGCCATCTAATGTCCCTTTATTGAAAAATATCAGTGCTCAAGAGCAGCAAGAGGAAGACACAAGAAGAAAGATGCGTCAGTTAATGGGGTTTCAGTAGCTCATTTCATTTTTTGCCATGGGGGTAAGAGTGAGGTGTCAGCCGTTACGCAGGGGGATGAGAAACATTTAGACATGCTCTTTTACAAAGCCTTTTGGCTCTGCTTACCAACCTAGTCTCACAGAAATATATGACTGATATTAGATTATACAGTTGATTATTCCAGTAATAAAGGAAAAAAAAGCTGCTTGTAAAATTAACAACTTTGACATTTGTATTCAAAGGCAGGATGGAATATTGATGGAGTTGTAGAACTGGCAGATCATGAGATGTGGTCTTTTTTCCCATAGTTTCAGCATGAATCAACTGCCCCATTTGTTGGTGATTCATACTCAGTTTCTTTTTTTAAGTGTGAGCCTACTGCATCATCTCCATTGCCTGGGTCAGACGTTATCACTCACCACATTGATAATAGAGGAGAAACTTGTTGCTTTCTGTGGTGCAGGAATGTCATTTTTACTTGCCTCCTCCACTTGTTAAGGTTTTAAGTCACTGTGGTCGTTTCTTGTGTTTCCATGAAACCAAGCTATTAGTTGAGAGTACAGTATCTAGGCAGACTATAAACTTGTGGTAAAGATGAAAACTGAAGTTTGGCATCCTGCTTGAATGTTTTGCAGTTAAATCCTTTCCTTCAGAATTTCCCTGAAAGTGTAATCAAAAACACAGCGGAGTTGCAGCGTACCTGTAGCGTGTTGACACACATCTCAGAGCATTTATTGCTGTGGATGGATTTCAGGCCTCCTGCTTGGTTCAATCCAGAAAGAGTCGAGTATTTTACTGCACCCGTTTTCATGCTCAGTAAAATCTTTTTTGGAAAACGTTTGACACATTACTGCACAAGCTTTCAGAGGCAGAAATATTTGACTCGAAGATTTCCAAGTATTTAAGGTAGAAAGTAAGGTGAATGGGGGACTTTGTCAATACTCTTCTTTTTGACATTACATCAAGTAAATGCAGTTGAAATTAAATGCCATGAGTAAATCAGTCACTTCGATTTTTTTTTTCTTTTGTTTTAATGAAAAAAATTCCAATATTAAATTCTGGAAACTTTGTTGGCAATAAATGCTGAACAGCAAATGGAAAAAGCTGAATCTTTATGCAATCTCATAAACCGCATTCAGTTCAGAACTTATTTGGTGATCCCTGCATTAAGCAGCAGAGACATTAATTCTTTTGCAGAGCCAATCTGGGGATCTGGAGCAGTAATAGTGCCACTTCATCCTGCCAGTCTGCCACCTCTCCATGATCAATAGCAGTGAACAGAAGGCGACTGGAGGCTCACTTCTCCAAACTTTTGTAGTGTGCCAACTCATTTTTTTGGCTCTCCATGAATAGCATTTAGTTTCACTGGCTTTGGCTAAATTCTGTTCATCCTAGATATAAATAAACCATCAGCTAAGAAATCATAAGACTGGGCACTTAAAAAAAAAGACATTTTGCATGACTCTGCAGTTTGTTTATGCTTTAATGCAAAGAGAACTCAATCTGTTTAAAACAACATAGATCCAGTCTGTGGTAGATGGAAGCATATACTTGTGATACACACATGTTATACATTTATATTATTTTTAGAAATAAAAATACAGTCATTCCAAAATCCATTTGAAAAATAAAATTCAGGTATTGTTTGTTTCTGTATTGATGTGCTTCCAGTCAACAATCAACAATACTGTGTGTTTTTGGTCATTACCTTTGTTTGCAAGAAAACCCTCTTAAACTTCAAGTTAGTTATTTCCACTTTGCAAACATCATGTATATACATGACACCCAATGTGAATGTTCTATCAAACACACTAAAGAAACAATTTTTCCAGCCTTATATTTTTCCTCTGAGGCATTTAACAACACAAAAGTTTTGTATATAATCCTACCGCTCAGCATTTGCAGTTTCACAAGTCTCAGCGTAACCTTCCTGTTCTCAGCTTTGCAATCACTGTATCTTCAGTGTTACTGATCACTTTACTATTGTGCTCAGAGTCATAAAAGATACGTTTTCCCTTCCTTTATTGATCCCTGAGGGGAAATTCTGCCACTGCAGCATCAACAAAATGGGTTTCAACAAGGGGAAAGAACCAGAATACAGGAACTAGAATATAAAAATAATCAAAAATGAAATATATGTTATCTTGAAAAAGTGCTAACATTTGTGTTAAATATATTCAGGAGTTGTAAAGGTGGGCAAAGTGTCTTCATGTGTATCAACTGATTTGGTTTCATTTTAAATAAATGTGTAAAAGTTGGATGATAATAAAATGCATATATGGAATTTTGTTTACTGTCAAATCAATTTAAGTATATAAAGAGCCTTTGTCAGAGTTAGTTTTCAAATACAGAAGTAAATAAGGAGTCATAAAAGAAGCAGTCCTCCAAAAGCTGGAGTTAAAGAGCAGAGGTGTGCCAGCTGTAATCACAACTGTCAGTCATTAGTCACGCAACAAACATCAGAGCTCTGAAACATTCACCTTGTGTATGTTTTAAACAAGCACAGCTTGCTTGTCAAGCTTTTATCAGTTGTTTAAAGGAAGCTCTGATCAGTGTCACACATGTGAAAGGCTTGTGCATAGCATGGCTTCTTCTGTTGCAGATACGTTTGAAGGAAGCATTGAGCTCCCTGTTTAAGTGGCAGAAGACAATTGTTTTAACAGACTGAAGAGGTCAGGTTTTCTGTTGGTTAACAAATTAATCGCTAGTCATTGTTGCAGCTCAAATTAGGAAGACTTGTTCACACAATTGCTCCCTAAAAGTACAGTTTTAAAGTTGGCTTGTCAGTGTCTGTTGAAAGGCTGTAGACAGATAGCTCAGATATGGTTAAGGTCAAACGCTGCTTTAACCACCTCTCAAAATGAATGTTCAGAGTATTTCAAACTTCAAGTCTGCAGCAAATGTACCTTTCAGCTTGCTGGAAGATAAATCAACTTTTCACTGTGCAAAGAAACAGGGGCATCAAAAAACACCATAGAACATGTTCACAATGAAATTATAACTTTTTCTTCATGTGACATAAGAAGCAGCATGTTTCAGTTTTACATATCACAGAGATGTTCAAACCAGCAGAAGGTCTGGTAGTCCAAAGGACTCCCGACACACACCAGCCACCACTGGCGTTGTCGTTGGGAGCGGTGCTGCTCTTGGTGATGCTGTTGGATGGGGGTGCAATGGGTGGGAGGGTCGGGGGTGGGCCTTCTCGCTGTCCTTGTTTCCCGGGTTTATCTCGGGCCTCCTGTTGCTGTGAGTACGGCCTCCTGTGGACAATGGCCCTGGACCCTTGTGCGCCTCTGGAGGTCTTCTGTCCTGCTGTGATGGGGACACTGCTGATCTGCCATCTCCATGGGGGGACCCAGGGACACTGAGAGTCATGTTGATGGTATTGATAATAATAATTACCACAGTTATTGTTAACATTTTTATTATTGGTAGCATTATTACTAGTATTATTATTATTATTACTAGTATCATGACTATTGATGCTGTCGTTGACATTATTGTTATTATTTATTATTATTGTTGTTGTTGTTGTTATTTTATTCATTTTAATTTTATATTTTGGTTTGTGTTTTATTGTATATTTTTTGTAAATGTATAAATGAGTGTGCAGTTATGTGTATGCTGTGTTCATGTATGTATGTTATATTGTATGTACACATCCATATGTATGTCTAACATGAGGTACATGTATAGGCTTATATGACATGTACAGGTATAGGTATATGTATATTTTATAATATCTATTAACATTTATCCATTACGGCCTCCCCCTCGAGCTAGACACAGACTTACTGTTTCAGTTTCTTCACTATCTACGTGTTTTATTGGTATATATCTGTTTCTCTTACTTTTGCAAGTCTGTCCTTTTACTGTAACATGGTCCACCACACATTCATTTACATACAACAGAACACACCAACACTGTAGGAGTCACCGTACCGCACACCTGCACCATCATCACCATCTGTCTCGTCTCTTTGTCAGTCCCGTCCTCTCATATTTCACTGTTGGTGTTTTAGTTCTCTCTGACAGAATCAGGGGTTCAGATGTTAATAAAATATGTTGATTCATCGAGAGAGGGCTGGAGAAGGACACATTCACTTTCACTCATTCACACAAAAAAAGTAACATCTGCTGCAAGATTAAAATGCACATACAGGGGTTGGAGAATGAAACTGAAACACCTGGTTTTAGAGCACAATAATTTATTAGTATGGTGTAGAGCCTCCTTTTGCTGCCAATACAGCATCAATTTGTCTTGGGAATGACATATACAAGTCCTGCACAGTGGTCAGAGGGATTTGAAGCCATTCTTCCTGCAGGACAGTGGCCAGGTCACTACGTCATGCTGGTGGAGGAAAACGTTTCCTGACTCGCTCCTCTAAAACACCCCAAAGTGTCTCAATAATATTTAGATCTGGTGACTGCAGGCCAAGAGAGATGTTCAACTTCATGTTCATCAAACCAATCTTTCACCAGTTGTCATCCTGATACACGGCACCGCCTTCAGGATACAATGTTTGAACCACTGGATGCTCATGGTCCTCCAGAATGGTTCGGTAGTCTCTGGCAGTGACACACCCATCCAGCACAAGTATTGGGCCAAGGGAATGCCATGATATGACAGCCCAAACCATCACTGATCCACCCCCATGCTGCACTCTGGGCATGCAACAGTCTAGGTGGTCCACTTCTAACTCTCTCAGACGTGGGGAAAACAGTAAAGCTGGACTCATCAGAGAACAATACATGTTTCACCTTGTCCACAGCCCAAGATTTTCGCTCCTTGCACCATTGAAACTGATGTTTGGAATTGGAACGGGTGACCAAAGGTTTGGCTATAGCAGCGTTGTATTCTGACCCTGTGGAGCTCCTGACGGACAGTTCTGGTGGAAACAGAAGAGTTGAGGTGCACATTTAATCTGCCATCATTTGGGCAGATGTAGTTTTATGTTTTGTGGATACAATCCAGGTTAGCACCTGAACATCCCTTTCAGACAGCTTCCTCTTGGGTCCACAGCTTAATCCTGTTGGATGTGGTTCATCCTTCTTGGTGGTACGCTGACATTACCATGGATACCGTGGCTCTTGATACATCACAAACACTTGCTGTCTTCATCACAGATGCGCCAGCAAGACGTGCACCAACAATTTGTCCTCTTTTGAATTCTGATATGTCACCCATGATGTTGTGTGGATTGCAATAGTTTGCACAAAACTGTGCTCTTACCCTGATAACTGAACCTTCACACTCTGCTCCTACTGGTGCCATGTGGAATTAATGAAGACTGAACACCAGGCTGGTCCAATCTAGCCATGAAACCTCCCTCACTACAATGACAGGTGTTTCAGTTTCATTGTCCAACCCCTGTACATCTGACTTTAAAAGGTTTTGACTAATTTTGTCATTAGCCTTTAACATATATGCAGATCCCCGTTAGAAAATAAAAGAAAAAAAATATATAAGCGTATTCAAGAAGCGAGACAAAGGATGTTTGTTCTTCAAGGATGTGCTTGACCGATGTGCCAAATGAATGTACACGTTATAAACGGCAAGTATATTCCAGGCCTAAGAGAGCTACAGGATGCATCAGCAAGTACTCACAAACCTCAATGAATTCAAACAATATTTTAAAAAAAGATTGGACCAAACGTTCTCCAAAATAATGTGAAAGATTGATAATACAACAGAGAAAAGCCTTACTTTAAGTAATTGCTGCAAAAGGTGGTTCTTTAGCTATTAAATCATGTTTTTTTATAAACACTGCTGCTGCATATTGGCTTTTGTCTTTGATATAAGCATCATGAGATGGAAAAACATGTTGTGTCATTGTTCATCTAAAGTTGTGTTTGCCTGGTTTTAAACCCTGATAGAGAGCAGATGATGGTTATTACTTTTAGAGCTGTAAACCCTTAGAGATAAAACAGGGAGTGAACCAAGAATTCACAGAACCTTAGAATTTCCTCATGTCCCCATTAATGTCCAACTGGCAGTTCAACTCCATCAAATCTCAACCAGTAACAACTGGCAGAGGACAGGGCTGGGCAAAATGTTCTAAATTCAAGAATTTGCATGCTGCCTCATTGCCAGCCCTCATCAGTTTTTCTCTCCTACTTCTGTGCTGAGCATTTCTTCTTTGCAAGCAAGATCATTTTTACTTTAAATCCTTGAGAATTTCCCTTTCTCCCTTTCCTTGTCTTCTTAGATATAAAATCGGGATGTAATTTATTTATTTTTTTATTCTTTCTGTTATTTATTTATTAGAATCTGCACAGGTCCATGTCTTAAATGCCTGAATTGGCTGCACATGTGAAGGTGTGTTTAAAAGGCCCTGTGACATTTGAAGAGTTCACATCTGATTTATACTTAACTGTCTACACATTTAAAATGTCTGTATCTTTGTGGCACAAGATAATATTCAAAATGAATTGTTGAATTTTTATGTGCAGTGTGAAGAATCCTCTTCTGTTGTAACTTGGCTGCAGTGCTTCTTTAGTTTTGTGTCATCCGTAGCAGCAGTGAAGACACCGTTCGGTACATTTTGTGTTCACTGGCCTTACAACCATCAGCATTGTCTGCTCATGTTGAACAAAATGAACAAGGAGTATCTCAAGGCTTATCACTATCACCATGTTACCCAGAATTCCCTTTGCCTGTGTTATGCTCATCTCTCTCACTCCTGATCCACATTTGGCATGGCTGGATGGTCATTTTGCCAGGGGAGAATTGGAAGAAAATGTGTGCATACCCTCAGTATGTTCTCCCTTCAAGTCTCTGGATGTTTCTGGGAGCAGAGACGCAGATAAGCAACAGCCTAGATAGAGGTGATTAGATGAATTAACATTAATTTGGCTGTTGTGATGTTTATTTTCCCCCCGTGCCCTCCACACCGCAGACAAAGATCACGTCAGGAGTTTGTAAGAGAAATGTGTCAGCTTTATTCTTGAATCGATAAATGGGTCTGTGAAAGTTTGCATTGCACCGTTCAAACAGAAACAGGATTGTCCATCCAAAGTGAATGAGAGTGGCCTCCCTTCAGCTAACACACTTTTTGATGAGCATCTCTTTTCATCATGCTTCAGTGCATCTGAGCATTTCTTGCCTCCAGACGCAGTGAAGAGAAAAGAACACATCCTGCAGAACTGACAGAGTTTATTCTTTTTACTGTCAGTGCTATTTGTAAAATCAACACTTTTTTTCATGGGTGACAATTCTCAAAATATTAGAAATGTGAATCTTTTTTTTTCCTTTTTTTTTCGTGAAAGAGAAGTGATTTTCTGCCAAAGCTTTTTTTTTTTTTTTTTTTTTTTTTTTTGCTGTATGCAGCAAGAGTTGCAGGTAATACCAAAATAGACTGACAGCTTCTCTGGGCTTTATGGATGTGGATATTCTTTTGGGGGCAGCCGGTTGGGGGGGAAAGGGGGGGTTTACAACCATTTCTGTAACACAGGCTCCACAGCATGTCATTCCTCTGTTAAGTGGCACGCTATGCTTACTCCTCTGATGTCACCGGTGTTTGCAGCGTTACCACAAAAAAATTCATTAGCAGAAGGAAGCTGAAAAGAAATAAATGCCTTTTTCTGCCTCATCAGTAAGATTCAAACTGAGCACGAGTTGCGTAAGCGCTGCTAAATTTATCAATGCTCATTTTATGCAAAGCCTGAGCTCCCTCGCGCAGACTGTGGGATGTTCATATTGGAGGGAGGCTTTTGTTTCCCTGCAAGCTATTTGATTTCTATATTTGTTTCTGAAAAAAAAACAAGATTTCAAAAAAGTCACAATGATTTTAGCTTTATCTTCTTGAAGGAGAAAGAAAATGTGATGCTTTTCACTCAAATGCAAAAAAAGAAATCTAAGTAAACATCAGTCAGTTTACAGATTTTGTTGTGTTTGGGATTACAGTCAGTTGTGAATGATGGGTACGTTGCTTTCTTCAGTCACTCGCATTTTCCTCCTGCATCAGAGTGATCGAGGCAAATAAGGAGGGAGTGTATTTTTGTGTTTTTAGCGTTGGATGAAAAAGTGTTGTGATGGATTGGGAATCTGTCTGTCATTTTATTCACTATCTGAATCTGAAAGTTGTCAGATAAGGTCTGGCATCTTACACATTATCTAAGCAGACACACACACACACACACACACATTCACTTACATTCACACCTTTGACAACCTCGACTGACAATATTCACTCCGTTGAAATAAATCCCTAATCCCTGTCTTTTCCTACTAATTCCATACTTTAATCCACATTTTAACACAAACTTAATCCTAATTCTGTCACTTGGCAGGTATTTTCCTTTTCCAAACTTCATTTTTTTTTTTTCTTTTCCCTATCTATGCATTACAAGCACTTATGTGCTGTAAACTGATGACTGGCAGACCATCAGGGCTAATTCACACTCAAAGTCATGTGAAATAAAATCTGTTGACATGCATAAAATTAAAAAACATTCTTTAACATGTATGTCTTCACGAAGTTAAATAAAATTCTGAGAAAATCCAAAACATAATCAATTCATAGATGCCCTATCCTGAACTGTAGTCAGATTAAAGATCTGGATGTGACTGACAAAATTCCAGACTGAAAAGAGCAGGAATCCTATTAAAATGGTTTTTAATCCTCAGTCCATGAGAGTGATAATTACACTCTAAGGAAATGGTACTTAAAAAGCTGTCTCTTCCCAAATTTGTTATAAGCCAAATGTTACTGTTGTTGACATTTTTCTTTCTCACATTCACGCATAGATGCTTTGAAATAAAAAGAATTTCCCTCCTCACGGTACACACAACAATTCAGTGACTCACCTCCCATTTATGAAACCTGCACTGACCGTCATGTTACTGTACAACGGCCGGGTTTTACATCTGAAACTGCCCTTGCGTCTCTTTAGCTCAGCTCATCTCTGGATTTCATATGCTTTGGAGCATCATGGATCGTTAAACATTTGCATGACAATCAGCATTCCCACGTTAAAAATGGAGGAGGGGAGCTGCTCGGCGTAGAGCTGGATACTGAATAAGCCTTTATACTAGCAGGAATATGTTTCTCCTTCAGACCACACTGCCTGTTACCATGACAACAACAGAAATGTCTCCTCTGCACGTTACCCAAATGCTAAAACCCAAATCACTCTTCTTCCCTTACCAAATCAACTTTGTGCTTCTTTGACCCTTAAATTCATGTATCTTCTCTCCTTACAAGCACTCTGAGTCTTAGAGCAAGCTGCTCTGGGTGGGACTGATCTGCTCAGTCTGAGAAAGGATGAATTAAGGTGCTACTCACAGAAACAGCAGAGTGATGAGGTGCTCAGTGGTGACCCAGTTGTGTGACCACTTCAAGCCTTCTGAGAAAACAGTGCAGGAAATCCATCTGGCCTGCAGTGGATGGATGACCGTGGGGGGAAACAACACCTGTTTGGTCTCTTCTGCCAGATAAGTCTCTAAAAAGGAAAAAAAAGAACAACTCCCTACCAACTTCAGTTGGAGAAGATGAAGATGAGCAGCGAAGTTACTTTTAGATCCTGTGAGAAACTCTGAAGCCTGGGATGCTTCTGAATACAGATGCTTGATCCAGATCTGGAAGTGTCAGAGATGAATGAAGAACCATCAGAGGCTGTTTCAGGGAATTGCAGTTCTGAAACCTGACATTTTGGGAATGGCTTCCTTTCACTTTATCATTGTAGAAAAGAAGTAAATGCTTTACAGTCAAATGAAAAATAAAAAATAAATGTTGTAAAATCCAAAAGAAAACCAAAAGTCCAACAGATGAAACCCCGAACATTGACTAACATGTGGCTTTCAGCGTGCTTGGAGAGAGTTTAATTCACTCCCTTGTCAAATGACACAACTTATGCGCTTTGAAATGGAAAAAAAAAATGCAAATGTTGAACATAAATAGAAGTAACTGATCATATTTTCCAGCCTGCAGGGAAGTTTGGAGCTTCCTGTCAGGTAGCTAATCTTGGCTGACTCTTACAGCGAACAAGTCTGTCACCAAAAGTCATGATTGTCAGAAATTGTGGTCCATCGCAGCCTGCAAAGCACAGTGTGAATGTCATCTTCATGTTGTTGCAGCACTCAGACTTGCCCCTTGAAAGATAAAGACAAGAAGGTCTTGAAAGACAAGAAGGTTCCTGGTTCAAATCCCAGCAGGGGCCTTTCTGTGAGGGGTTTGCTTCCGTGTGTTTTCTCCAGGTAATCCAGCTTTCACAGTCCAAAAACATGTATGTCAGGTTTATTGGTGACTCTGCATCGCCCGTATGAGTGTGTGGCCCAGGTTTCTCCCTTGTAAAAGAGATCTTTGATCTCAGTGGGACTAATCTAAATGTAAAATAAACAAAATTAAGCGCTAAGTATCTGAAGTGATGACAGCCAGCAGTTAACATCACAGACTGAGATGGAGCTGTTACTCAAAAAATAAAACCCCATCTCTTGTTATGTATGTGTTTGTGGCTTTATAATTTTATCTGGTGTCAGTGATACCACAGAACCCTGAAAATCTGCATGGTTCACTGAATTACATATTTTTAAACCTAGGCCTGTTCAAATGAAGCTGTGCTAAATAGAGTTTTTGACACAAACATATATACACACTTAATATTCCCCCTTTAAACATGCCACTTTTGTTGTAAAAGTAGTCCCACAATGTCTAATCCTTTTCTATTTGCAAAAGAGCTGTGATACTTAGTTGATACTTAATGCAATCTTCTCAGATTAATAACACTGTTCCTGACAACGCAACTGTGATTTTTCTTTTGGTTTGCAGATATTATAAACCTAACAGGCTGCCTCAACCTCTCAGCTTCAAAGCGGCTGTTGGACTGTGAGATAAATCTAATAGAAATTGCTGATGGTTTGATGTGAGTTGATTGATTCAGGGTTTTAGTGCTGTGTCTTCTCTTACTTACTCCTTTTTTTTTTCCCTCACTGGCCCTGAAGATTCTTCATATATTTACATTTGGAAGGATTTTTTTTTTCTTTTTATACCTTTTTTCATCTGTTTCATCTATGTTTCATCTGTTTGTACCTTTATCTCTTGCTCTCAATGTCTTTGTCTCTATCTCAAAATGTATAATTTGTTTCAGATAAAGAATTCAATGCTGTGTAAAGCAATATCTATTCATGACAGCATATCTATCTGTGTTATTGACCGTCAAATTTAATAAGAATAAAGTGGAAGGAATATGCCAGGGGAGTAAATCCAAGCTCAGCACCAGTGGAGCTAAGTGCAGAAGCTGGTAAATGTTCCCCTGGGGAGGTCCTGCCCTGCCTCATGCTGTTTCTGTCTGACAGACGGCCTGCTGACATTCGGTACATGTAAAAGGGCAGTTTGTCCATAGTGGTAAGAAAAATTATTACTAACGACTACAGGCCCGCCACAGCAGCACTGTTTGTAAAGGAGCAGGCCAGCACCAAAAGGTACTGGCCCGCTCCTTTCTGGGTGATTGAATTTCAGGGGCAAACAGCGTACAGTACAGCGGCATTGGGTTTCCATACAAAGGGGGAAATGGTGAACGCCAAACTTGCTAGCATGATTAAATGAGAGCAGCCTCTGACAATGTGCTGATATATTGTTCTCTGTCAGGTGTTGTCTTACACCTTTGAGCAATGGGGTCTTTTCCTGAATGACAGAAGCAGACCCTGACAGAAACAGAAGCTATGACGTGTGAAGTCAAGACAGTGATGTGGCAGCACCCCGACCTGCCGGTCTGTAAGTTACAGTATGTTCATAATTAAAGTTGGGGGCAAACATGGTGGTCCATGTGTCACTAAAAACTTAGTTTCTAAGAGCCAAAACCACTGTTTCAAATCACTTCTCTTCACTTTCAAACCCTTCACTGCAAGTGCGATTATATAATTTTTTTCTTTACTTGGGATATATAGATACCTTGAGTGTGCAACACTGTATTTTTGCATTATCTTCCTTTATAAGGTCTGACCTCTGCAGGTTTGAAGAACACAGTGTGAATATAATCAAACTAACATGAGTAAAGCTGCAGGAGCCCTCAATGCTCCTTCTCATTTATCTAAGTCATGTTCGTGAGTCTTTATACTTGTGCACATGTGTGAGTACTGCGGTGCTTTGTGTAAGTTAGACCTTGTTTGGTTTTCATAGACAGATGTAAAGGTTGAATTACTATATATAGCTTCTAATTTTCCTCACTTTGACCTGAACCCAGAAACATGAACCAACATGAGTCAAGAACATGATTACAAAAAATGTATGGAGTTTTGAATGGAAGTTGTGTTTAGTATCTTTTGCCATCATCTGATTAACTTTAAATACTTTACTAGACTTGTTGGGTTTTGCAGCATGGAGATAATGTGTCCATCAGCAGCTAGATGAACGGCCTGGTGTTTGTCCAAGAATTAAGTAATTGTACCACAACAGACCCATTTGAAATATTTAAACCATGTTGAACATGAAAGGGACTCGCATCATGTTTCAAAAGCAAACAAGTGTAAATGGCTACCATGTAGGAAAATGTTCTGTCACTGTGATACGAAGCCCTCGCTGATGGAGCTGTTTCTGACACAAGCATTAAACATAAATTTGTCCCAGGATTTCTGCCAAGTGCAGATAAAACACTTAAAGAAAAAAGGGAGGGAGGGAGGCTGAAGTTTTTTTCTTAATTCATAATCGTGTAACAGTATATACAAATCAGCCGCACCATTAAAACCACTTACAAGAAAAGAGAAGAATAATTGCTTAGTAGATTACAAGCATTATTCAGCTGGGATACGTTTCTTTGCCACTTGCTTTAAACTATTTAAAACTTTTAACAAACCAGCAATGCTCTACCTTTAGGACAGTAATGGGCCCTGCAAAAACTGTTTAGAAAGAGTTTGAATATCATCAGAAAGAGTTTGAGGTGTTCATCTAAACTCCCTTGACACCAATCTGATCTGTGGAAAAAAAGCTCAATTCAGCAAGATCTCACCCCAGAACCCACAGGGTCAGACAGATCTATTGCTAACGTCCCAGCCCCAACCCAAGCACTTTTAGAGGTTCTTTGTCCATGTCCTAATGGGTCAGAGCTCTTTTGGTGGGATGAGAAGGATCTACTCAATACTAGGCAGCTGGTCCTAACACCATAGCTGCTCTGTGTATTTTGTTTCTTAAACCTTTAAATGCAATAACAGAAGTATAGAAAGTAGGACTGGGCAACAATTAAAATTTTTAATCGTGATTAATCAGGGAAATAATGTGATAAATCGCATTGTATACGCAGAATCAAATAATGAATTCAAAAGTAGTGTAAAATGCATTTTATTAAAATGTTCTGCTGCCATATGAACTAAAGTGCCATAACATTTGTTGTTCAAATACTTTTAACATCAGCACTTGTCACTAACACATATTTAGTGTAAATCTCATCTTAAAAAATGTAAAATAAAATTAAGCTTATTGCAGATCGGTTCAGGGGAACAGTGGCATCTGTGCCGATATGACACAACCACTGTGTGAAAAGCGCTTGAGATGAGATTGACTTTTCTCCTGTTGCCTTCTTGAAAACAAAGTCTAAATAAATAAACTGAATATCAAATACGAATTGATATTATCAAGGTAGATTGCTGTTGGTGGGTTTACTGGTGCCTGGAAGTGAGAATTGAACGCTGGTTCCACCTCAGAACCACTTCCAGATTTCATTGAGAATCAAAACTGCACACCTCTTAACTTATCAATCTTATTATCAATGCCGGTGGGTGTTGAAAATGTGCATGGGAAATCAGTGAGACAAAACGCATGAAATCTATTTTGACACATATTATATATTATCTCTTATATTCTGACAGAATATAGGAGATAATTGCTTCCAAGCAGAGACAAATTCACAGCTGTTTGTTGTATTCATAGCTAACACAGATACTGCTGTAACCTGCGGAGATGTCGAGTTACTCAATGTGGAACTTGACAAGGGAATCAGTGAAGAGTTGGATCAATTAGCAGAATCAATAGTGGCACACGTATTGATAAAACCTTATCAATTACCATCCCTATTATTGGCATTCAGACTGGATATAAACATGTTGTATTAGCGAAATCCACAGAGGTTTAACTCTTGCGAAAAAAAAGAAGCACAATGTTTTTATTTTCTGAATTTTTATTGAATATATTATATTTTTCTTTAATCAACATTGCACATATTCCATTTTCAATCACATCTCATATTGCTGTCTACAAAATGTTATGAATGTAGAAAATCTAGAAGTTGGAAGGTTTACCAAAAAAAAGAAAGAAAGAAAGAAGCAACAAAACAAAAAAGAAAAAAGAAAAACAAAAGAAAACAGAACAAATCAGGAGGATTAAGGTCAAAAGTGACGAGCTCCAAAGATACAGAGAGAGAAGGAGAAGAAGAGGAGCACCCTCAGAGGAGAAGATTATAAACATACCTTGGGTTAGGATGCATATTTCTCAAAACAAAGCATCATGCAGAATAAAAGCAAGGCTGGCCAAAACTCACATGGATATATCTCAACACCTGAACTGTAGAAATATTTTACATGTCCATTAATAGTTTCGACCCTTTTCTCCTCTGCTGATCCATAATGATATCCTTACGTTGTTATGATTGGCAGTGGGAAAATGAACAGTTTGAATATGAAGCAAACATAAAGGAGTAACACTGATAACCAATGTCATATGGTCATGGCCTTGGCTGACTGAACTGCACCACCAAACACAGACACGTGACTATTATTAGTTTGATTTTGTCTTTTCATATTGAAATCTAAACGCATTCTGTTGAGTTCTCTTTCAATTGTACAAGCTGGCTGTCCTGGATTAAAGATGAGAAACTGAAAATAAAATGATGCAAAGACACTTGCTAAATACTAATTGATAATGAGAAATCATGTGCACATAAAGGGATCTTACCCACTGTATGATGGCCAACAGCACACACGCGTGATGCTTCTCAGTCTTTTTATTTGGCTGCTTATTAAGAAGAGATATGCTCTGTTGCACATGCAGTCTGTTTATGACAAAATATCTCTCACCAAGTGTCACTGTATTAATTGGTAAATCCAGCTCAAGTACAAATACTCATCATCTGTTTATGCTCTGTGCTTCCAAAATGTCATGTTCATATTTATGAGGGGCGACGAGCTCCTCAATCTTATTTCTACTGCCAGAATTACAGCGACCTCGAGAACTCAAAGCACTGTAGTGAGCTAAAACAAGCCAGTTGACAAAAACATCTGGCCTAGTTTCAAAGCACGTATGTGACAGAATGGAATGTGCTGCAAATATTAAAAAAATTCCCCGAAAAAAATCATAAGTAATTTTGTATTTGTCTGTGTGTTGTGTGTACATACAAATGTAACTTGTGTTTGTAACTGGTAGATCTGTTTATGTTTCATGAGTTTAAATTCTTGCAGTTTGGTTTTTTTTTTCTTAAATTTGTCAAATATGTTTTTTCAAACTGTTCGGACTGTCAAGTTTTGTTTTATGAATCAGTTCATTGAGCTTTAAAGTTTTATAAGAAAAAGAGCTATGCCATATGACTCTGCCATATCAAAATGCCCAGCATGTTGATATCAGCATGCCAAGCATCCAAAACATTTTCTGTTATTTTCCGATAAAGTTGGAAATCATGTCTATTTCTATTATCAGTTAAATTGGCTATGATTATTTGACGAACAAATGGTAAAACATTGTGAAAATCTTTTATAATTTCCCACACCTTCAAAAGACCTATTCAGGTTGCTTTTATATTTGAATGAACATAAGTTGACAAATTGATTTTCCTCCCATCTGAAAGAATGATGTCTTTGAATTCCCGTATTTTCTCAGAACTTGTTGACGTGGGGCTGCTGTGAATATTCACATATTCCTGAAACCCAGAGACGATATCACAACCCAGGAACGCTGAAGCAGACAGAAGGGTTTTTTTCTCAAGGAAACTCAACACTGAAATTCTTTTTGAACAGTTTAGCCTGACGACAGGTGCTATGATCCGTGGGTGGGTGTGTTTCGTAGCTGCTTTTGTTTTCGAACCACTCCCAACACTTCACTGTATCTGCTCTGATCATCCTTACATAAGTGGAGACCTAACATTTAGCACTTCATGACACCTAATTCACCTTCTTTATCTGACTTAACAGCTCCATACTTCTCACTATGATCCAGAAAATGGATTTTCCAAAATAAACTTTTATTATATTTACCCCTGGGCATAAATGCTATTTTACATTTCATCAGTTAGCTTCATCAATAGTGTCATACTTTGATACAATTTTAAGCAGTATGTCTCAGATCAAGTGCCTCAGTTAACGCCAACCCTGTAAATTTTGTTATATGCTGATAGTAGTTGTGTATATACAGGATTTCTGTCTTTTTTTTTTTTTTTTTTTTTTTTTGATAGCTGAGGCATTTTCTTACTTTCATGGACACTATAGTGACTGTGTGCTGCAAAGAGCATTAATACGGTTATGCAGGTGGCAGATGGTGGAACACAACCTGAAATCCAGTCAGTCACATAATATCCTTCATGAGTACTTCATAATAAACACAAACTGTATCACTGTTCAACAGTTTTGGAGCACTTCTCATACTGCTCTGTGCCTATAAGGAGATTAAGACATGAAACGGGCCTGGCTGTTATCTAACACTGAGGATGTCACAGCAAACACTAGCTTTTATTCTCAGGCTAATGCAGTAGTTTTAGTTAGGTACAGTATGCGCAAATTGCACATAACATCAATACATACAGTGTAGCCTGGGTGCAGAGTAAAGATATCACACGCAGGTTGTTTTGTTGACGTCGTTCCTTAGCTAGACACAGAGCCTAGTGTTTTATTCCATTTTCATGACAGGTTAGCGCTGATTAAATTAAACTGTCCATCTCTCTTTCCTCTGTCATCTTGTACAATTTGGGATTTCTTCTTCTTCTTCTTCACACAGGAGAAAAGTCCAATTTTCATACAAAGATATAATTATCTATCTTGAATTGTCACACCAGAACACACACAGGGGAGAAGCTGTATTTCTGTGAAATATGTTGTCAAGGTTTCATACAAAACCATCATTTGCTGCATGAGTAGTGCACGTGGCTCAGCAAAAATGGGGACGTAATTGAGATACTTATTTGAAGCACAGCTGAAATTCTTATGTCATCTTCACAACAGCTGTTCCAGATACAGAACACCAAGAACTGGGCTGCTTTTTATCAGTTAAACCTGGTAACATGAAATAACACTCTCATATTTAGCATGATATTAAATCTTAATGCTAGGTTGTTTTGGATGGTTTTAGATCTTTCTATATAGATCAAATCCTTTTGTGATAAAGTTAATTTTGTTTAACTGCTGTGTAGAAAAGAGGCCTGGAGGAATGACAGAAGATTCAGTGCCTAAGAAATGCATGTTTTTCAACAGCAAAACACATTCTTTAGAACGTAAATGGAAAACCAGCACCCAACGTGTTTTTATGAATAAATAATAAATAAATACAGATGGATAAATCTGAATCATTCTGTTTCTATTTGGTGTAAGTGTCCAGCTTACACAATAATTCTTTTTCTCCTGCAATGTTACAACTGCTTCAATTGTTAGCCTCTGTCTCCTTTACATTAAAGTTCATGTCTGAGTTACTCATCATCTGATTAACAGTAATCCAAGTTAGCATTGTATCAGTGTAGCTGCAGGCTCCAAGCAAATGAAGTTTTTTTTTTTTTTTTTTAACGTATAGACTGAGGGAATTATCTGGAGGCTGTCCGGATGATCCTACTTTATTGGATCTCCAGCATCCCATGTTCTTGTTGTTTCTACTAACAGTGGATGTGATACTTTTTAACACTGTGTCTTCCACAGTGACACCAAGCTGTAGATGATTCGTTTGTCACTGGAAAAAAAATACCAGGATGGAGCTTCCAGCCAACGACTGTAGCTACATCTGAGCTCCTGAAAACACCCAGTGAGCTAATGTTCAGATTAAAATCCCTGGACCGTACCCCCAACAGTTCTTAGACCAGATCTTATGAGGCTTCTGCTGATGGAGCCCCCGTGGGTGTGGAGCAGCTTGTGCTTCGGGGACGTAATCTGAAGAGATCAGCGTCACAAAATCACTCCTGGAAATACATTTTTACGCTCTGGGTACATTTTTGTTTAATCCCCGTATGGGAGAAGGAGTTTGACGTAACAGGAAATGTGCTTGTTCTCATTTTTTGCCAGGGATTTGATCCATAGCACTCTAATATTCACGTGATGAATATGGAGATTTACAGCTGGTAACAAATTGGCTTGGCTCAAAGACTCCAAATGAGGAAATAGTTGGCCTGTCTGTGCTCAAAGGTACCAAATCTGCCTACCATCACCAGCTCACCAGGTGAATGATGTTGTATCTTGTTTGTGCAATCTGTGTACAATCAGAGATGTAATGACAGGAAGATGTGGGAATACATTTCTGAATATTTCAAGCACTTACAGAACTATTAAGTTGATAAGGTTAAAGGAAGGTTATGAGAAGCAAAATTGTGCCTTTGTGTTAAATATCTTCATCAACTATTGTTAATTTTTTTTCCCATTTTTGTTCATTTCACTTTTTGTTCCGGGACTCATACTGAACGTTTTTCTATAAACAGCTTCTTTAAGTGGCGTCAACAACTTGATAAACAATTTTGTCACTGCTTTCATTATGTTGTTTTTGTTTTTTGTTTGTTCATTTTTTTTTGTATGAACATCCTAATCTTTCTTGTCTTGCTTTTATTGTTATGTAAGTTTTTAAAGAAGTGAAATATTTTCAGATCGGCCAGATCCTGAACAGGATTGTACCATGGTCATGATGACGCTGCTGGTGCACAGAAAAGATAAACTTATTTTGTGTCAACTGCTTTGTGATAAAAAAAATAAATTAAAAAAAAGATCTTCCCCTGTAAGGTTTTCCCAACTAATCTACTGACATCTATTTCAAAACCATCTTGGTTAAAAGTACTTTTATACCAAGGAGTTACTTGGAACATTCAGTAAACATCTTTTCTGAGAAATACTATTAATGAGGTAATTATAGACAGATATTTTCTGAAAGGGCAAGAACATTAACTTTGGATTTTCTTGAGGAGGAACTCTAAATTCAAGCTTTTAAACGCCATTATAGCTAACACAGTTTAAAAAGGATGTTTTCAAAGGAAAATATAGGAAAATAAAACACCGTCTTCATAAAAATATCGAGATATCACTTACTACTACTGTCTTGTCAGTGGACATCTCTAATAATTTAATTCACAAGCAACATCGCAGGCCTATGATACGTAACAAAATTCAATGCTTCTCTGAGAAAGCTGCACAAAAAACAGCAGCAGCAAAATGTCTCACTGTGCAAAACAAATCAGTAAGTGGGTACGCAATGGGGGCATGGAAGGTGGGGTGGGGGGTTTTCGAGGTGGGGGTGGGAGGGTAAGAAAGAGAATAAAATTTCTGAAAACATGACAATGAAGAACGTTGGAGCAGCATTCGCAACAATACGAGGAACATGACTGTATCAGCGAGGACAAGCCAAACACAGATTATTATGGTTGATGGTCATAACAGTCAAAGAAAGTAAAAAGTCTCAGTTTACTCTATCTGCAACACATCTTCGGACACACATGTATAAACGTCTGATATTTACATTTTTTTTTCCTATTCGGTGTGCATCTATATCACAACATTTTCCAGAAGTCCACGACATACAATAAACTCAGGGTTTCACCTTTGGTTATGTAATTATCAAGGCTAGGTTTAAAAAAATATAGAACACACGTCCATGTTACTTTTGCATACAGTTAAATTTAGAGTGAAAATATATCAACAAAGCAGCTGGTCGGCTCTAAATTTGCATCTGAGGAAAAAAAAAAAAGAAAGAAAAAAAATAGCAAAAACTGAAGTATTTGATCTTGATGTTGATCATTTGTGGGTGGTGAAAGTCCACCAAATTTCACTCCCCATTTGTGTTTGATAGAAAGAGAATGTGGCTGATATGGATGGATGTTTATGTGCCTGACATCTTTATTTTGGTGTATGTGGATCTGGATGGAAGAGGATGCTCTTCTGGTGTATCAATGTGTTGCATTGAGCCAGTTAATATAGGTCTCGTATCTGTCTCCCAGCCCTCTACACACCCGCTGAATGAGGATTTCAATGTGTTATGATTGTAAATGTAAGATTTTGTTGCCAGCATTTTATTGAGCAACTGAGGCCAGCTTTGTAAAGTTGACAATATGAAACAAGATAAAAATAGTTTAGGTCGTAGTGCTGGCTGCATATAAGCAGAGAGCAAACTCACCATTTAGTAACCAATGACACCTACATAGCCGACCCAACTAAAACATTATGTCGACATTACAAGCAAACAGTATCTCTATCATATTAAAATATTCACATCTGTTCCTTACAAGACACTTTTTTCACATGTAAAAGAAAACATCTTTTAAGTCTCTTTATATCATCACTTCATACAACTATATATGTGTAGCAATTAAGGCAATCATTTGGGGGCCAAAACTTACTCTTTTCCCAACTCCTATCTCAACCCCTCGAGGGTTTGCTTACAGATTCGGTACAGCAGCTTTCATCTCCTCTTGTCCAAATGTTGTCAAAGTCCCATCGAGACGTCGCTTTTCAGTTTCTGCTCGTGCTGAACTTGACCGTCGCAATTGTTTTGCTTGTTGTCTGCAGTTTCCAGAGATGTGGGGAATATTCCCTGTCCCTGCAACTGGCAGCACTGGAACAAAGAGAGAAACATGAAATAGATAGAAGTGTGTCATTGGTCAAAGAGATAAGGCGCATCTCTTTCACAGCATTTATGATTCCCACCCTGAGGCGGGAAAGCAAACACCTGACTGCAGATAATAGTAAGAGGAGGTTTAATATGTATTTTTTGGCACTGACAGTGAAGATAGACAGACAGGACATGCAGCAAAGGCTCGTACAGGCCAGGAGTTGAACCCACAACCGCTGGTACCTTATTTCTCCCCCAGTCAAATAAAATAGTCTCTTTAATCTATTGATTTTTGCTGAAGACATGATTCTCAGTTTTTGGTTTTTATTTATTTATTTTTTATTTTTTTGGTGATAATGGACAAAAAAAGAACAACACAGCGGCACGCAATGTCAGTGGATTTTGTTTGGAAGTTCATAAAAGGACAGTTAGGTCACATTTAAAAAGGCAATGCAATTTGAATTTGGAGGTCAGAGAAACTGGTCTCTGGTGATACACACACGACTGAAGAGCTGAGTTTGAATCCGCACACACACACACACACACACACAAAGTTTTCTGCTTCTTAACTATTTGATGTTTTTGTGCAAGACTCAGGGAAAAACTCCTTTGAAAATATTAAAGGAGGAAGTCATGCGAAGTTGTAAAGCAACAAAAGAGCATTGTCACACTTGCAGTGCCACACATGCTGTCATTTTGTCCCCTTCAGTGTGTGACTGCAGTGCAGCGCATGTGCCTTTGTTCGATGTTCAGCTTTAATATTCCATCAGGCTGTATTTTAAGACCGATGGTCAGTACCTGATGTGAGTTACTGTTGGATTTTACAGACACGTTCTCGCCAACGTGATATAATGAAGTAAATTCTCTCCATTCCTTTTTGGGCATAGAAATAGAAAAACATAAGAACCAACGCATCCAGTTCATTCTGCCTTGCACCTTTATTCTGTGCTGTGTGAATTACACGGAGGTGGAACGGCATAACATTTTATTCCGCCATTGTTACGCCTTTGTTCCACTTTGTGAGGCTTAACACACTGTAAAGAGCTGGAGTGTGATAAAGTAGTAGGGGCTACATGAGTGCAAACTCCTTACTGCACCAAATGTAGAAAAACAACTCTTTGTTCTAAGTTGACGTTTGTGAAAAGAGATGTTTGTCCTGTTATCTGGTGCACTTTTACATTTCAAGCCTTATCTTTTTTTATTTCTTTATGATTATCATTATTATGTATTTTGTAAAAAATATTTCTGTCCAGTAACAGAGAAATGTATTGCATCTTATATTTCCGGTCACAGAGAAGGGAGGCTGGTTTATATGTATTTGTATTCAAGTTTTATTATGAACACACAGTTGAATTTTCAGTTTGGATGAATTGCAAAAATGACTTTGAATGTTATTGATTAAACTGGAACGGGCAGGCTGGGTCTCGAAAGAAAATCATTCAAGAAAACAGTGCATCGTTGCACCTCTCGTAACAATGATATACATGTGAACCATTAGATTTTAAAACATCGATTAAACATCATGCTTGGCCACACGTGAAATATGTTCAATCCCTTTCAGACATGCACAGTGATATGCTTTTCTGTAACATTTTGTGGCATAAATCTGAGTAAGTTGGACCAAGTCACGTGTTATTTTCAACAAGAAGCAAGTCTGAACTGCAGCAGTCCCATTAAAGGACAGGCACACGGCTGCGGTGGGTTAATATGACATATCAGCTGCTCAGAGGAATCTGACAGACTGCATTATTAAATAATTAAGTTACAACTACAATAATTAGCTTAAGCACAAGGTTGTGTTTCTTTTTACTTTTAATGAACTAGAAAAAGCTGTTAAATCTGAAGCTCCATCTCTCACACAGACCATATTATCAATACATTCAGCTTCTACCGTCCAGTACTGGTGTGTCTTACACAACCACTGGTCTTAGTACACTAATAAAACACGACAATGCAACATGGCTGTGAGAAAACTGTGGCTTTATAACACTTTAGGAATATACCTCACTTGAAAAGAGAAGTGAACCTTCCAGTTTGTTAACCAGACGTCGGCTCGCTGATCTCTGGGAGTGATGACTGTCAGGACAGCAGGCTGTCTGTCAGACAGCTGTCAAACTCAGAGAGGATTGAGACGAGGAGAACATTGACAGTAGACTGTGAAAAACCAATAACATTAATGAAGCCCTGCACTACTTTGTTTTAAAAGGCAATTTTCAAAAACAAAACAGAAATGCATTTCAGCTCAGTGTTGAAAGAGATCTCCATCTACCTCATACCACTGTAACTGCGTATCACACATCCATCCATTACCCACGGGACGTACATGTACTAGAAATAACAGCTGTAAACTCAGCTGGAAAAAGTCTTTGTGGCAGAATGATCATATTGCGTCTTTCCTCCTGAACATGGATACATTTGTAGTTTGGTAAAATTCAGTTGTTGGCTGCATACCAACCAGTTTATAGCAGCTAAATGGTTTAAAACTGCCACTGCCAGACAGGACTATTCCTGAGACGTCATCCGCAGCAAAAACAAAAACAACTGCTAGCTGTCTAACATATTCAGAGTAAAAGTGTGCTAATTTGTGTTTATTTTTCTCTGAAAAGGGCCTATTTTTGTAATTGAGTTGTTTCTGTGATGCTTTAAACTGACTCTAAATATGTATTTAGTTTAGTGCTCCTTTTTCCCTTTAAGGGAACAGTTGTTGGATTTATTGGCATCTATTGGTGAAGGTGCAGATCAACCAACTGAACATATGAGACGCTCAGTAAACTCAACACATTTCCAAAAAGTTTACTTTTTGGAGTTGTGTTGCTGCCATCAAAATCAACATGAAATGAAAAATGTCTCAGCTCTTTATCTTCTATTGGGAATAACATATGGGTTTGTGAGATTTGCATTCTGTTTTTCTGTTTTTATTTACATTTTACACAGCGTCCCACACAGCGTTTTTGGAACTGGGGTTATACTTGTAAATGAAAAATCGTTATAAAATACACAGACATTTGTTAGTATCATGCATAAGGGGATGTCAGGTCAGAAAACTGCTTAAAAGAAATGTAAATACAAAATATTTATTTATTCTTAAAGCTTAATGTACCTACAGTTTGAGATAACTGATCATTTCAGTTGCTGCCTGAAAAGGTCAGTCGCAAAGGACAGAAAAACAACATCTTATGTTGATCGATTCATCTGCGTTTCAACGGCAGCTGCACTGGTCCAAAATGGAGAAAGAAGGGGAAATAAAAAAAAGAACACTTACAAATACAATGAAAAATAAATGTACTGGTGACTTATTTAATAAAAACTCAACAAAGTCATGATGAACATCTACTTCATTAAAAAAAAGCACAATTACTGCTAATTGGCATTTTGGCTGATTTAAATCTCCTTTGCAGTTGTGTTATTGTATATTTGACTCAAGTTTAAATGCTTTCCTCATAAAGTGTTTATGTTATTTTGGCTACCTCCTCTAGGGCTAAACATTTTGCAGAATAACTGTTCTGTGTAACAGCTATTTGTGCTTATTAAGACGCACAGTATTAGAGACAAACGTCTCTTTTAAACAGAGCAGCTGTTGTACAATTCTCCACCTCAATAGTTTTAGGATTTTCACATTGTCTCGCAGGAGTTGAAGACATTTTGCATGCAATCATAGCTACAGCAGGAGCAAGGCAATTACAACAAACATACTGAGTGTTTTTATGTAATTCCCTCATTAGGGCTTTAGAGCTGAACCCGTGGTTATTATTATTTTTTGCATGTGTTTTCTCTTAAATACACTGCACCTCTAAAGCAGGACTCTGCAGCATAATTCAGAATGATCACCTCTCTACATGTTGTGCTGTATGCATGTAAGTGACATGGTACACTAATTCAACTGAGAAGATTAGGGACTTTCTAGAAAGGTTCTGTGATAGTCTATCCTCATTCTTAATGTTGGACTTGGAATGGAATTTAAATTTATTTGTTATCTAAAACCAAAACAAAAAGATTAAAAAAAAAAAGTCTTGTGTCTTGGCCCCCTGGCTGTGTGCCCACCTCGAAAAATTGAGCACACTTGAATGCCTTCACTTCTGTTACCCAGCAGGACTGTTTTCACTGTCACACTATGAGTCTGTCTGCTCAAGGCGAAGCCAAAAGCACCACATTAAACCTGTTGAGATCTACAAAACCACCTGCTTGCCAAGAAGTCATCCCTATTCACAATTCAAGAGCACAGCAGCTGTTTTTCCACGGGAGTGGATTTAAAATTGTTATGGTGTTTGCAGAAAGTGGCCAGTTGAGACCGCTAGAAAGAGAGAGAACCTGCAAGTACTATATATATTCAAAAGTAGTGTAAAATACACTTTTATTTAAATGTTCTGCTGCCATATGAACTAAAGTGCCATAACATTTGTTGTTCAAACACTTTTAACATCAGCACTTGTTAGTAACACATATTTAGTGTAAATCTCATCTTAAAAATTGTAAAATAAAATAAAGATTGTTGCCACTGCCAAGGCATTAATGTCATCCTGTTTTTATTAAAAAAAAAAAAAAAAAAAAAGTCTATAAACAAAATCCAACAAAATGATTGTGGCTCAGCACAATCAGAACATTAAAACAGGTAATTTCTGAGGTAACGGCAGAAACTTTTAACAGGGAGTTGAACTTGGTCGTTGTCACAAATAAGCTTGTTTCTGTTGAATCCTCTGTCTGGGAGAACTTAAAAAATCAAATGTTTAAAATGAAAATGTCCATGTTAAAGTTCAGTAACTTTACAAATCCATGTATGATTCATTCTTTGCATTTTCAATTGTCAATCAAAAATAGAAATAAAAAATTGAAAAATAAAAAGTGACATTTTATTACGTTTTTCATTTTTTAATCTAATACAAAAAAAATGAAAAAAATGCCTGTTTTTTTATATATATATATCTTTATAAGACTTGGATCAAAAATATGAAATGAAAAAAAAAAAACGGGCCACAGAACTGATTTTGTTTTATAATCGAGGACTGGACTTTCAGTTGTCATTTCACATCTGTGCCACTAGTTGGAGCCGCACTGAAGTAACCAGTAAGAGAACAGCAGGACAGTGAACACATGGAGCAGATCTGATGTAACACAGAGGAATGATGCAAAAGCTTTGATTTAGTCCAGAATTTTTTTTTTAGACAGAATTATTAATATTGCTACCTGAGTTGCTACCCGAACACGGATTTTTACCGTTCTCCATGTCTGTTTTAGCTTTTCCGCATGTTTACCTGCCAATTCTCTTCTGGTTCCACAGCAGCCAGTAACAGACTTTTCAAAACAAAAGCATGTGACAACAACATGCATTAACTTGCGATAAAATAAATGTCGGTGTTAATTGTTTTTCTATGTTCTCACCACCCACACCTACCTCTCTCTCTCTCTCCCTCTCTCTCTCTCTCCCTCTCTCTATCTATCTATGGCAAAAAATGTAATGGCAAAAATCATAATCACAATTATTTTTGATTGATATTGAGATCACAGTTATTTAACATGATTATTCATTGGCTTTGGTAACATCATGAATTTATTGAGCATTGACAATAGCTTTTAAGCACTGCACTGCAATGCTAAGGCTTTTTACCAGACAAAAATAATAAATTGCTTTACTGCTCAATTAATATATTACTAGTGTGCACTTGAGCCTACAGTAATATTGGTAGGCTATTTACATGTTGATATATGCAGCAGAAATATTGCTATGTGGATCATTTATTAAGTCTCAGCACGGAGTTTCACTTTCAGCTATGTTAGTATAAAAGGAAAACTTACTTTAAACTTAAGGTAAACAACTCGAATTTAGGCAGCGATCTACCAGTCAGCAGCTCTCTCTCTCTCTCTCCCTCCCTCTCTCTCTCTCTCGCGCGTGCGAACCATCGTACCACCGTAAGGGGTAGTCGGAGGGGGAAGCTCGCCCTTGAAAACTTGAACAACGACCTCACCTTGTCTTTGCTCATCTCTTATCTCAGCCTCATCTTGAGAAGCGCCGTCAGGACTGGCCACCGCTGCTCCTCCTGCTGCGGCTGCGCCACTGGTTGTTTCTGAAACTGGTTCGTGTTGACAACCAACGTTAGCTGGCCCATAACCGTCTTTATACTACAGCCGCAAGCAGCCTGGTTGCCAGATAGCTAAGCTATAGACTTGATGTGAGCATACAGACATCAGCAGCAGCTGTCTGGAGTGGACTACCTTAACTTTAATTGGACTTTGCATAACAAGCAAACTCGGTTCACCTTTGGGAAAGAAAGCAGTCAACAGCTGCCTCCCCTCATTCTGCCTTCTTTGTTTTTATTCTCTCTCTTTCTTCTTGCAATTAGAGGTGGGCAGATCGATCCAAATATCGATGATATCGATACCAACTTTGGTATTGGTATCAAATGATACTCGTGTAAAAAGATCCATCCTCAAGCTTTATTTTTCTCTCCCACAAACACTGACTGATGTGAAGTGAGAATTCATTGAAGTCTGTTTCTGACACGCTGTCGCTGTGTTCGCCTCCCGTCTCGTCTCCTCTATTGACGTTCCGTCACTTGGTTCAGCTGCAGCAACCAAACAAGCATGCAGGTAGACTCAGTCTGGCCCCTCCCCCTAGCCCCGCTGTATTTTTTCCCCAAAACGAAACAACGGCAAATTGTGTAGTTTGTAAAAAGGCTGTAAAATACAGTGGAAACACAACAAATGTATTTAAGCACATGAAAAACCATGCGCAAGAAAACGAAGAGCCGCAGAAATGGATAGAGGAGGAGAGACATCCTCCATTTCTTGACAGACTGCCAAGCCTGAGACAGACGTCATCTTCAGCATCAATTCATATTAACTTTCAAAGTACATGTTACTTAAGTCATATGTTACTGGAGCCAACTCAAAAAATATAATTAGGACCTTGAAATAACCCAGTACATGTCATGTATCCCATTGAAAGGTGTTATCTAAGATAAAATAACATTAGATAATCCTGTATTTATCCCACAGTGGAGAAATCTATCAAGTTAAAGCAACAGGAAAGGGCACACAGTGCAAACAAAATTACACAAGTGTTGAAAGATATAATATCATAAGAGGCGGAATAGAATAAAAAAACATGAACAGAATAATTCAACTCCAAGAAATACAGTATTTACACAAGAATGTTAATAGTGATAAAGTATTTTGAAGTCACCTATAAAGTTTGCTGAAATTCTATCCTAGGTTTTAACAAAAAAAATCCAAAGACAAAAATCACAAAAACACCAAAAGATCAGCAGTTTCACGATAGATCAAGCTTAATATGAAAAAGTATCGGTATTGGTATCGGTATCGGCAATACTGGCCCTGTGTTTACTTGGTATCGGATCGATACCCAAATTCCCAGTATCCCCCAGCTCTACTTGCAATAGCCCGATTTCTGCTTTTTGGGCAGCATGATGCAAATTCAATGTGGGTTCACTGACGTTACACTTGTCGCCGGTCGCTGTCAGGTGGACTAAACCATTTTGCTCCTCCAAGAGGAGGCCTCCAGAATGTCCATTAAGTTGGGAGAACTGTGACATAAAGTTCATTCTCTCAGCTGATGTTATCAATATATGAAATAAAGCATGACACCAATTAATTGGAGGGCCCAATTCATTCGGAAAAAAACAAATTGATTTTCATGGGCCCCTCTTCCTACTCGGGTCCCCTGGATAGTCAGGTCTACTTTTCCCCCCACTACCACGCCCATGTATATACATATGAATCCAAATCAATCAACAGCTACCAAGCTTGATATCTGAGACTGATTTTGTGATTTTAGGACAAAGACTAGAGAAAGATGACCAAGGGGATCAGTATTTAAGTGTCTGCTGTTTTTCTTAAATTAAGCAGTCATTTTAGACACACGTGTCCCTTGCCATTTTTAAATTAAGGTGCAGGGAGTCGTATCATTGCCTGCTACACAGATGCAGAGAAATGTGTTGGTACCCTTCCATGAAATAAAAATGAAATAAAAAAGAATTCACATTTACTGTATCTTGAAACTGAAACTTGAAACTGACAACAGTTCATGTTAAACACAAATCAAACTTTGCTTTGACTTTTGATTTAACTGAATAATTACCACACTAAACCAAATGGTATGAGCATGATGTCCCATCTTTTTCCACTCTCACTGATCGCACAAAAACACATTTTTACAAAGTGTTCTGTTGTTTCACAGTCTTTCTGGATGAAAAGCATCCTCGCAGGTCCACAGACACAAAACAAGTCCTTCATAGCTCTGGTCACTGATTGTGTTTTATTCAAGCAGTCCTGAATAAAGCACAGAGCTGAATTAACACCGACAAAATAAAGGCTGAAGAAAGACTAAATTAAAGTTTCTACTCGATTGATCCGGTGGGACACACACAGCAGTGCTGCTGGTGTTAGTGGTGTTTCTGCTGCTGCAGGAGGGAGACAGCAGACGGTGGCTACTCCAGGCTGCAAAGCAAGGCAGCAGGGTTTGAAGAGTGGATAGTACCCCAAATCAGGTGAAAAAGTTCTTAACACAGTCGGTCCAGGGTCTTTAGTTTGCTTGTCACTCAGGTTTTGATCCTTTTACAGCCACACTCTTCAGCTGTTTTGGCTAGGCGTTCCAACGGCAGGCTGACTTCAGCATACCTGTGATGTGCTGATTGATTTTATCCTCTCCACAGAGTTTGCTTTCACAGTCGCACCTTGCTAGGTATTTCAGTATCACCCATTCACACAGCCCTGATTACGCCTCTGTTGTTTAGCAAGCAGGGAAACGTGATGAAACGCTGCTCTGTTCCATCCCTGAAGATCTCACACAGCACTGCGAGGCAGAATAAAGCTAATACACAGGTGGAATGAACTGGGTTTGTGAATGGCGTCACAGATGATCTTCATTATGTACCCTTAACTTAATGTTTTGTTGCAGAGTCCTCTAGCAGTAGTTGCTGTCTGTGACGTCTGTACTACAGACGTCACAGACAGCAACTACTGCTAGAGTAGACTGGGTGCTACAGACTCTGTAGCACCCAGTGAGACTTGTGCCAATCTGCCATTAAATTCAGCCCAGTCTTCCCAAAGAGACTGCTCCTCCATCTCAGGATTGAAGGGTACCTTCTCCACACTTCTTTTTTCAAATCTTTCACAGATGTTCAATAAGATTAATATCAGGCTGATATTTTTCCATCAGCCATTCTTGGGTGCTTTTAGCTGTTTGTGTTTTGGGTCATTATCTGGTGAGAAAAGTCATGACCTACTTTAGTCTGAACTTCCTGACTGCTGGCTGTATGTTTCCTTCCAGGATGCATTGCTAGTCTTTATTTTATTGTGCAATGCTCAAATTCAAGGCGCCTCCATCCAAACGCTAATAAAACAATTCTCAAGATATGATATGGTGATCTTTTCTTTGACATCTTTATTTTTTTTTTTGAGCTTTGAACTGTCATGTCTTGGAAAAAAAAGGTTTCAGTTTTTGTCTCATCAGTTCCAAAAGACAGAAACTCCCAGAAACTCTGACTTGTCAACAAGCATTTTAGCAGATTTGAGTCTGGCTTTTTTATGTTTCTCTTTTAACAGTGGAGCCCATTGTTCAAAAGGCGCTGGATGTTGTGAACACACAGCGACATAACTTTGACCTTCAAGCTCACTTTAAATGTGTTCAGATGCTTGCCTTCCTTTTCTGATTTACTGTTTTCTTCTTGAGCTCCAGAGAAAAGTCTGACCGCACTGGTCCATGTGTAGTACACACTTGATACCAAATGACACAGCGGCATGTTTGACTGCCTCTGTGTTGCATACGTTAACACTGGCTAAGGTTAAACATTTTACATTTAGATTAAAACATGACTGTTATTATCATTTTTGGAAATACCAGCAAATCAGTCAAGACTATTGTATAGAATACAGGAGGTTTGTTGAATAAAAGATAAATCTTTTCTTGTCATATTTTTATTGGTCATCGCATGCTAAAGGCAAGCTGTTATATATGAAACAACTGCTTTTAATTCAATCACTTCTCAGGGGGAATGGACATGGGTAAGGACTGTTTCAGGAGGAAGGACATCTGTGCAACACATTTGTTGCACCCAATCCATCTAAGACGTTGGTGGATGAAAGCTACATAGATACAAGGGCTGATGGGAGAGAACTGAACAGACTTACCCTAACCAGAGACGTTCAGATGTTTATGTGAATATATTTTCTCATCAAAATGACAATCAAAACTAAACAACTGAAGAGCTCTATCTGACAAAGAAAGATGAGGAGAAATATGCATTCTGAGATTTTCATGTCACAGACAAAATGTTTCAATGACCTCCCAGCCAAACAATTTCAACAACTGCCAAGTACGAAAAATTCAGTTTTAAAACTAAACGTATCGTGTATTCTGCTTCGACATGTTGGGGGTCGATGCTCAAAGGAGACTGGCTAATCATAGAGGCGGGTTGAAGGAGGAAAAGCAGCACTAAAATAAAAGGCAGCATCAATTATTTATCAAGATAAACCACAAACATACCAAGATCCAAATGTAAGAAAAATAAGAACTTACTAAGAATTTATTATTTTGTTTGGTAATAATTATTTGAACATCTAGGGTCAATACAAAATGATCCCCTGTTTTTTTCCTTTGTTATTTTATTCCTCCCATCTGTACTGGCAACTAAATTTTAGGTAACTATTGAACATCTCCTCAAATCAAGGAATTACAGAGTGAGTCCATGAATAACCAATGCCAGTGATGTGATGCCGAAAATGTGAAAATACCATCATTTTCCAGCCAAACTACTTGAATTTCAGGTTTTGTACAACCATATTTGATTATACATCAAAGGTAACCAAGGTGCATTGACACTGTTCAGGGTTTTTCATTTGCTTTAAGTGAACTGCACTAATATCTTAGATGTGAAATCACAAAAATATTCAACAGATATTAAGAGGACATGACAAGTACAGGTATCTTCTTCTGGTCACTGCCACTATGTTAAAAGTCGGTGCATGTCGGCAGCCACGTGTCCTGCAACTACTCCAGTAAGGTTTCTGCTTCCATAGAACCGGATCAATACTTAACTAATTATGACAAAATAGACAAGTGTGAGACGCAAAGACCATGACCGCTCCTCCTTCACCATCTGTTATCAGTCGTTGTCTGTCGGGACAAACAACTACATTATCACTTAAGTGGATTGAAATATTTGAATCTGGTCAGCCATTTATTTTGATGTAGGTCGGTTGCCCCGACTACTAACAGTAACTGCTGCAAACACAGATTCTGTTTTCAGTCCAAACTGCTTTGATTCATGTCATTTTATTCCCAAACAAAAATTTTACTCTTCTTACCATCAAATGACAGACCAAGGGTTCTTTTAACTCCATAATGTTCATTTAGGTATCTCAGTCATATTCCAGCTCTGAACTAAGTTGCCGCTATAATCAGGGACGGAGGAGAGTCACTGCATGAACTGTTAAATGGTGCATTCAATGAAAACCCTGCGTTTCAGCTTGACACTTCACAGAATAATAGTTGCTCATTTGAGAACAGCTTTTCTGGAGTTTATGAAGACAGAAGATCACTGAAATGATGCTACTTTTCTTTTTTTCCACGGTTGGAAACTGCAGACAGAGCAATAGATGACAGTTGATAAAGCGTTTGTCTGCTCTCCATCAACTGCTTGAATGGACTTATGCATCTGGAATCAGTTTCAACCAAGCTTTTGCCCACATGTTCAGCAGTGCGCTTGCATACATACTTTTGTAAGTGTGCATATACAGAGTGCTCATCGTGTATTGTTACACTTTGTCTAGACTTTGTAGATAAGTGCAAAGCAGGGAGGTTTTTCCACATGGGCAGAACAATATTATCTGTACCTCAGGAAGGAGCAAATCTTTGAGGAAAGCAAATGGCAGAGGAGGAAATTGACAGCAAGAACAATTACAGAATAATAAAGGAAAATTACATATAAAGGTTTCTCCCATGCTTGATACCTTCCCTCCATATCAATGCTCCTGCCCGCCAGTCTTATTCCTCGTGGTTCTTATTGCACCTTGTATTTTAACCTTGGAACCTCTGAGCTGCACGTGTGATGTTTAACAAGTTCTCATGAGCGAACGCATTTGCCTTTTTGGCAGAACGAATCTACAATCGGTTGTTCAGCCTTATTTGGAACATTCTTGCACTGTCATTAAATGCAGCTTTTGGAGGCTGTAAACTTGTAAACCACTTTCAATGCAGTTATAACATTTTAGTCATCTCAAATACAGATATCTGGATATTCAGAGGGCAACTGAAAAGGTTGATTAATATCCAGAAAGAGCTAAAAAGGAAAGAAATGTTAGAACATGCTACAGGTAGAACATTTCCATTCCTTTGAAAAAGCATCTGTGTGATTATGACACACTAAAGCCTTTTCTCCCCTGAGTACATTGATTGTGGCACCAGAGTGTTTTTGTTCACGTTCTCATCTAAATATTCTGGTCTGTATGTGAAAGCACTTCAAACTAACACAATCAAAGCACTTCAGCGACAAATCATCTTTTATATCTTTCAAAGGAAATGTTCCATGAAATTGAGATGTCTTTTTGGTATACTAACAGGGCCAACTTCCACTTTGACCATCCTTTGCTGAGGATTTCAGATGTTGTTTGTTATCATAGCAGTGTTTTTGTTGTTTGCTGGCGAATGAGGGATCAAACGATCAAATTATCCTTTTTTTTTTTTTTTTTTTTTTTACGACTCCTGAATGTGCTGCTCTTTGTTGGGCAAATGTTGCAGACAAATATGTACAAGTATTGAAATGATTTTTTAAAAAAAGGGAAAAAAAGTACATTTTTTGCATATGAACAAATCAGAAAATTGATCAGTTATTTTTAATGGAATGCCATCCATCCATTATCTATACCCGCTTAATCCTCTGCAGGGTCAAGGGGAACCACCAATTAACCTAACATGCATGTCTTTGGACTGTGGGACCCGGAAGAAACCCACACAAGCACGGGAGAACATGCAAACTCCACATGCAAACCCCTGCTGAGGTTTGAACCAGGAACCATTTTGCTGTGAGGCAACAATGCTAACCACTTAGCCTCTGCGCTGCCGTCTGATTAAATGACTTACATTACCACAACCTCTATCTAAAGTTAGGAAGCTGTATAAAATATTAACAAATTTAGAATTCACAGTTTTTTTCTGATTATTGTAAAAAAAATAACCCACTACCTGGACCTCCAGGACACCTAGAATTATGGATGATACTGATAATAAACCTTACTTTTACTTCAAGACCACACCATCTACAATTTACCCAAAAGTTTTACATTTTGATTTGTCAAACCACATGAGGCAGTTTTATTTCACAGGGAGACAAAACTTGATTTACAATCATTTTTGGAATCTTTTTCTGTGGAATATTTTGTGAACATTAATTTACAAGCTCCAAATCTTATTGACTTCAATCACATCGAGGAGAGAGGGGGCACATGTAGCACCGTGTCTGGCTTCCTGTTTGCTGACATTAATCCAAAGGCAGCGGGGGATTTTCTGCCTCTTGCTGCTTCTTGCCTCACACTCCTGCAGGGTTCTTAGATCCACACTCACTCTCCTGTTCACACACAAGCAAACATACACTGATGAACACACGATAGACTATAAATATTCAGGCTAGAATCAGCGGTATGTGCATCACCATGCACGCTGGGGACATAACCCACACTGTGCTCGCTCCAACCCTGCCACCGAGCTCTCTGTCAGCACTATTTTGTGGAGGAAAACATTAGCACATCTGCTTATCTGATGGTGTTCATTTAGAAAGACTTGTCCGTGAATGCGCCCAGACACGAGCAGCGCCGTCAGTCTACTCATTAGATTTGTTGTCTGTGGCACATCAAGCCAACCTTCAGGTGTTGCCTTTGTTTTCGCCTGTTTCCGAGGGCAAAGGATGCTGTTTGGAAAGCACATGTGCAACACCACGCATCACATTACACCATGACACACTGTCACAGTGAATTAAAGTTAGGGCTCAAATAGAGGCGGTGGTCAGGAAAAATCGTAAATGCCACAGTGCTCTGTTCCTCTTCAAAGAAGACCTCTAGATGTCAGAACTGGCAGAACGAGAATTCCATCAGATAAAATAGGCTCTCTTAATTTCATACATGTAATAAACAACATGTCACTGATTTTCCTAAAGTACTGATCTGTATAAAACTTGCATCACTAATGCATAATACAAGTCGCATGATATGAGATGGCAGAACCATCTTAAAACTGGGTTAGCACCAA
Source organism: Hirundichthys speculiger (assembly GCA_018398805.1). Lineage (NCBI taxonomy): Eukaryota > Metazoa > Chordata > Actinopteri > Beloniformes > Exocoetidae > Hirundichthys > Hirundichthys speculiger. Next base: position 247,411 of record JAGFBZ010000909.1, read on the forward strand.
TTACTTCCATACCGGCAGCCAAGTTGGGATGTTTCTCTTTTTTTGAGACACTGATAAAATCCGACAGCAGCTATTATCTAATCTTTTTTACCCTACAATTTACCTGCAGAACAAAAGGTTTAGAGATCAAAATGTCCGAATCAGAAATACTTTCAGTCTCAGAAACACATCTAGGGCAAAAATGTCAATGATGTAGAGTGTTTGAAGCACATTCCTAACTTTTAAAAAGTTATGTTGATGTGGTAAAAAAAAGTGAGTAACCACACAGGACAGACTCAATATTACACTGTATGTGCAGAATGTTCAATTAGTTCCATGTTAAAGGGTGTTTTTAGACGTGCGGTCTCTCTATCGGGCAGGCATAGAGATGACTAAATGCAAAATAAATACTGTATGTATTAAAGTAATTGTTTTTATATAAAATCAAGTTCCCAGAGAACAGTTGAAATTAGATATAAATGCGTCATTTAGTGTCATCACCCAGTCATAATTATTGTTCGTCCACTAACTGAATTTCAAATCTGATTCTTGTAAAAATGTTAAACTTTACCTTGAGCTTTGTTTTTGATCTGTCTTTTGAATTTTGGGCTAATTAGAAAGTTTAATCATCCTCAAAAAAGGATGATTCTGCTTTACATTTGCGCAGCAGCATGAAGATGTTTGCATCTAGCTACCAGCACTGTTTGACCGCTGCGCAGCCCGGCAGAACCACAACAGCTGCACATGCCAAGTCTTGTTAACTGTCCAGACATTTTTTAATCACACTGACCTCAACAGCCTCGTCAGAAATAAATAACACTCGAGCTAGCGCTTATGTAACAAAATTAATTATGTGAAAGTGGATTTTACAGTACTGTTTCTGTACATAAGAACCCATAACATTTTTGCTCAGTTTATTTCTGTTTATTTACTCCTGCACAGAGCAGCTGGATGCTTTAATCATTTACCTCCTACTTTTAGTTGTCTTTTCAGATCTGTGCTTGTCTTTTCACTTGTTTTCCACATTTTATATCACATGTTTGCATATTTAGAAATTGCACAATTTTGAGCTGTCTTCATAGAAAACCTTATTAGTCCCCTTGTTAATTTCTGCATGGGACAATTTATACCAGATCTTTTGTTGCTTTTTTAACATTTACAGATTGTGTTTGTTAGGGTTTCTCTGGTACAGATGCATAAAAAAATGCAGTTGTGGTGCATTAAGCACAATTTCATAATTTGTGTGAACAAAAGCACTGAGCCATATACCCAAAATGAAAACTGTCATTATCTCTTTTTCCCCCCGTCAGTCACTTGATACCACCTCCAAACCAGCCTCTTCTATCTCAGGCCCCCACAGGCATCTCTCACATGTGCATCACAACAGTGACTTAATGAAACGCCTACAATCACTTATCAGCAGCAGATGTAGATGCCTGCCAGTTGTGCTGCCGAGCATAAAAATTACTATGTTGTTTCTCTTCATAATGTTTGCCACTAGCAATATATCCCCAAATTTACAAACCAAATTAAAAGCTAGGACTCATTTTGTCTTACTGTAATTGTGTGTAAGATGTTTTATTATAAGCTTCAAAAGTTGCATTTGAATCAGATTAGCACTAGTCTCCTGCAAGAACTTTAAAAATAGTTATCTATCAAGACAGCTTGAAACAGTTGAAAACACTGCATGTTGCAATCAATGCAGCTTTCATTGTGTTGCATTGCGCAAAATCTATTTTAATTAAAAGCTTGAATGTCGTTACTCCACCTAAATTATCACCATTTGAACAAATGCATGAACTTTTTGTGACCAAGATTGGTTGATGCTCACAGGGGACAGAGATCTTTGAGGTTTACCTTATTTCCAGAACAAAAATAAAAAAATAAAAATTACAGAGCACATTTGGACCCTGAATGAAAGATTGTTACTTGTAGCCTTTCATGCCTGATGGATAAATAAAATGTAAATAATGAAAAGGTCTCAATTTGTACAGATAGATGTTGCGTTTTTTGACCATAGTGATATAGTGATATTTTTCTTGTAATTGACATTAACAATAATAATTAGTAATTGAAAAAAAAAAGTAATTGTATTTAACAAACATTTGTATCAAGAAAAATGTTTCAGGGGGGAAAAAAAATCAACATGGATGAAAAAAAAAAATTCTGCAACACGTGGCTCAAAGAATTTTAAAGCTTGTCAGTGCTGGCCCAGACCCACAACACTGAGCACAAATGCTTCTTACAAAGCATACTGATTGAAAAACTATTATATTAAGGTTTTGATTACATTTTTTTCATGCCAGATCTCTGAAGATGGCTGCAGTATATTCCCTCCCCATATTTGTTGTTTGAAAAGAAACATTATGTCAGAAGGATACAGTCAGTCTCAGTGTTTGATTTTTAATGAACTTTAATGTATATATGTGAAAAACAAATATTTGTGAGTCGGGGTTTAAGACTTTTTATGTAGGAAACCATATGGTTAACTGTGTGATCGCACTATTTCAGTTTAATCTGTGGTGACAATTATGGTTGAAACTATGGATCACAATTCTATTTTAAAGATATTCTTATGCTTTTTCAGGCAAAGTGCCTATGGAAACAGTCACAATGAGTTTCTGATGCTGTGGACAGCTATTTTCAAAGATAAGCACTGATTACAAGTAGCAACTAAAACGGTGCTTTCTCAGCACAAAACAGCAGATAGACTCTGTTAGCAACCCATCTGGGGTACATAGAAGAGAACTTTAGCAGTTTAAGAGCAGCTGAACTCCATCAGGAGTTGGAGATAAACGGCAAATACAAGAGAGTGAGACCAGAAATACAACTCCAAGTGAATGATAGTTTTGCTGGTTTATAAATATGTTTTCTTACAGATCTGCCATGAAAAACCGAAAAGAGAAGTTGTATTGACATGAAAAAAAAATCTATCTTTCACTCTGCACTGTTGCCAATGGTTATTTTAAGGGGCAAAAAGCCAAAAGAAAGCAGAAAAAGAAAAAACCCTGTGTGAACAATTGACAAACCAATTGATTCAGCAGCTTATAGAGGCATCTTAGCTGCAATACCATGAAGTGATCTTATTTCTGTGTGGCGTTATCAATCTCTCACTGTGCTGTGGAGGAATTTTGCCCCACTCTTCTTTACAATGCTTCAGTTTATTTATTGTAGGTTTGCTGGTATTCATGTATGTTCAGCTTAAATCGAGTCTTGACACAGCATTTCAAACTGGTGGACATCTGGACTCTGGGTCACTGGGAAGCTCGATTCTTTTTTTCTTTTTTTTTGTTGATGTAAATGTGTTGGTGAGCTCATTCTCCTGCTGCATGGCCCAATTAAACCAAGCATTAGCTATTCAGACAGCTGTACTTATTAGACTCTAGAAAACTTTGCAGAGAAGTTGATGCTCACCTCAGTGACTGCAAGGTGCAGGAGTCATGGAGCTGCAAATGAAGCCCGAAGCATTAGCATCCCTTCAGCACCATGTTTGATAGATTGTACTGATGTGTCTCTTGTGGTTTGTTCAGATGCAGTGTTGCAAAGCTAAGCCAGGCTACCATATTCAGTTTGGACACTTTCTCCCAATTAACCTTCCAGACTAGCCATTATTGTTCTTTTTCTAATTGTTTTGTTGTGAGCAATTTGCATGCTAACTGAGGGCTATAGTATCTAAGATGTAGCTTTTGGATTTTTTTGGTGACTTGATGAGGCTCTGAAGATTTTTTTTTCTCTGTTATTTTGCAAACCTTCACATCTGAAAGAGTATTCAGATTTGCTTCCTTTTTTTACATGACAATATGTAATTTTCATCTTGACAGCTTGTTTCTCCTACCCTCAAGAGTAGTTCAAAGATTAGTTATTGACTGCAGGCTTAAAAGTGTTGTAGGTACGCCTTCAGATGACCCCTTAAATTAATTAGAACTGAGGTTCAATAGTTAATTCTTTTAGGTCAGAATCTGATCAGCACTTAATTGTATCATGTTGGCGGGTGATCAATGCATCAGTTGCAAGCAATTAGTCTGAAAATATCAGATGAACAATAAACAACAGTCTGATTGTGCAGAGAAAATAAAAACCTGTATTTTTCTTTTCGGTATTACTTCTTTTTTTTATTTTTTTTTATTTTTTTTTTGTTGTTCTTGATTTTTTTACTTTTTCTTCAAGCCAAATGAGTGCCAGAGTTGATTGGAGCAGCTTTGTTGTTGTTTGGAAAGGTTACAGGGAAACTTTACTTGACTTTCTATACACACCAGCTATAGCGATAAATCTGCAGCGTGGGGAGCAGTCTCAGTGGGTTGTTTCAGTTGAGCCAGTGCTCCAGCCTGGTTATCACCACTCCACTAAATCTGTTAAATGTTTTACTTAGTACACTCATGACCCTTAACCCATCAGAATTGCATTAGACTGGATGGATGCTACCACTTAATGAAATCTCCCTGCCATACAGTCAAAAGTGGCTGAGACCACACAATTATTTTAAATTCATTCACCACATACCAGTTAATGAGAATATAAATGGTTTAAAGATGTTATCTGGGGTTTAAAGACTCTTATGTGAAAATGAAAGGTGATACAGGCTATTTTTTTCTTGATATTTTTCTCGAGGAGGAAAACGAACGATGATGATAGTGATTCTTCCAATGTAACGCCATATTACTGGCATGCTGTGAAAGAGAAACGTAAAATTACCAGTCACTGAATGCTCCATAAATCTTATACGAAGATGAAAAAAAAAAAATAAACAAGCCCTTGATCTTCCCGCTGCAGCCAGGGGGTGGAGGTGTTCCTCAGCGCTCTTCACAACACTGAAGGTTGCTCTGAACAGGAAGACCACTGCTGGCTCACGAGAACTTCGAGGCTTTCATGCTAATGGCTACTGAAAAGGAAATCCTCATTTCCACTGACAATGAGACAGTAATAAACAAAGTTACAGAAACCCGCACACTGATTAGACTACAGCAAAACAATAGGGCTTTATTCAAAAATTAAATAAGGCAGGATGGGGAGAACTGCCCAATTTGTTCATTTGTTTTTATGAAAAGAAGCTGGCTTGACATGAAATTTCCATCCTGGAAATTGGTCTCACTCTGAACTTGAATTACACCCTGCTATAAAAGTTTCTCCTCCCAGAGTAGATGTTTGCGATATTATCATTTTTGTTTGTTTGTTTCAGCCAACACCCGTTGTTCACCATGGAGGCTGCAGACAAACCACGTGCCTCCTCCATTACACAAGAAGTTGCCACCCGCTACTTGCATGAATTGCCATATAAGCCAAACAGATGTAATCCCAACCTTCCTACCCACAAATGCTGCCAAATGTCTTTGTTGAAGTGCTGGCAGAGCTGACGTGATTATGCCCATGTATAGCTAAACATGTGACCACTTTCATACTAAATGTATACACAGCTTCAGAAATCTGAATCAAAACATTCACAAAGTTACCTTTGTGCAATCACAGACTCAGTTGTTTTCTGCACTGCTGGACAAGTGTTCAGTCTGTAGCATCTGAAGTGTTTTTAAAAGCCATTTGATTATACTTTTTAAACTGCCTTTTTATTATTAATTATGGTTAGTTTAAAAGTAGCTGAGCTGAGCACATCTGATTTGTATTTCTCTGACTCGCCTTTTGAGGAGAGGTGTGGTAGAGCTCAAACTTCACATTTACATTCCCACTCAGCATTCTTCACATGCAGTCATCGACAGAAATCTAGACAAATAACTCAGATAAACACCTCACAGAAACTACAGCAGTGGCTCAGCGGTCTGTTTCCACAATAATGTTAGCTGTGTGCACTGTCATCAAAGAGGATAGGTAATCATGCTAAGCTTCAATATAAATGATCTTTTGTCTGAACCTTTGGTAAAGGTAATAAACAAGGTCAAAAACAGTTTGATTCGGTACTGTCACTATAATCTGTTGAATCTTTCCAGAACTTCATCCTGTCCTATCAAATGCTGAATTAATTTGTCTGCCACCTCTTTTATAGCGTCTTTCATGGTGCTGGAGTGACATTGCTTGATGAAGCAATGTCACTCCGCAGTTTCAACTTATTTTAAGTTGGAATAATAAGGAATTTATTTTCCTGTAAATTCATTACTGAGGGGAGTTAAATGCAAATTTCAGCCCAGTTGAACTTTTTTAAAATATATATCTCTTGAGAAGAGAGGTGGCAAAACTAAAAAAACTAAAAATCTAAGTCCCTTCACAAGTCTTTCCTTCAAGTGGTGGCTGTTTCCTAGACAGACGACCTCTTACTGTCTCCTTTCCATTCTTGTAATTTTGTTTCACACATCAGACAGATTTATGTGTCCCTAATGCAGTGTTGGTGCAAAAAAAAAAAAAAAAAAGAGAGAGATTTCCTTCTTGCTGCTCATCACTCATCCATACAACACTTTTATTGCTGATGTGTTATGGTGAAAGTTTTCTATGAATGTCATTCATTTATGGCTTCCTCACTGGTCATGATCAAGAATTGTTTTATTTGTCTTTGTTTGTTTTTAAACTCTGTAAAGCGTCTTTGAGTTTTTTGAAAAGCGCTTTAGAAATAAAATGTATTATTATTATTATTAAGAACAGAAAGGCAGAAGTGAGTGTTTAGATTTGACTGTCAATCTCATCTGAACTTTGCTGCAACACCAAACAAAGCAAACGGTGCAAAGCAAAGCGTGAACAAATACAGTAATGGATTAGTCTTCTACCCTCATTTCTGTTACATAAGCCTCTCAGTTGGAATATAAATGTACAAATAACACCTATTTGTGTATGTAAGAGCAGCTTCAAGCCTGGAAACCGACGCACATAGTTATTACAAATCTGTAAAGATGCCCAGACTCAGTGCAGTGACTCACACGTTGACCACGTTCACCTGTTTGGGTCGACTCAAGTCAACGGTCCACTTGGCAATTTGTGAGCTTAAATAATGAAGCAGTAATGCGCAGGAGGTCACAGTACCGCAATATTAAATCTGTTGGAGGCTGACATCTACTTAGTCAACTGATTATTTTTAAAATATCAACCCTGTCTCCTAGAAATTATTTTTCTATGCGGTTATCATCTCCTGTTAGGTTTTTATGGTATCTGTATCATATATCTATATATATATATATGCTATATACATGTTGTCTCTCAAGAGTGTTTTTTCAGTTATGTTATTTCAGTCTGATGTTGTTTCTTGATAACCTGGCTGACCGTACCCAGCCATATCCATTCACTTCAAGAAAATTCTCTCTCATGAAATGGGCCTCGTACTCCTCCCTTTCACAACCATTTCCACCAGTATGGCACATATAGCACCAATGCAATGGGGAAGGGGTGGGGTTCTGTTAATATTAGTCTGGCTGTCACCGTACGGTTCGTTTCTCTCACTGCTTGTTTGCCTGTCCAACAGTGTAAAGAAGCAGTTTGTTCGGGTGGAAATTTAGTCAGACTTAGTCGTGGCCTCTGTGAATTCTTATTTTTATTCTAAACAGGCCAGAGTGACATTTGGATAAACACCACCAAAAACTATTTACCATCTCCTCAAAACTGTAACATCTACAATAAATGAGCCTCTGAACAAGGCTTGTCAATCTTTATGTGTCACATGACTCTTTTAGATTCAGTTCAGATTCTTGTGCTCATGGTTCCCTGTCAAAATTGATTCTCAGTTCAAAGCTATTTGATTACTGAACTGTTTACGGAGAAGCACATAAAGTTACAGGAGTTATGTTTTATAAAACTATTATATTATTTTATACCGTGTTTTGAGCTGTAAGCTAGGCATATACATTAATACGTCTTGAAAATATGCAAAAGATTAGTACTGCTGGGTCTGACAATAGCTGTTTTTCTTCAGCAAAGAAGCTGAAAACTCAAAACTTTCTCAACAGCTGTGGTTTTGCTTTGTTTTGCTTTCTCTATTAAAAATACCCCCCCCCCCCCCCCCCCCCAAAAAAAAAAAAAAAATGATGGCATAAATATTAGGACTGCACAATATATTACAAAAAGGTATTATCACAATATCAACATGGTGCAATGTCAATATCAACAAAGACAAAAAAAATAATGAAATCTAAACTCTAAATCAGTCAGTAATAAATTTGGCAAATCAAAAGGAACTGATGTCAGAAATGTTAATTTACATGGAGTGTTGTCACAAGTTGCAGACTTGTTTTTTGGTTTTTTTGGTTTGTATTGTTTTCCTCATAAAACCATGTTGCTGCAATAGAAATAGTGCATTGGTTTAATTATCGCAGTTTTAAGTAAGATTTTTTTTTTAAATTGTTTATTATTGCCTTTATTGTCTCCACAATGGAGAAGTTGGTCATTGTTGCGACAGTGGGACAGTACAAAGCAGAATGAGGTGAACTCTACATAAATAATAAATAAATAAGCACAAAAATAAAAATAAAATAAATACTCAAGAATAAACAATACGTCTGAAAAATCTAAAAAAAAAAAATAAAAATAAATTATCTACACCTCAACCACAATATCATGTATCCCATGTTTTCCTAATATTATTCAGCCTTGGAAAATCATACATAATAATGAACCGAGGTTAATAGATTAAAACCCCAGTTCATTTTGCTGTGTGGATTTAGGACTTCTAGGGTGAAACTGCTTATGTTTTTTCTGCCCGTTCATGTTTCCCTAGCGGCATGGTAAACTCAGTAAATAGTTTTAGTCAGCAGCCTGACTGAATTTTTTCAGCTTCTGTTACGTCTGCGTGCTGCGAGATGATGCGAGTCATGGTATGATAGTGCATATAAGATGAGCTCTGTCCCGCTCCGTCTTTACCTCAACACTGTAACTGAAAGTGTCCCTAAATACTTGCCGTCACAGAAGTGATTTTGTTTTTTGATGTTCCATAGAAATGAAACACCTAACTTTAAAAGTGACAACTAACTTCAGCTGTAACTAACCCGATGTTCTATCAACAACTATGTTCAAGGAAAAAAACATACACCAAGATAATTTGCTTAAATGTTTTTAATTTGTTAATCGTTTCTGAAACTGAGAAAATCAGAGCTGTCATTGTTGTACGATTGTTTTTCTTTTCTCTCCTACTCAGAACGAGTCAGGAACGCTGACATTATTGAGTCTGTTGTAAAAATCTTCACCTGCATCTCTCTCAAAGCTGATGCAACAAGAATGAAGCAAGAAATCAATTTTAGTTATAGCAGCATTGTCAGTGAATATGTCATAGTTGGCAACCTTTAAAAAAAAACAGCACTCATTACATATTTTCCAATTACAGATACAGCCTTGTCCCATCAAGGGGACCTCAACCGTGGAAGGTCTTCATGAAGATAAAAGAAATAAAAACTGTCCTGACAATATGAATGTTTTCCTTCAAATGTATTTGTCCTTTAACGATTGGCTTGTCATCCTTAACAATAAAGCAATAACAATAAATGTCATTATCAGCCTCTGACCCAAACTAAACAGGGTCCACTTTTATCACTATGAAAAATATTGATTTGATTGCTTTCTGTCAGTAATTCAGTATCAAAAACTGCACGAAATGGCATGTTTTAACGCTCTCTTACTATCTGTTTCCATTTAATAAAAGGGGAAAGTACTTAACACCATAACTAATATACAAGCTTACTAATATGACAAATAACGTTCTGAGAAAACGCTGTGTCTTTTTTTGTCTTATATTATATTGAAAGTGTCAAGAACAGGTCCTGTTCACCGTTCAGAGCAAACTGAGGACAGTCAATTATCCTGCAGTTTCTCCATCACTCTCTTGTCAAACTTCACTGTGTTGCTCGTCCTGCCACCCTCACATAAGCCGTTCAGGGTTTAAAGTAAAGCATTTTTCTGACTTTTCGTACTTTTTGAACACTATTGGATTTGCACATAAGAAATCACAATTCTTTTGTGAAACTGAGGAGGATACAGCTGCCCACAAACTCAACAGTCCCTTTGAACTGTTATTTTATAGATCTCACTAATGTCAAAAAGCTGTTTTGATTTTCACTGATTTTTTTTTTTTTTTTTGTCTTCTGTTTCGCGAGCTTTTACTACATCTATCCCCAGATGTCCCGCCATCCCTTCTGTCATTGGCTGATAAACTGATAACTTTTCTTAATGAAGCATTTAAAGCCAAAATTTCATTATTTTCTTTTAATAGAGCCGTTTCAGTGGTTTGAAAAATGAAAATGTTAAAAGAAAGTTTTCAAAACAATCCTTTAGTCAATTCATTATATTCACACTGTATCTACTTTTCTGTAACTGCATTTTTATTTAGGTATATGTAGATTTCCTAACCGGCGTTGTTAATAACTCACGACTGACCTCAGGGCTGCTGGTGCAGACTGAACACTTTCCAGTCAAGAAAACACTGGGTCGTGTCCAATGTGAAGTTGTCACAGGAAACAAAATGTTACCCATGAATATAATTTCCCATAATTACCCAACAACAATACAGAACAAAATGTGACAACGGTGGTATTTGTTATTTTTCATCCCTAGACAAATAGAAGAAAACTACTCACAGGGCCTACAGCAGGACAGCAGATTTGGTTTCTAATGGCATGATGGGAAAAGCCAATTATTGACTGACTTCCTTGTGAAAACAACTTGACTTTGTTTGGTTGTTCGGTAAACAAATCCGCCATCTGCTCCTCTGTTGTCAGGCAAAATATCTGTTCAACAAATGTTTACTGCCCAGAATTATGGGTAGTGGAGTATGTAATGCTTTCCTGAGCAGGTGCCACCAAGTCAATGCCGCTTTCTCAGATTTCTTTTTTCTTTTACTTTGCCATTTTTTTAATGAAGTATATCTTACTTTATTCTACCGTGATCTTTCAGTTAACTTGCTTGAAATTTGCACATTCGTCTTAAAAGCTACACACTAAAACTTGTTTTGTTGCAGAAGCAGCTCATCCATAAATTCACCGGTCAGGACTTGTTAGCCAGCAAACTTTTAAATCATTTCACTTCTCACCAGAGATGTAACGACATAAAATATTTTTCATCACAATTCATGGTCAGAATGATGCTGTTTTTTTTTCCCAAGAAATGATAACATTGTTCAGGCTACACATTCTCAGGAGCAGCTCTTTTGTTCATCCTCTTAGTTCCATTATCTACATGCATAATGCCCTGTTTGCTGGATTTCTGAAAAGCAGAAAAAAAAAAACCGATAATTTTCATCTGCTGTAAAAGGAGAAAGAGAATTGTTCGCTATATGCCCAAAGCAACTGATTCAGACCCCCCCCCCCCCCCCCCCCCCCCTTTCATTAACAAGAGAAAAGGTGAAAATGGCTGGAGGAAAAATGTGCTTTGTGAACAATTGATGATGACTTTTTTTTTCTCTCTGCTCAACTATTGCTTCATTAGACACTTGAGGCGACTCGCAGTAATATAAATGCAAGCATGATGACTAAATTTCCAGGCTGTCTTTATATTAATTTCTGGACTCAAAAATAAAGCCTCTTGTGGTAAACTCAGCTTAAAATGTTTCCTTTATATCCCAATTATTTGGAAGTGTCCTCAAATAGAAAAAAACATTATATTTACTGGATTTCCTAGCAAATGCCAGTTGACACTGTTTTTATATGCTTTTGTTGATTATGATATGCTTATTTAGTTAATTATGCAGCATTCCTATGAATGTAATGTAATTTCAACCAAAACAGCATCACCAGTTGTGCACCAGTGCAAAAGTCAGGATTTAACGCTGTGTTATCTGACGCTGATAAATCAGGCTTCAAGAAAAACAGCTATAGTCACGGGCCAGTTTACAACTCGCATACTACTACAGGTACAGCACTTGTGTTAATATGTCTGATTCAAAAGCATAAGATATCCACCAGGGAACCAGAGAAAACTGCACTCTATAAGCAGCCAGGTGGAAGGCTTCCAGTAGCCCCAATCCCCCTGCTTAAATCATTTATCCTCTACAGTATCTACTGATAAAATGCACTCTTGAATAACACTTGAAAATAAATAACACCACCAATAAAGTTATCAATTTTATTCAACAGAAATATTTATCAATATATCTATATGCCAAAAGTGAGTATCCTCTAGGCATTGGGATGTAGTCCAGCCCTTCCTGAGCTGCAGGAGCCTCTTGTAACCGGTTTGCTTAACTGCCCACCAACGTCTAACATACCTTTACTGAAGTTCTCATCACTTAACCATTCAAAAGCTCCCTTCAGTTTTTCTTGCATTCCTCTTTTCAGTGCGCCCTACATTTCAATCATTTCTCATCATTTCTTCTTTCAAACCGTCCTTGGAGCGAAGGAGTTGCCGTTAAGTCTTGAGGGAAAAGAGCTACAACAAAACAAACAAACCCTCTGACAATCCACGGTAGCTTAGCTTTATGCAGTATTTAGTAAAAACTGTTGTAAAGAAATGATTTTGTTTGTTTGGAGCATGTGGTTTTGAAAAGCCTTCCTTTTTCAACATTGCATCACGTGTTTAAATGTAGGCCAGCTGAAGATGATCTTCCTCACAGTACAGTGAGAAAGGAAAACATTGGTTATTAGCTTTTATAAAAGACCACAAGAACTCCTGGATCTTAAAAAATAAAAACTGACAAAGTTATCTGGACATTCAGGAATTGCAAATGATATATTCAATTCAGTTTGGTTAAATGGTACTTTATTAATTCTCCCACAAGGAAAATATTGGTTGCACTAACTGTCATTATTTAAGTTTCTTCAAAGAGTCATTATAGACAGTTATAGCTAGAAGACAGGAAGGATCTCCTGTAATAGTCAATAATGTGGTGTGTCACAGCGAGTCTGAAAAAGCCTCTGACTGGAAACTGTTGCCAAGTTACTGTGCTGTGAAGAGGATGCTCAAGATTGTCAAATGTGGTTTTCATTTCATGAAGTGTCTTTCTCTGCAAAATCAGTTCTAGGGGGCTCCAGAACAGTCCCCAAAACAGATAAAAATGCATTTTTATTTGTTTGTTCAGTTTTACTGGCTCTGATGCTGCTCCTCCAACAGATGACTGCAGATGAAACTGCACTCTTCACAATAGAGTTATAAAAGATATGCATCACCTCGCTGCTCTGTCCCTTCTTATAAACAGCATCAGTGTTGAATCTCCAGTCCAGCCTGTTGTCCAGGTGAAACACCAAGGTATGTATACTCTTTCATTAAGACACTATCCAAGAGGTTCACATACTATGGCTCTTAAAACTAAGAGCAAAAAGAGGTAGAGAACTGAAGCAATCAGTTTAAATATTCAGTAAATAAGATACAATAAAACAATCTGTATACATATAACACAAGCTATTTTTTTCCCCAAAAATCTTTTTATGTGGTATCTACAGTCAAGTAGCTTCAGAAACAGGACAAGCGTTGCATTTAAATAGACACGGTGTAGCATTCACAGTATAATGCATAATTCAACCCTGCGCTGTGGATTAAACCCTGCTCTTCAGCTGTTACAGAAAGCCACTTAAAAACAGCGTGTAGCAAGACAGCCAAGACCCTGAGCTGATACTGATATCATGAGGCTCCTTTTGAATGTTGAGCTGAGTTCCACTCTAAAATGTGCAGCAGATTGAGTCACATGGCATTCATATATTTTTAAGACATTGTGTTTGCAAGTTCTGCAAAACATTTTCCAAAGTGCGGGTGAGACATGGAAAAAAAAAACATGGCAGGGTTACAGAAAGGGAAAATGTTCACACACATTTAGTCTTTTGTACTTGCACTTAACAAAACCCAAACACATGGCACACTCAGACATACTCACGCTCTTGAGAATAGCGTTTTCCATAGACAAACGGTCCTTATCAGAAACTCCAGTATTTGTTACCATGACAGTGATTGTATTTGCCCCAAACACATGTGTTCTTAGTTATGTCTAATGGTGTCCTCCACCCCAACCTTTGGGAGAGTCTTTTTACCTTAATGTATGGCAACGCAACCCTGGAACATTACACAAGATTCTAATCAAGTCTATTTTGTGACCAAGTATGGGAATCAAGCTACTGCAACTAAACAAATTATAGCAAGAAATTGGGAAATTATGAGAAGTGACAGCTTCCTTAGAGGGGTTCTCCCAGACGAGCCCCCACCCTTAAAGATAAATAGGTGAAGAGTCATCTCACTTCAGCTCCTCCAAAAACATGGCTTAATATGAAAACAGGAAATCACAAATGTGGCACTTGCAATCATTGTGACAATATGATTATTGCTAAACATTTTACAGATGTTACTTCAGGTCGCAGATATGACATGAAGTCATTTATAAATTGCATCTCCACGTTTGTTGTGTGCAGACTGGAACGCCCATGTGGCCGGTTCTACATTGGGAGAACGAAACGCAAATTGAAGGTACGACTAGCTGAGCATAAACATGCCATCAGGACAGGTAACCCCCAGAATACTATGGCTTTACATTACAAGGAGACCAACCACAGCAGCTGTAATACCTTGAAGATCTCAGGCAAAGAGCATATAGCCAGTTCAGTAAGGGGGGGGCAGGTTAAAAAGACTTCCACAGAGACAATCCTTTTGGATATCTACTCTGAAAGATACACATTACCCAGGTCTGAATGGTGAACTCAACTTCTCCCCTTTCCTTTGACTTCCTCTAATCGTCTTGGCTTAATTGGGTCTTCCCTTGGCATCTTGATTGAAAAAGTCTCATTGTTTAATCCATTTATTTCTGATGTTTTTTATTTAGCGTGAAGGTTTACAGCGCCTGATATGTTCTATATTCTTGTTCTGTTTATATACTGTCTTGCTTTGTTTCTGTCTGTTTAAATTTTGAATTCTGTAATCTTTGTCTTTAAGGCCTGTCTAGTCATGAGACCCCTCCCTAAATATAGAGGATGCATATTGGGCGGCCATCTTGTATCAGCCCTGATGAAGGCCCACAGGCTGCAACGCATCAGCTATAGTTTTTAACTTGTTTGGCCATGCTGGAATAAAAGCCTTTTAACCTCTGCGCTACTCTGAGTGCCTCAGTTTCTACTACAAACTAGTATTTGCATCCCTACACTGATGAGCACCAAATGTAAGGAAAGAAGACCAACGATACCCATGCAGCACTCTTAAGTATGTATGTTTTTTGATATAACATTACATGGAGACATTTGATCAAACTTGACGGAAAGAGTTGTGTGAAAAGAGAGGTATGTTGACAACAGACAAAACTAGAAAAAAGAAAAAACCTCAAGTACAAATGTATTCCAACATTAAACTATTTCCTGTATCCTGCATCTATTACAACTTAAAATCATGCTTCTGTCTACTACTTTGATTTCAGTGTAACTACACCACAATGATATATATCTCCACTGAACTGTAATTGTTTGTCCCAAGCCATGAATAAATAAATAAGCCTGCCTGCCGAAAAGTAAAGGGAACTTCCTTTTTTTGAGATAAGCTGTTGAAAATCAAACAAACTAGAGCTACAGACAGAAATCAGCACAACAGGTCATGTGAGGTGAAGTGCTTCTGCAAAAACTGTACCCCTAACTGGGAATGTGCATTCTCAACAGTGATAATGCCCTTTCCACATGCAAAGGGTTACATTTAAAAGAAAAACAACTAGGGTTAAAGATAACGCCCATGATTGATATAATTTGACAGACGATAAAGCGTAAAGTCTGATCTGCGTTGACAACTCTCTGATCTGAATGCAGCAGTGTCCAACCCAGATAACAACAATAAAGCTCTTTAAAAGTAGAGTCTCAGCTACAGTACTGGTGTGAGGGCTAAAAATGATATAGACATATACACAAATGAAGCAGGCACGGCTTTTTAAAAAAAATGATTACACTAATTTATGTGTATCAACACATAAATGATTGACATGATACAGTAATGAAATAAACACAGAAATTAATGGTATTACAGCTAAGAAGTGATCTGAATAGGTCCCTCTTTCCAAAATTATCAAATAAAACATTTCATGTGAACTTGTGTTTGTGAGGTAGCTTAATGTAACAAGTAGTTTCAACTAGTGCTGGGCAATATGACGATACATATCATGGGGACGATAGAAAAGTGTGTATCGTGCCATTTCTCTTCTATCGTTTCTATCGTTTCTAACCTAATTTTATCAATTATTACAGCAAATATGTAATTAAATAACCTGCAACGATAAATTTGATAGAATCATATCTACTTCTACAAAGTAGCCTTTCATGTTTGCACTTTTATTCATGGTTAATGCCTTAAACAGAGTTCTCTTCAACCCTGATGTTTACTTTAGACACTTTATATTGGTTTGCAAACTTTGCACTACAAGGTTACAGATTTCAGAAAGTTGAAAAATAATTTGTTTATTTTTTATAGCTGAACTTCAGTGCAAAAATGTGTTTTTCCTCTCAGAAACTGTTGTGCACTTTAAAAAAAAATGTGAAAGCTGCTGTACCTCTGTACCTACCTGTTTTTGCTGCACTAAAATGTATGTTTGTGACAGTTCAGCTAAATGTCCTTTCAAAATAAAAGTGAAAAGTAAGGAATGAAATTTTTGTCAAACTTTTCAGAGAATAACTGAAAACATACTTTATTATGGTATATCATGATATATATCGTTATCGTGATATAAAATAGTCCATATCGTGATATATGATTTTTTCCATATCGTCCAGCACTAGTTTCAACCAGCTAGAACTAAATGTGGGAAACATATGCTAACAATATGCATTCTTAAAGGAACTAAAGGGAACTAACAAAAACTGCCATCTTTTTTCCCTTTGAATTCATCTGAAACAGTGGGCCATCCATAAAGTCAACCCCGAATGTCCTGACTTTTAAAAACCTGGACTGTTACGTCCACAGCAACCGCTGGTGCAGTGGCAACAACTTGACTCTGCCTGTTACAATTGGGAGCTTTAAAGGTCCCTGTAAGATGGTGAGGTCTCAAAAAAAGCTGTTCAAAACTTCAGTGGGTGAGGAAACAAATATGTTTTGATGCCAGACTTAAGATAGTAGCGATAAATGAGTCATTAAATGTTTCAAAGTAAAGAGCCATCAAGGTGCCACATTTCTCAGAGGTGTATTTGTCCACACTCATACACACACACACACACACACACACACATACATATATATATATATACTTAGAGAAAATAAAATTTAGTGCACATTTTTCAAAACGATGTCCCCTGAAAAAGGAGAACATCTCACATCAATGTGAGCTGTTTGACCACAGCCGTCACACTGGTCTTGTGGCCAAGGACTGCCTGATATAGTTTTCTGACAGGGTCAATAATCCTTCGACTCCATCTACTAGCCAATTAAAATGCAACTTGAATTGACATATATACTATTCCAGTAAAAATACTGTAGGAAGTCCCAAGTTGGCCTCTTTTCCTTAACCATGGCCAGGAACATATTCTTCTCTTTCACCGCTTCTTTTTTCAAGCATTTTTGAACACATTAATGCTATTTTCATGTGTTGTTTGTTTACTGTCACTACATACTGTTGATGCATTTCTGCATTCCATTCTACATTCTCTATATTAATATTAGTCTACAATTTAAAAAGGCTCATAAGTGTATATTAAACAAATGCAAATCACACAGTGTGAGATGTTATAATCTTATTAAACTGCAGAAACCGTGCAGCGTATAGGAGCCCTAACATGAATAGAGACTTTGTTGTAACCATGAACACAAGGACATCAGACACAAACTAAATGTGAAGAAACACACAAACGGAGTGCAAATTAAGTGTAAAATTCATTACGAAGATTAACTGAACAAGCGAGAAAATAAGTGCTACTTCAAGAAAATTGAGGGACAAGAAATACTTCATCCATACAAGCAAAAACAACCACAACGATACTCCCTGCCTGAGGAAAGACTTCACTTATACTTTTGATCCATTTTACATATTGCATTTTGTAAATTTGTAATCAGTTAACTTGGGTTGCTGTTATGAGTCAAGTTATCACTTAAGGTTCAATATAAAAAGTTATATTAGTTTATATCAGTACCTGCTCCAGTTTTCTTGTGTAAAGGACCAATCTAGGAGAGTTTCTTATAGAAGATCCAGACATTTGTAACCATGGTTTGTCTTTATAATTCCAATGTTACAATTCCTTCATACAACTGGAGACATGGCTGTTAAAGTTTTACTTTGTTCAGTCTGTCTGCAGCTGATGGGAAGTTAATTAACCAGGCTAATGTCAAATAATTAAAAAAACAATAATAATAATAATAATAATGAATAAATAAATACATGGATAGACCAGTGAATTATGACAGCCTAGTATTTAATTGATTATTCTTCTTTTATTATTTATTAATTTATTTATTTAACTTGACTACATCTCCCTTAGGTTTGGAAATTAGCACCATTCTGATAACACATAAAACTTGCTTGCACAATATGAACCCAAGATATTTCAAAATACTTTTTTTGTCTTGTCAATTTAATTTCATAAATTTAATTACATCCACTGTTGCATTTCAGGCTTACAACATAATTTACCAAAGGTTGGAATGGTAAAGATTTTTTCACTTTGTAACATTGACACATCATTTAAAAACATTCTGATACTGAGGGTACCAATTTTGTCAGATGACACTGCAGTTGTAAAATCAGGACTTCTTCAGCAAAGGCCAGAATTTTCTCCATGAAAAGTCAAAGTAAATGAAGATACAGTGTCAATTTAGTTTTTAAATTTACATGTGGAAAATGGCATTACAGGTCATCCAGAAATGCCTGATACTAATAATCTGAAAATGGGCATTATTGTCATTGATCATGGCAGAGCTTGACATACTTTGGTCAGAAAGTTAATTCCCTCCACGTGCATCTACGTATATTTGGACAAAGAAAGGGGATATTTTTTGTAACCTCTACAATGACACACCAATTTGCAATTCAGAAGCAATATGGGATTAGTGTGGTCGTTCTTGGAAACTTTAACCTATTTCTTTCACTCACTGTGTAAGGTTTTTTTTTTTATAAGGATCTAATATGACTCATACCTTTGTGAACTCTGTATTACTCACAGTATTAGTCTGTGCTCGAGAACCATTCTACATAAATCTAGAAACAATACAAAAAAAATGCCTTTTGGGTATTTCTGTCATATATAAAACAGTGTTCATTAACATGTAATATGTTTACGTATGTGTGCATATGTAGATATATGCATCATGTAAATGAGTGTGTATGTGTGTGTGTGTGTACATACATGTGTAGGGATATATTTGCATGTATGTATAAATATTGCTATCACTATTAGTGTGTTAACCATGAATTGTTATATAGTATGTATTTTACAGCATATAACATTCTTGGTATAGACTTTAAAACTAGATATAAAAGTACATGTATTCACAAATAGGTGTTTACTAGGGGTGCAACGGTACAGGTGGCTCACGGTACGGTCCGTACCAGCGGTTTTTGTGTCACCGTTTTGGTACGGATTCGGTACAGTTTCAGACCACCCGCTACTCTAAACCCGTGATCCCACGATAACGAGTTTGTGGAAAGCGTAACTCGCATGTCGGCGCGTAAAAGAGTGCGTCCAAATGGCATAAATGTGTGTCCACCTGGTTGCACAAACGGCTCTACCTCGATAACGCATCACCGTATTACTTGCAGACGTTTTTATTCTCTTGAGGTCAGAGGATGTCTGGTCAGAACCGTACCGTATTTTACCGAGTACCGTTGCGTCCCTAATTTTCACCTCTCATCAATATTTTGAACGCAGTGGATACTACTGGAATAAACAAGCAGCACCAAGGTGGAGACTTTGTGAGACAAATACCATCCTTGGCACAGCAGGAAATGCTGTACCTATTTTTAACTGCAAACATGCAGTTTTTCTGCTGGGACACATGGGAGGGCTCCAATTAGCTCACAGGAAACCCACAGAGGCAAACACTGAGATAACTAATAATATGTGTGTACCCCCCGTCCCCCCCTCCCTCCTGCTGATGAGGAAAAAGAAACTCACTATGTCTAGAAAGATTTCTCTGTATGAGGGAGAATTTGATTCTCACTATTTGATTTTTTACGTGTATATTATAAACGCATAACAGGAAGCTTTCTGTTAACCTATTTAAGTAATTGTGAATATTTTCTGAGGCCCATGTGATATTTATAATGAGGAGTGTTATTCAAAAAGGTTTAACTACCAAAAATAAATACATCTTTGTAATCTTAACTTATCATTTAACCCTTGATTGTTTGACTTCACTAAATCAGTAATAGAGGCATCTTTCTCCTTTATCTTTTTTTTTCCATTCACACACTGACTGTAATCCATTTATCTGATGACTGTTCTTTCATTCATTAATTCTTATACTGGTCCATTTACTGTATACTGTCATTCTCTATTGTTTCATTAAAAAAAAACACAAATTTTGTCATTATTCTGAGTCTTTCTTTCTTTCTTTCCTTCTTTCATCTTGTTTTGTCATTCTCTTGCCTCTTTCAGTCATTCCTAAATTTCTTGCCTTCATTTTTACACTGCATTCATTTTTTATTACATTCATACACTTGGTTGTTTTAGCCACTGATGGAATGATGAATTACCCTCTCATCCGTGCCCTCGCTTCTTTTATGTAGTCAGTAAAGTAATCATTTGCTGATTGTTTGCCTGATGGATCCATTATAATTTCATGGATTCTTTCACCAAAGCTGAGGTATGTTTCGGCGATGATTACATTAAACTGCTGGGACAACAATCCTCATGAACCACAAATACTTCGTAGATAATATGTTTGTAGCAGTATTAAAAACTAACTCAGCCTTTTGCGCTGCTGCTTTACGGTGGTGAGATGAATATACTGTGGAGCTTATCAGCACATTTTTGAAATACCATTCAACTTAATTTGAATTTAAACACAATTTGTGTTTAAAACTCATGAAAAAATGCCACAGAAGACTGGTAGCATTCCTAATAGAGAAAGTGGTCTGAAATATAACGCATTTACTTGACTGCTGTAATTAAAGTGCTGTTGTAGCTTTCTAGACATCTTAATCATGGTAATTCTAAAAAGTTTGAATCGAAGACAACTGGACTTCTTTACTTGGTTCTTGAAGATGTTTTACCCTTCAACCAAAAATGCTCCTTCAGCTCTTGATGTTCTAACTCAACAAGGCCCTCAGACAAAAATCAGTTGACACGAAGGACAAAACAGAACCTGAGCTAAGCTGTATGAGCAGTACAGTGCATCACAGAGCGCACAGACATTTTTTTTTATAGGATAATCCAATAAAACATCTCCATAAATGTATAGCACAACACAGGGGAGCCAACTCCTCAGGATAAAGCTCAGTGGTCCGCCTGCATCTTAAGAAAGTGGAATATTCTTTTGTGGACAGTAAATTCCATATTCTGGACAACGAAGACGTAATAAAGGAGTTAAAAGGTGGGTTTCCATGAGTGGCTGTGCTCTCCATTTGCAATACCAGACCCATAGAGATGGGAAAGAAAAGATGAAGTACCTAAACCACGGTGGGGAAGGTGTTTCCCAAAGAATTTCGTTGTGGGGCCATTCTTGATAATGGAAATGTGCCAATGATCAAAGCCCAGTAAATTACCCCAGACCCATACTAATGAAAACCCACCTAAAAAAGGATTCTATGTAAAATGCTAAACATTTAAAAAAGGAGGTGGCCACAGGTTTAACTATCATTTGCGTACATAATGTACACAATGTTTGCAATCTCCTCCCTAGGTGGTTTCACAACCCTTTTACAATTTGAATTATGAGACCAAAACATGTCACATGCTGACTAGGTTTAACAGTTGCCAGTAAAAAGAAGACCCTAATGACCAGAGAAGAGATGAGTGATTTACAGGTGACTTGAATGTACTGATAGCTTATAAGGTTGACTTGTGTTTCTGGAGCTAAGTTATGCATGGCCCCTACACTGTCTCTGGCATTTATACTTGTGCGTGATTGTTTGCGTCGCTGTGTAATTACACCACCAACCACTAAAACCAACGCAGATTCTTTCTGCAGAACTGTCGCTCACAGTTCAGAGTTTCCTTTGGTTTACTTCCTGTATGTAGCTGAGACATTGCAACAAAGCAAATAACGTCCATTTTGTATGAAGCGGAGCTGATAAATGTTGAGCATCAGTCGTTTTTACGGGCATTACAGCAAACTATTGTTCTACCCAACATAGTGGCAGAAAATACGAACAAATCTCCCAATCACATTTCTTGCGGTCAGTGTTAGCGCAACACGCAGACTAACACACCAAGATAATGCAGGAAGTACTGGACTAAACAGATTTAAGCAATACGGCGAAGAAAAAAAATAAGAAAAATAAAAAATCAAAACTAAAGATTTATCTCTTGTTTTGGTCTGGCATAATAGGTTTTGGAAAAGCCCAGTGCTAACAAGCTGAAAACAGGCATTAGCATCACCTGCTACGGCAGAATGGAGGACCCTCACATGCATGCATACTGAGACAAGAAAAGGCATTCAGTCAAACGGCCCGTTCAAGCTATAGCTTTACTTTGACTAAATCCTACACGTATACAATGTTTTGAGTAAAAACTGAAAATCCTTTTGCATGAGAGGTGAAACATCTTCAAGAACCAAGAAAGGTGCATATGCTTTCACTTCAAGCTTTTTAGAATAAGCAATCAAAGGCTGCAAAATTATGGATAACATGTTCAGAGAAATAATGAAGACATTCTTACACTCTAACATCTAAGGAATTTTAAAGCGACAGGTGTAATGTTATATTAGTTTTATAATTTTACGTTTTTCATAGTGCTCTCTGCTATGTCTGCTTTCTTTAAAACAAAAAACAAACCGCTGTCAGTATTCACTAATATTCACTGTGGCTGCAGGGGAAATGAATGAAAAAGACCATTTGTCAACTGTAAAAATAAATTAAATGGAATTTTCCATTCCTGCTATGGTAAACCATTTCAAATCTGCCAAGTGCCAACAATCTAATATCTTAATGCAGAGGCAGAAAACATGCCTGCATAAAACTAGGAGTCTACTGGAGGGATAGAGGATTTACTGTTAGTGGCCAGAAAAGTAAAACAAAATTCCTAAAAGAGGACATTGTGGTTTCCCTGCATAACCCAACAGACGTCAGTTACAGCAATCCAAAATAGCGGTGTGGAGCTGGCCCAAGAAAAATGAAACTGCAAAGTCCCTTGAACATAAAAATGCATTTCACCCTGGAAGGTATGATGGAAGCCAAAACTGACAACAGTTTTCTGCGGGGAGATATTCTTCCACAGCACATTATTAATAACATGTCACAGAATTTTCAAAACAAAATAAAAAAAAAATCATAAATCTGTGTCTGAAGTATGTTAATGTAATTCTAGCAGTTATGACTTGGAATCTTGACATATCCTTAACTGAAATGAAAGATATGTAAGAATCGCCAAATTCACAAATTTCACTGTAGTTCAGTTATTTTTTTAGGCTCCACAAAAATAGCTTTTTCATACATTCCACAGTTATATTGTGTGTCCTCTCTTTAAACTTAGGTAAGGTGTCCAGACCCAAACTCTTCACTTAAAACTTGCACAAATCTCTTTATCTCTTTATCTTGCTTTCAAGGTGAAGCAAGATAAAGAGCTCACAATCAACTAAACTTGATTTTCAGGTAATTTACCTGTATTTGCACCAAATATAAACTAAAACCGCAATCCAAAAAAGTCCTCAACAGCTCCCTTATTGAAACCAAATGAATGTGCAAAGTCACAGTGAGAAGAAAGGCATAAGAAAATTTCTAATTACTGGGTGAAAGAACATAAATAAATTACAACTGACTTATTGCAGTAAATGAAATCAAAAGGAAACAGGAACTGTAGAAGACAGTGGAAGGAGGGGAGTCTGTTGTATAGTCTGTGTGATCAAAGGGGAGATCGGGGGGGGGGCTCCGATGTGCCACTGACAGAAATAGTTGAGTTGAGTTGTGAATAACACAAGTCTTGGCTTTAAATTCACAATAGATAACTGCAGAGGATGGAAGGAGTAGTTATTCGAGCAAACATGGCAGCTAAAGTGAAATTTCAACCTGCATTAGAGACATGGATACTACTGTTCTGTCCAGAGACCTCTGTATCATTTAAAATTCAATATCCATGCTTCTTCATAGATGTAATTTAACAGTTTGTATACAAAGTTAGTCTGGAAACATGTTTCAGGAGTAGAACTGAATATTTTGCTTTAAATGTTCAAAGCGCAAATTTGTTGAGCAGAATAATGATTACTTCCACTTAATTGCAGAAAGGTTACAATTATTTGCTTTTAACATGATAACCTTCCACTTGTTTCATTCACTTGACCAAGACATCAAAATAGATTGTGTATCATAATATCTTCATATTACAAACTTAAGAAACAGTGTTCAGATATTTGGTTGTTTTTGCTTAATTTTCTAGAATTACTGTTAACCTTTTTTATCATCTTAATTGTTTATTTTTTTTTTTTCATTTTAGCTAGTTTACTTCAGCATATATAATTTGTAGGGAACATACAAAATGTTTCTTGGATTACATTTTACCTCAGTGGATAAATGAGCATTGTCAATTAATATGTTCTTGTAACTTAATACATTTTATTATAGCAGTATTTTCACTTTTTTGTTTTTTTTTGCTGAGTCCACTCTCATGAATGTCCTGTTCTCTAGAAGCCTGGCAGTTTTATAATTCCTGAAAACAAGGAGAGACAGCTCCTATGGCTCAGATCAAAGGTAACAGGTAAACAACACATATCCTGTATCCTATGTTCAATTCCAACGCCCAAGTCCAAAAGTATTTGTTATTTGCAGGTCATATCCTCGTCAGGCTATTTGTTCAATTAACTTATTGCTGATCCTACAAAATCAGTTCAGAAAATTGCAATCATTGCGTGCCTAATCAGAATGTTTCCACTTGCATGTTACAGAGCCTCGTCCAATTGGTGACACATACCCTCCTTATGCTTCTGCAATATTTACATCCTTTTAAGGCCTTCCTTATATCCATGTCCTTAGAAACATGGTTTTGCCCCAAAGTTTCCTTGTTTTAACCCTCAGCTACCATGTTCTAGATCGAATGTGTTGAAGCTGAGAGCATGCTTTGTATTGCAGTGTGTCACATGATGCCATAAAAACTGATGCAACTGAGATGGGTGTACCCCACATTGCTTTATTCAATTATTCCTTACACTGAATATCACCCTGTTTCCTCCTGTTGCAGGACGACTGCAGCCTCAGTGCATGGGCCGCCTGCTTAAACCACTGAGCTACGCAGCGGCCCGTTCTACACAGTAAGTTGTAATTGGATTTTTTTTTTTTTTGCTCTGCATGCACTTGAAGTATAACTGCAATTTCAGTCTGAAGTGCTTAAATCTGTGTTCTAAATCTAAACTTGCTTGAAAGTTTGGACAGAAATATCATGATCATTGTGGAACATTGTATCAGTTACTTTGCTGGAAGAAAAACCAAAAACAATTCAGATAAATAAACGCATCATCAATCATGTTTGAACAATAGCAGATAGAACTACATGGACAAGAGATTACTTTTGTCAGCTCTACAATTATGGAGTTACTTTCACAAATTTAATTCACTTTACTTCTATAGTGCCAAGTCACAACAAAGTCATCTCAAGGAACTGTTCACAGAAAGCTTTCTATATTTACAAAGTTGAATATAATCCAGTTCAGTCCAAATTGTCTTCCAATTCATTCCAATTCATTGTCATTCATGCATATTCCAATTCATAACTCAGTTCACTCTAATTTATAACCCAGTTCATTCCAATCCAATTGAATTCAAATGCTAGATAAAACTTTGTGGTGCAGAAAAGAAGTGTGATGTTGATCTCCTCCAGAGACAGTGTTGACATCTCTGGGGTTGACATCTCAGACCATTACACACACTGGAAATGTGTATTAGAGTCAGAAGAAGTAGAATTCCAGATCATTTATGGAAAAATTGGTTCCTCTGTGCTCTGGGCAAAGAGTTAAAGAGCCATCCAGACAGTTATCAGCAGCAGGTTTAAAAGCCAGGTCTTTGATTGGTATGGGGTTGCATTAGTGTCCTTAGCAAAGGTAATTTTTACATGTGTGATGACAGCATTTATGCAGCATATGTTGCCTTCAAGACCACGGCTTTTCCAGGGAAATTAATTTAACAATGACTAATGGAATAAATAACTTCCTTGTTTTTGTTTTTTCATTGTTGCTTTTTTTGTTATTGTTATTGTTGTCTTTGCATTTTCCGCATCAACCCAACTTTATTTATCTATTTATTTCGGGGTTATATTTCCAGCACCTAAAACTTTTCTTTTAATTGTATATCATAATGACGGCATTCATGTAAGAAGAGTTGTGTTATTGTAGCTGTGACCTTTATGTCATTATCTGAAAACCATAGAGCTTGTTATTTTTGTAAGGTAATGATATATTATTTCTAATAAAACCTAATTAGTTGCTGAAAGCGTTATAGATGTGTTGATTAATTTGTGCAAGCTTTTTTTTCTACAACAGTCTGTAGTTTACATTTAGAACATATAAATAAACTAGAAAAGCACTCGGAGAGCGCAGACCTCCACCGAGCGCAACAATTATTGAAAATTTGGAAGTGATCCAGAATCTAGGATTTCTTCCGGATTACACCCAAAATGAAATCAGTTCTTCCTTTTCACATTTCCGACAACTCCTGAAAATGTCATCAAAATCCATATATAAGTTTTTGAGTTATCTTGTAACACAGACAGACAGACAGATAAACGCTGGCAAATACATAACCTCCTCGGCAGAGGTAAAAAATAAAACAAGAGAAAACTGAGAACATTATGGTTAAAGTCAGTTTTGAACCTTTGACAGCCAGACAGTTAAATTGTGATCTTAGTCACACAAAATAAGCTGTTGCACGTGATCATTTACATCTAACAAGGAACTCTGACAAAGCACTGAAATCCACAGCCTAATACCAGGCCAGTTAAACTTAATATTTGGATAAATTATGGAAAACCAAATTTTGTTACTATCTGTAAGAAGACACATGGAAGAGAAAGACATAATAACAAATGATCTGAATAATCATGACATGAGGACTAACTGTATCTCATGTTGAGATATTGTCACTTCATATAAGGCGAGCAACATCGTTCCCATTTTTCTTAATCTCCTTATTCGTCATAACTGGGAACTGAGATGATTTTTTAATCTTACTTCTGAGTATAACCCAGGCACACAGTGAATTTTATTGTATGTGGCAATCTGAACTTATCTGCCTCACCTCTGACCTCCTCCTCTTTCTCCAACTCTCATCCAACTGCCCTTACACACACATGAATTGGCACTATAGCGTTATGGTCCGCAGTAACTATTCTGCACATTTACAAATCAAACCATTTGCTTGCACTGAGATGAAATGTGTGTGGGGGGGATCTTGGTCTTTGTTGACCATGAAAGTGACTCATCTTCATGTAAGCAAGTCAAGCCCTGGTATGCTGATTGGCTGTGTACAGCATTCAGGCACACACACATAAATGCGCAAACCCGCACACACGCGCACCCAGTGAGATATACCCGAGGCCCTTTAGAGCGAGCATTAGTCACTCCACATAAAAGCATCTCGTCACTCCAAAGCAGGAGAGCAGAGAGAACGAGTGGGAGATGAGGTCTGTAGAGGTCTGGCCATGGCAGCCATTTTCCAACATGTACAAACAATTCTCAGGGAGGACAAAAAATGAGAAAGTCTTTGATGCCCAAGCGCTGGGCTCAAGCCTGCGTCATGGTAATCAATAGAAGAGGAGACACCCCCAGGTCCGGAGCCATGCTGGAGTAGTCTGATGTCAGGGTGAAACTTGAAGCCATCTGAATATAATTGATGGTGACTGCACACGTGGCGCTTACATAACTGGATATCACCTATTAGCATTTAACATTAATGGTTGTCAGACTGTCCAGAACTGTGGAAAAGCTATGACGATAAAAGGTGTGCATTCATCTGTACTTAATATTCTGCTTTGTTCTGGATTTAAGCCTCAGTAGTCTTTGTGCAAAAGCACCACAAATGAGGAATACACCATGCTTCTGAAATGCTGATGAACTGCTTACTGACAACATTATCAAACTGTGTAAGATGTAATCGGTGAAACATTGTAATAGTCTTGGTATCTGGCAGACCAAAAATGTAAGGAAATGTAACAGGCGTTTGGAGTGAGAAACAAGATGGATCATTATTATTACTGTTATAGACTTAAAACACTACATTTAAAGTGATAATAAATCAATGTGCAGTTCAGTGCTCTGGGATTTCTGTCTACACAAGTGTATTGTGGGGGGGGGGGGGGGGGGGGGGGAGCCCAGAGCTTTCTAGTTAAGGTATACGCAGAATTCACACTTTCTACAGGCTTCAGCATGATCCATTCGCTTTCTTGGTTAGACAACTTTTTACTCTGATCTTGAATTTGACTGTATTGAATAGAATTAGTCTTTATTTGATTGGACTTTAATTAATCTTTTTTCCAGTGCCATGAGATAACTTTTGCAATGTATCAATAAACTTAATCGCCCAGATACAGTCCCTTGCGAAAGTATTCGGCCCCCTTGATCTTTTCAACCTTTTGCCACTTTTCAGGCTTCAAACATAAAGATATAAAATTTTAATTTTTTTCTCAAGAATCAACAACAAGTGGGACACAATAATCAAGTGGAACGAAATTTATTGGATATTTTAAACCAGTGGTTCTCAAACTTTTAATACTGCGTACCACTTGAGAAACTGTTCAGCTCTCTGAGTACCACCATGATGACCAATTTTAAAATATAGCAATATATGCCTTCTCAATTAGCTTTAAATTCACAGGAAAGATGTTTATTCCTTATTGTAGTTATTTGTTGTTACCTAAATTTCGTTTGAAACGTATTTATAATGCATTGTATGTTTCCGATTTAATTAAAAAGAAAAAAAAAGGAAAGTGACGTTCCCTTCGCATACCACTAGAGAGCGCTCGCGTACCACCAGTGGTACACGTACCACAGTTTGCGCACCACTGTTTTAAACTTTTTTAACAAATAAAAAACTGAAAAGTAGAGTGTGCAATATTATTGGGCCACTTTACTTTCAGTGCAGTAAAGTGACTCCAGAAGTTCAGTGAGGATCTCTGAATGATCCAATGTTGTCCTGAATGACTGATGATGATCAATAGAATCCACCTGTGTGTAATCAAGTCTCCGTATAAATACACCTGCTCTGTGATGGTCTCAGGGTTCTGTTTAAAGATCAGAGAGCATCATGGAGACCAAGGAACAAACCAGGCAGGTCCCAGATACTGTTGTGGAGAAGTTTAAAGCCAGATGTGGATACAAAAAGATTTCCCAAGCTTTAAACATCTCAAGGAGCTCTGAGCAAGCAATCATATTGAAATGGAAGTAGTATCAGACCACTGCAAATCTACCAAGACCCGGCGGTCCCTCTAAACTTTCATCTGGAACAAGGAGAAGACTGATCAGAGATGCAGCTAAGAGGCCCATGATCACTCTGGATGAACTGCAGAGATCTACAGCTGAGGTGGGAGAGTCTGTCCAGAGGACAACAATCAGTCGTACACTGCAACAAATCTGGCCTTCATGGAACAGTGGCAAGAAGAAAGCCATTTCTCAAAGATATCCATAAAAAGCCTCATTTAAAGTTTGCCACAAGCCACCTGGGAGACACAACAAACATGTGGAAGAAGGAGCTCTGGTCAGATGAAACCTAAATCAAACTTTTTGGCCACAATACAAAACGATATGTTTGGTGTAAAAGCAACACAGCTCATCACCCTGAACACACCATCCTCACTGTCAAACATGGTGGTGGCAGCATCATGGTTTGGGCCTGCTTTTCTTCAGCAGGGACAGGAAAGATGGTTAAAATTGATGGGAAGATGGATGGAGCCAAATACAGGACCATTCTGGAAGAAAACCTGTTGGAGTCTGCAGAAGACCTGAGACTGGGACGGAGATTTATCTTCCAACAGGACAATGATCCAAAACAATGAGCCAACAATGAGCTACAAATAAACGTATCCAGGTGTTAGAACGGCCAAGTCAAAGTCCAGACCTGAATCCAATCCATGAATCTGGAAAGAGCTGAAGACTGCTGTTCAGAAATGCTCTCCATCCAACCTCACTGAGCTCCAGCTGTTTTACAGGAAGAATGGGCAAGAATTTCAGTCACTGGATGTGTTGAAACTGATAGAGACAAACCCCAAGAGATTTGCAGCTGTAACTGCAGCAAAAGGTGGCGCTACAAAGTATTAACGCAAGGGGGCCCAATAATATTGCACGCCCCGCTTTTCAAGTTTTTTATTTGTTAAAATTTAATTATCCAATAAATTTCGTTCCACTTCACAATTGTGTCCCACTTGTTGTTGATTCTTGAAAAAAAAAAAAAAATTTTTATATCTTTATGTTTGAAGCCTGAAATGTGGCAAAAGGTCGAAAAAGTTCAAGGGGGTCCGAATTCTTTCGCAAGGGACTGTACTATTGTGCAATTTTTGTCCCCATTCATAGTTATCAAGCACCGCAGCAAAGTCAATTTTACTCTGATTTTAACTCAGAAACCCTCTGGGTCTGTTTGATGTTTGATCTCCATGTATGCTCTGTGAGCATTTGTTGGGCTTCCCCCTCACATTACTGCCAGTCACGTGCCACAGTGACAGAGACAATTGGAGGATGAACTGAATCACATCTAAGGGGACACATGGGGATAGATGACATGGGTTGGGTTGATCTGCGCTTGAAGTTTTGTGGACCAATCTGGATATGAAAATTTTGCTTGCATGAAAAGAAAGTTGTTTTGTAAAAAAAGAAAAATTGCAGAAACTCTTGGTATGCTTATTCTGTCTTTTAATTTGTGCTTAATTATTCATGCAGCTCCTAAATTGACTGTTAGACAGCGTGAAAACTGGGTGTATTACAGGAGTTGATTTTGAATCTTTGAAAGTCAGAAAAAGCATAAAATGGGACTGATAATTGAATTGTACATGGGGAGTTTGGCCCATTGTAACAGTCAATCACTCAAAATGAGATAACAGTTGCTATATGATTGACACTGTCAGTAATGCCTATTACTCCTGCCAGTTGGCTTATCCACTGAATCTACTGTCCGAGGACCTCTACAGTAAGCTGTCAGATGCTGAACCCTCACAATATTATTTCACAATAGGTCTGGCAAGCACTTGCCTCTTTTCACATCCAACAAAAAAGGGACAGCATCATAATGTCATTAAGGTCCAGCCCAACCTCATAACCTAAAAGACTGAAGAGACTGATTTCTAACAACTTCCAGAACAAAATATACTTTTTGAAGAAACCTTGTGAAACAAATATGAGGTTTTAGAAAGTATAAAAAAACCTTGGGAATTAAATAAAGCTTTCTTAAATGCTTTTGGCACCATGCTAGCCTGTTAATTGCTACTGTTATCAATTATTTGTTTTTATTTTTGTGTTGTTTTTTTTAAAGGAGCAGAGTGCAGAAATTAGTAGCATCTTGTGGTGAAGCTGCAATATGCAATTCAACTAAACAGCCCTCAATTCTTACGCTCTTTCCAAGAATCGAGAAGACACTGTAGTGTCCATTTAAAAAAATGTTAAATCCACAAAACATTTTTTTCCTAGAGCCAGTGCTGGGTTTATCCTTTTGGGAATAATGCAGAAACATGATGATGCAACACGATGGACTAATGTGTATGAGGTGGAGCAGTGAAGGCATTTGAGTGAGCTGGGAATTGTGAAAGATGAGAGAGATCAGTAATAAATCAGAGACATTAAACCTTATTTACCAAGCAGTAAAAATTTTTAGGACAGAGAAAAACATACTCGTACCTTCAAACACTGCCAAAAGAAGGTGCTGCATCATTGGAGTTTATGTGAAATTCTGCATTCTGCTTAAGTGAGTGCAAGTGTGTGCAGCACAGTGTCGCCTTGTGAGACAACAGAGTACACACAGACAGAGAGGAGGGAGGAGGAAGGAAACAGTGATTTGAACTGATCTCTAAGTTTCTATGTTCCTTCGACTCTGTGAACTGTTACTGGCTGCACACCCTCAGTCCAAAGGCTGAGCTACAGGCCAAAAACAGCAAACCAAGAAGTGAAGGAAAACCCAGGCAGAAGCCAGGGGCTCTGCAGGTAAATGCACATGCATTCCTAGTAGATCATAACTGATGACGAAAAAGGGTTGCTTTTTGTGAGTCTAATCGTTTAAATAGCATTGTAGTTTTCACTCAAATTACTACATTGCAGAATACTCTGAGGACAACAGTATTTAAAACCACTAAACTGACTGATTCGTTAGCAGAGTGAAGAAAAAAGGAAACAGCATGGAATCTTCTTGCTTATTGCATTGTCATAATGAGTGAGCTGGACTCATTTTATGATTTTTTTTCAGAAGCCTTGTCTTTAAGCAAAGTACTTTTGAAATCTAGGTTAATATTTCTTGTCATTAAATAAAGTCTCTAACCTTTAGAGGTGGAGGGATTAGCCTTCAGAAATATCTCACTTCCTTACTGCTTCTTTAACTCACAATAATCACTGCATTACAGATAAAAATGTATAACTATATTAACAACTAAAAATTTTAAAAGTATACTGGAATGTAAATATTATGCCTGCGCAAGATGCATGATGTATCAGATAATACTTTGGCCATTAGATTAATATAATATGACCCAAAAAAGATTTTTGATCATCTATGCATACAAACTGTGCATGCAGACTGAAACTGTGGCATCTTTACTGTTTTAAAAGGGAACAGATTATTTAAATGGGCTGTTTGTTTAAAAACAAAATACATTTTTAAAATGGATAGCAAAAGTTGCATATCATATTGACGTTAATCTAATATATTATTGACAAAAATGTACTTTGATATGACTTATTACCTGACTCTACCTGTCATCCAGGTTTAGCTTGTTACAAGCTTGGTGTGGAAGAAAGGGAGAGTTTTTTTGTTGTTTAATCTAATTTTGAGCAAATTTGTATATATTTTAGGCAAACATTTTAATTGCCCATGTTATGCCACTTAATGGCAGTTCTGAATGTCACTAAACCAAAGGGGGAAAAAATAATTCCCTTTTAAACACTCTTTCATAGAGAGACAAAAAGGCTCTTATGTGTTATGATTTTAAAAGGATAGGAGCGGTATTGATTTAAGAGAGCTCCTTGAATGGACATTATTGAAGAAGAAAACTGAATTTGAAAAAATGTGTTTGCATATTTCCATGCCAAAACACACAACTGTATTTATGTGATGTGCATTGTAGGGGCTCTATCAAGAGAAGTTAAATACCAGCAGCAAAGTATTTTGAGAAACTTCTTGAGATCAGTAACATTTATCTGGAGACCTATCTACGACACAGCAGTGCCATCCAGGCATAAAGAAGATGTGAACAAATCAATCAACAAAATCAATCGACAACAACAATGCCTCTTCCTCCAGTCTTTTCAAGATGGCAGCAGTGGATATGTGATGTCAACTTCTCATTTTCTGTACTTTTAGTTTCTTGATGCTGCCATCTACTGAATATTTGAACTGGTGTCACACGGCTCATATTTCATGAAGATGGCCAACAAAAAAGCTAAATGAAAGATTATTTGGACAACATAATTATTTTTTTACTGTTTGACAAACTTAGTGTTTACAGAACCGGCAGGACGCCCGTCCTCTCCTCAGCGTCTCCTCTTCACGGGAAGAAGAAGAGAAAACCTGTGGTTGAGCAGCTGCTTCATTTAATCAGATCTCAAGAATGTTCATGGAAAGTGGCAGCACAGTGGGTTTTCAGGTTGCGCTCTGGAAAACGTCATATGGCAAATCTTTGAAATGCTTACCTTCCCCAATTCCATAACAAATCTGTAATCCTCTGTTGCCCCAGATTGTCTGTGTGACAGAATACTTAATCAACATTTCCATCACTCGTACCTCTGTGTATACTTTAGGCAAACTGAAGTGTAGTCTCTTATTGCCACACTGTAACATTGTCATACTGTAAATATTGATGCAAATAATCTTTTTATTAAATATATATATAAAGCATCATTTTAAAGGCAGTGAGACCAGATCAGCACCTCTATTCAAAGCAAACATCATTAAATAACTACTGTCTTAACAGAAAGGCGATAACACAAGCATACAAAAGCAGCTGATTCTTCTGTGGGTGGAGAAACCCAACACTGACATATACTATATGTGTAATTAGCAATGCAATCTGCAAGTCCAGAGTGAAGTAACACAATAAAGCCTGCCTGAGATACTGTCAGATTAATGTAGCCAATCGGATAGCAGGGATACAGTGAAGGCTGCAAAGAATCAGGTTGCTCTCCGTCAGCATAGGGACATTATGTTGCTGCTGCATGGAAACCACCAGCTGGTTTAAACTTACACCGTGCTATAATCCCAGGTCTGCTTTATTAACTGCACTTCTCAGATGGAGCTGTCAACACGGTGTTTATGTGGGAAACTGGAGACACAGTCCTCCGTTGTGTTTATAACAGTGTGGTTGGACGGAAAACAATCTGAAAAATAGTTAAATAATAATTTTCAAGAACTTTCTCAGAGCTGTTCCTGGAAATTTGATAAACAATGATCTGGTCGTGTTTCTTTCTCAGCTTAACTTTTACAAACTGTATATCCATATGTACACACTTATGCTGACAGGTATATGTATCAGAACTGGAATATTTTACCTCCTCATTGTTTCTTTCAGTATCAACTCCAAACATACAGTCTTGGCTAAGCTCAAATGGAAACAGCTTTTCAAAGATCCACTTTGACTTAATTTCACTGATGACATGAGTGATTCTTAAAGTCTCTGCATGCATAGAGGAAACCATCAATACTAGCTGCCATGGCAAAAAGATCAACACATGCAAAGATTGTTGCTCACGTCAAAGTTTTGTTTTCAGTTAATGATCTTTACTCCTACACCATTCATAACAACCCAGCCAGTGTGCTTTCAATTTACTTGATAGTGATAGACAGAGGTTGGCTACTTTTAAATACGTAATGGCCTAGAAAAATGAAGACATGAACCAGTTTGTAAATGAAGGGAAACACACATATTCCCCATAAAGAAAGGTAGACGTGTATTAAAGCAGAATAAAGAAACTTTCAACACTTTTACAAGACTTTTACTCGTTTGGTCTCTTGCTTGGCCGTGCTAATTTTCTCATCTCTCATTACTTTCTTGAGTATCTTAAAGCAACTTTCCAGAGTTGAAATAGCCCTATGTCTATTCGTTTATGGAAAGAAGAGTACAACTTTTGTTACAGACCAAAACCACGTGAATCAAAGCAGCTTTGAGTGAGAACGAAATATACATTTGGAGCAAAATAGCCATTAATGTTTTCTCTTGGGACAATAGACCTACGTCAAAATTAATTATTTTAAGGCTCTTTTAAAACTAAAAAATACCATTCCACATACAGCTGAACAAATAACTGTATCATAATAAAATATTAGTTTTAGTTGTCTTATAATGGAGCTATTTTGAGCTCTCAGACCCATCTGTAGTCGATCATCCTGCTGTCAGCAGAAACCAGCAAAGCAGCTTCTGAATCCTTGGATGACACATCCTGTTGCGAGAGCTGCATACCACTTTACATTAATATGTCACATTTCAACAAATATATCGAGGCTCGCTCACAGAGTTAGTTCAGTTTTACTCGTTTTGCACAGTGAACATCATGGCACAGATGACTAAGAAACCAAAGAAAGATATAGTTTCTTAAACATAGTTGAGAAATCAAAGTTGATGTCTTTGTTATTTGCCATTCATCAGACGTGCATCTACTAAAAACATACAGTGTGTTGTCTTGTGTATCAAACAAACGCTAACGTTTGTTATTCAGTTATTAGCCGCTGTAACCATTGACAAAGATACATTGGCTGGGGAAACATGTTTTCCACGTTGTTTCAGGATGCCAAATTTGCTTATACCGATGTGATCTGTGTGCAAAACGACTAAAAAATATGAGCCACGTGGAAATGCCTGCTAATGCACCTTTGTTAGCATCTTCACAGAACACTGAATAGGTTGGAATGTATGTATCATGTATGATACATGAACGTATCTATCAGTCACGTAGCAGACATACATCCTTGTGACCATTGGGATCACGAGGCCATATCACTGACTGCCATTGCAAAAACATCTCCAAGTCTTATTTCACTGTCAGTTGGCAGCTTAAGTTTTCATTGAGTTTCTTTTCTCCCTGGTTCTGCATACCTGCTTGTAAAGACATTCACATGTAGAATGGTAACTGTCGTAAAAACTGCTTCGCCCAGATGCCCAGAACTGAAAACTTGCTTTGAATTTCCCTAAGGCAGCCATTCCCAAACTTCAGAATATCAAGGCCCAATTTGAAATTTGAAAAATGTGGCCCACCGAAACCTTTAATCACAGCTGTGATCAACGTTCAGGACTAGAAGCTATGTTCTGACATTAACGTAAGGGGTCAACAAATAAGGTGACACTTGTCACATTAAGTTAAGATGACAGTTAGTATAACACTTAACTGGTTTGTTTTGTTACTTCTTAATGTTTTTAAATCATATCGTTAATATTTTGCAGTAATTAAAAACATATTTAAAAATATCAAATATCGAGGATTTAAACATATTTGTTTAATTTTAATGACCTTTCACGGCCCACCTGCAGTACCGCGATGGCCCACCAGGGGGCCGCCGCCCACACTTTAGGGAATCACTGCTCTAAGGGATTGTGTGGACAGGGTTCCTGCAACAAACCAAGGTCACTTTAACTTTGTATGTGTACAAAAAGTGAAATAAAAAGGATTGTTTGTACAGAGATCTCTAGCCAGTCGCTGCCATCTTGTTATAAGTCCATACAAGTCGAGTGCCGATGTTGCACAAACCACTGTAAACAGACACAAAGAGAGGAGAGTTCATGGCCTCTGCTTCCATAGAACTGGATCAGTACTTTTATATATAACAAAACAGGCAAACTTAGAGGCAGAGGTCATGAACTCAGTTTTATCACATTATTACATCTCACACTGACCTGCATCTGCTTAATCTTGGGTATGGGGTCAAGAGTGTCAACTATGCGATGAGACCTCCTGAATTAAAAGGTTATGACTCAGCAGGTCACAACACGTCAACAGCATGTGCCGATGGTAAACAATAAGTAAAACAAGAGAATGAAATACACTTATCTGTCTGCTGAAAGTACTTCTAAAAAATGTTTTAAACAAGGTAAGAAGGAGAATGTGGTCCCAATCATGGTTAGGCAGAAGTCAAGTAATGCCAAGTCGTCTTAATTAATATGTCATTTCATGCTGCATTTTAGTTGGCTAGTCTGTCGACAAATTTGTAGGATTTATGTCAGAAATTTTTAATCATGTAGGTCTTTGGGTACACCGTTGAGACAGTCGTCAATAAACCACTCACACTGTGTGATGCAGGAACGCCGACATAGTTATCTTTTATCTGCACAAATTTCTGGCAACACAATCATCTCTACAGGACTTTTAATGTAACTACAATCACATACAATACTTATGAGATTAGATTAAGTACAACCTTGGGGTTTACAACAGAATA
The DNA here is from genome assembly GCA_018398805.1 of Hirundichthys speculiger. Classification (NCBI taxonomy): domain Eukaryota; kingdom Metazoa; phylum Chordata; class Actinopteri; order Beloniformes; family Exocoetidae; genus Hirundichthys; species Hirundichthys speculiger. The sequence goes on from JAGFBZ010000909.1 coordinate 284,864, forward strand.
TTTGTAAAAAAAAAACACATTTATCAACACTCTTAACTTCACTGAGTTATAGATGCTAAGTCATGTTTGTATAATCTTTCTTTGGTAGAGGTGTTCAGTGGCTGGTGAGCTGGCCCAACAGAACCAGTGCCAATACTGATTGTGCTACCTCACCTGGTTAAAAGAGGATACGCTTTCTTTCTCTTTCTCACTACCTTTGAGTCGCTCTGTCATCTTTCTCTGATCTGAAGGTTTGGACAGCATCTTAGCTGAATCTATGTGAAGCTGTGTTCCTTATCAGCTGCTGATGAATCAATCTCAGCTTTTGAACTTCTGGTTACTGAAGCTCCTTTTTACACTGGTTAGAAAACCAGTTAGCACACACTAACATTTGGCTTTTGAGTACAATATGAAAAAGTTGTCCCATGACATGATGCTGCAGTTGTCACAGGTATTTATCGACTTTAGTTCCGGTTGATACTGATACAAACACCTGGGTGCACATGCTAATTTTCAATGAGGCTGATGCTTTTTCAATTAACATGTTGAATGTAGTCTGAAACCGAGAACATGTTGTGGAAAAGAAAGAGATCAAACTGAAGTATTTAACCCTGTATGTACTCTCAGTCCAGCTGTATGGGCTAATGATTGCGCTCTAGTCAAAAACTAGCCTAAATGGTCAGAAAGTTGTAAATATCAGAAACTGTCATCTAACACAGCCTGCAGGAAACAACACACATTTACCACATTTCCCTTCTTGTTGTCATATCTTATAGGCTTAAGCTCAGGGTAGCTGGTAGTTACTGAATAAAACTAGTTCTGTGTATGGTGTGGCTCTCAGTTTGCGGGAGGTAAACATCCCACTGCTAGCAGTTGGAAAGGATTTAATTCACTTGTTCAAGCAAGTGTACTCCCACACTAAAAAATTAATAAGTTTAGTTGCCTAATCTGGCGTTGGCCGTTGTGTTTGTTGGCCTGCCTGTCAGGCCTGGTTGACAGGCCTGATTAATGGACTAGCTCGACCAATGGATGGAGAGACATTCCAGCCTCATTAATTTCTTCTATTTTTGCGGTTTTGCTGTGGTTATGTCCAAGGAAAAGATTTTATCAGTGAGCCATGATAGCTAACATGTGACTAGATTATTTACAATCATTACTTAAGAAAATACTTTGAAGATTGTTTTTCTCAAAAGAAAGCAACATTATGTTGTTGCGTAATGTTTCCACAAATCATAAAGTTTATTAAAAAAGAAAACCCATCTGGATCAAAGGGTAAACTGTTAGAGCAACATTCCTGGTCAATTTAATAACAGTTTAACAGTGTTTTGCAGAATATTATTCTCATAAATGAATCTACATTCCTTTTTTGATTTAATTTCATTGTCAACACAATGCTGAGGATGAAATAAATCAACAATTATCTGTTTGAAGATATTGTTGCTCCCCATTAACCTGCGGCAGGTTTATAAGCCATTTTCATACTATTTGAAATCTGTGATTCTGCAGTGACTAAGCTTACTCACAAGTGGAAAACATTAACGACAGTTGCCAGTCTTCCCAGGAGAGTACATCCTGGCAAGTTCATCTCCAAGGTCAGAAAATACAGCACTCAGTGAAACTGAAAGCGATCCAAGAACAACATCTTGGGTTCTACAGGCGTCATTGAGCATTTTTAACCTTTATGTTCATGATGTTACAAACTGAAAAAAGACACATTTCTGGCTTGTTTTGAAGGGTTGCTGGCAGAAAAACATTTCTCTTTGCCATTTCACTGAAAGGAATAGTAGAGAAAAACCCACCTTGCAGTTCCACATGGTCTGCAAAGGCCTTTCAGCGGAGTCATAGACAATAATATAGACAGACAGTCCCTTGCTTTTCTCAGTGCGGAAGAAAAACAATAAGGAAAATTACACAAGCCCACATTTAAACATTAAATATAATTTGATAATCATTTTTATCTTGTTTTCTTTCTTCCATTTAATTTTCATACTCGTATTTGATGCTTTGAAAGTTATTTAGAACTATAAATAACGGCAGCTATGTGCAGGGATGGCTGCTTTGACAATGTTGGAAAGCCTTGCTAAAGCAATTTTGAGAAGAGAATGAGTATTTAGAGATTGTTTGGGTATTCTGGCACCAGATGATAGCTCCATTTAAGCCCTCGAAGGGCTGTTCAAAAAACGGGCAACATACTGCTCCATCTGCGCCTCCTCTTTCCCATGTAAGACTGTATAATCTAATATACAGGCAATGCTGTTCATTAGTTCCAGATAAAGCAGGAATGGCCACTTCCTTCTCACATATGTGTCATTTGTGCTTACAAATAATGCACTCTATGGCCTTTTCTTGGAATCTGACAATTTTTTTTTCTTTATCTCAGTAGGGCCTTGCTGCCAGTTTCTTTCTTTCTTTTCTTTTTTTTTCTTAAACGGTGCTGGTTTGGCTGTTTGTTTTTCATTTATTTTCTCCTGTTGATAATTCCATAACTGAAGCTGCACAACTTTAATTTTTATTTTCTGTGCTTGACTGATATGTGTCTCACTTCTCACACTTTTTAAAATGTAAACTTTTTGCTTTTGTGCATACATAGAGCTTTGGTCATGAAACTACACAAAGTATTATGCATTTACAACATATAATCTGGACTTCAGTAAAGCACAATCACTTGCACTTGTCCTGCTGAAATAACCACAGACCTCCCAGGAAAAAATGCCACCTTAAAGGTAACATATATGTAAACAAAATCCCAGTATTGACCTCTGCATCAATGGTACCGTCACATACATTACAGCCACCCAAACCATGGGCACTGCAGCACACATACCAACACAGATGGTACCCTTTTGCACTTTTCGCTGATAACAGCCTGGATGGTCTTTCATCATTTTAAATCCAACAAGTGGACAAGAGATTTTGTGTCCACTGTTTTGCTGTCCATCTGAGTTGAGAAAGGGTCCAAAAAGCCAGCCAGCATTTCTGTGCAGAGCTATTGGGCAACACAGCTTCAGCCTACATTTCTCAGTACAATGGCAGATTGGCTATATTGATCATTAAAGCATAAAGGTTTCTCATTCCAGCCTTTGCTTTCATGTGCTGATACCAGCCTCCATAAATATTTTCATTATATTATGTGCTATAGGTGTTGAAAGGCCTAAGTTAAGCTCTAAATAGTGAGCTATGTCCATCTTCACTTGGAACATCTAAGCCTTCAGGAGTGCTCATTTGATATCCAATCCTGATATACGTATATATCCTCATTTATTTCCTTAACTGGCTCATTGTAGAATATTTCAGAATGTGTTGCATGTAAACTTCAAAATAATTTCTCAGACTTTCTCAAAACTTAAAAAAAAAAATATTTCTTGCATTAAATTCTAGATTTCTTGGCATTTTCTGAATACATACAGTCGGCAAGTAAATACACTGTAAATTTCCACTGGAGTCTCTTGAATAAAGGTTAATAATTTTTTCTTTTTTAAATAAAAACACCTTCCAACCTTTCTGGAATTTTTTTCTCGATATCTCTGCCATTGTGGGGTGTATCAGTGATGGACAAGAGGCTGAGTACAGAGAACTAGAGGGCTGCTCTGTGGCATGGTGCGGCAACAGTTATCTCAACTTGAATGTGAACAAGACTAAGAAGATGAAGATTTTTTTTTCTTTTTTTAATCTTATTTTAGATGGCACTAGTGGCTTTGTGAAGACAGACAGGAAACCAGGGCAGAGAGAGGGGGAAGACATGCAACGCAAGGTCACAGACCGCTGCAGGAGGAATGCAGCCTCCGTACATGGGCCGCCTGCTTAAACCACTGAGCTATGCAGTAGCCCATGATTGTGGATTTTAGGACTAGGAATAAGTCAAACAGTATTTCCATCACGGGAGAAGAAGTAGAAGTGATGGAGGAGTTCAAATACCTCTGTGTTCAACACCACAACAGATGGAACACTGATGCTGTTTATAAGAAGGGACAGAGCAAACTTTACTTCTTGAGGAGTCTTATGTCCTTCAGGGTTTGCATCTTGATATCTTCTATAAGTCTGTTATGAAGAGTGCAATCTCATCTGCAGTCATCTGTTGGGGGGGCAGCATCAGAGACAGTGACTTAAAGAAACTAAACAAACTAATCAAGAAGGCTGGCTCTGCTCTGGGGACTGATCTGGAGCCTCTGGAGCTGATTGTGCAAAGAAGGATGCTTCAGAAAATGAAAAAGATCATGGAACGTTCTCTTCACAACCCAGTGATTCAGCAACAGTCTCTTCAGTCAGAAGTTTCCTCAGATCTGATGCAACACAGATAACTATAACTATCTACAATGAATCTTTGAAGAGGCTTAAATCAGTTGACAGTTGATTATAACATATCATTCTCCTTCAGGATTAATACCTTTGAACTGAATGGAATTGAATATAAAATGAATGGAAATTGAATTGAATTGAACTGAAAGGTGGAAACCTGTGTACTGAAAAAAATTGCATCCACTGGGTGGCAGCACCGGTGAAACCTGGCTGTTGCTGCTTCATTTGGGGCTTTTGTGTGTCATGTAAACTCCCACTGACTTGGAAAGTGCTGATTTAATGCAAGGGTAAAGACAAAATGGGGAAGCGTATAGATGTGTTGAAGCTCACAAGAAATCCCAGACTATGTTCCCGTCAACTCAACAAAGAACAGATCAACACTGACTGCGACAAGTGGTGATCCCGTCTACTTCTACTGGAATAACTGGAGGAAGCCACAGCAGAGAGAAAGATGCGTGTCTGCAAATCCCCGGATGAATGTGAGTTCTGCCTCCTTACATGTGATATTCTGAGCTAAATGAATGTGTGATTTTCTATGTAGATAAAAAAAAAAACACTGCCGACAGTCATTGAAACATCCCACGATAATAAATATATATGTTTATAAGATGTTTTCTTTTTTGAGGAAGGACTAAAGGTTTAATCTAAGTTCTGACCATTTCACAATCATATCCATTAATAACATAATTTCATTCCTAGTCTATTTCTTTACCTTTCCAAAGTTTCAGATACGAGATGGTTCACCATGTCTCTCAACAGGTCTCTAATAAAGGATTACCTGAGTGTGTGTGTATCTGGGGCTTATAATTCAAATGAAAGAAAGGAAAATAAAAGATAAAATGCTGGTACATCATCAACTGTCATTTAAGGCAGTCACAGAAGGTTTGTTCGATCAGTTGTCCCATGATTTTGACAGCTTTTTATGTCCATCATTGTAAGGTGGCTGTAAGCATGTGTATAAGCACCTGAGCACTGGAAAGCAATGGTTTCCCACTGATCCACTGCTCTGCAGGTGGTCGTGATGTGTCAGGAAATTTGTGCTTCACCAAAATGCAAAGTAGAGTGCAAGCGAGCAAAATGAACCTAGATCTTAACAATGTTTGGTTGCTGGATAGATCACCTGCTTGAGCAAATGTCCACAGCTACAGAAGACTGCATAAAATAAATCAAATTAATTTCAAATTCAAATGTGAAACATTAAGTCTGCCCACAATTGTCAGTTGTTATCAGCTGTTCATTTTGCTGCTAAGTTTCAGTTTCAGTGCCCACCTTTGAAAACATAATCATACTTAAAATCACTTCTGGTGTCAATCTATAATCAGAGCTGGACATGCACTTTATGGCCATCTCCTCTGCCAAATTACAAAATGTGAACAGATAATGAAATATTGCAAGCAGTTTGAATAGTTGTGCCAACTGCCTATCCAAAACTTGTTAACAGCACTGAGTGAAATAAACGGTAATGGAAAAGCTGTTTCAGAGAGGTGCCCTCTCAGCTTTATGGTAAGATTACAGCCGGTAGTTTGTTTTGCTGTCTATCTGTCCTGTGTTATATTGATTAATGTTCCATGGATTGACTGCAGTCTACCCTGACAAAATATTGGAAGCACCTCAGGAGAATGCTGCATCACCACACACTACATTCTGCAAAATGATAGTTGAGGTGAATCAACACCTGTCCACAGGAGCTCCGTTTGGGAGGGAAGAATTTACTGCCAGGATTAGACTGCATTAGTTTTGGCTATAGGTGAATCTCAATTTGTTGATTCTTTCTCTACAGACTCTTATCGACATATTCTCGATGTCTTGCCTCGTGTAATCCCCAACGGACTCCGAGCCTTTGGTGACCCTGAGCACGTATAAGTGGCTGTAGAAGATGAATGGATGACTTGGCTGCAGGTGGGAGTCATTTTCTGAACAGCTAAATGAGCCATTTTTCAGCAGGGTCAGCCGTGACATTGACCCATGGTTGTTGGCGCAATTCAGCTTCTCTTTCACACAACAGGTATTTTCACTCTGAAAAGAGTCACTTAAAATTGCTCTTCAGGTTGTAGAGACCTGAACTACCACTGGTCTATTTTGCTTATTTGGGGCTATTTATCTCAGCTAAGGTTTTTAGTAGTTCCCCCCTTTTTAAAACACAAAAAAAAAAAATCACATAGTTGTTGACAATTAGATTTACTTAATTAAATCTAAAAAGTATGACTTCTTATTGAACTGAACCACTTGCTTTTATTTACTCTATTTTAGAGAATGTTTTGTTTTTCAATAAAGGCAAGGTAATAGCTAGACGAGCTTCAAAAGAGCTGATCATTTTTGACCAAATGAGCCACAAATTTTATTCAGTGGTTTTTAAACTTGCAATGTTGAACTGGCCAGATTTAATTATCATAATAATATAATCAAGAATCAAGCATTTATCAACATAAGGAGATCACATCTTAATGAAAGACACTTCATCCCTCAGACCAACAGGTCTTTATAGCAGATAATAACTGTCAACCGTCCTCTTTGCTTCTTATTTCCTGTTTTACTGAGCTTTATGTGACTGCTCTTTGCTCTTATATTGCCAATAACTATTTAATTTATTAGTTTTATACAATGCATTTTTTTTTTTTAGATTAGATTAAGATGTAACTTTTAACTTCACTTTTAATTTGTGGTAAAGTTGAATTTTACTTTTAACAAAGAGGGAGAGATGATGTAATTAAGAAAACAGAGTCAATTACTTTTAGAAACCCTTTGGGGCCCCAGCCAGGTACCCACTTCTGCCTGGTTGTGGCTCTATATTGTGACCACTATGTTTAATTCTGAAGATCTGAAATGTTGTGACTCACGTGGGTAAACTATAAAAGAGCACATGTTTATCAACTGCTCATCCATCTATACTGTAGCTCCGCCATTACAACTTGGTGGTGACTTGTCAGTTTTTATTATCAGTATTTTTGTCAAGTCCAGTAATCTGTTCATTCATCATCAGTTTATATGAAATGCACGTAACACCTAGTTGGTATTACTTTCTCAATTAAATTGAAGTGAATTCTTCTTTTATTTTGTTTTGGGGAAAACCTAAAAAATCCTCATGTTTAAATTATGTCAAATTAAAATGAAAAGCAAATCCTCACTTGAGAAAAAGCTCAAATCAGCAAAGGGATCCTTTCAGATGGGTTGTCTCAGACAGTTTTCTGATGATCAGCTCAACTCCTTTCTTCTCTGATCCTCCTGTTCTTACATAACCAAGGCTGACATTATGTACTGCAGAGCCACTTTCTTTCCACTTCTCCATGTCCTTTGACAGACATAGAATACCTTTGGAGAAATAACCACAAATAACTCTCACTGTCACATGGCGCAGCCATATGTTTTAAATCTGTAGCACAAAGATTCAGCCTACACGTGACAGCAGGGAGCTCTGAACAGTCCGAATCACTGAGCTTCTGTGGCTCAAGATGATACAGGCTGTTTTCACTGTCCACTCAGCAGTCACAAGCTTCAAAATGTTCCTGACCCACACACATTTTGATTATAAAAATGTTTTGTTTGCGCCTCTTTTCCATAAGCCACATTATGTAAGTGCTAAGTGTGAGGTATCAGGAGGAGCTGGCTGTGAACCAGCATGATGCTGTGGATGTGTTTGGTTGTGGGTGCAGGTGTTAAAAATATCTCGTATGAATAGTTCCTCCGAGGACATAAATACACGGTGCAATAAATTATCACATGCTGATGCGGTTATTGTGTGCTGAAAAGCATTGATGGCGTGAGCGATGGGTTAAACGGGCCTGCTTCATGAATAGAAGTGTACAGGCTTCTGCTTGACTAGGATATTGAATTTTGAGACCATTTTGATGTTGTCCATCAGTATGCAAAGCACTGAAATATCCTGTAAGGTTGCACTCATGTTTTTCATTGTTCCTGATAGGAACAAATATTTAAACTTTTCACCAACAAATAACACAGATTTTAGAATATATCTGAGTATAGATTCTCTAGGTATCACCTGCTTTAGCTCGTCTTCATAAGAGAATCTGGGACTGTGAGAATGTCACTCATTACGAAAGTGCAATTTAAGATGATTCTCGATTCACGAGGAAATTCCATTCTCTGAGAGAATAAAGAGCAGTGAAGGCTTTAAGTTTCCATTTGGTGTTGGAGGCATATATTTGACCACAATGGCTTTAAAACTAGCTGATGTCATGGAGTCCTCCTCATGTGTAAACGTCTTTAACTGAGATTTAGGGTGAGTGCACGGAGAAACTTTCCTCCTTCAGCAGATGGTTGTAAAAACATCCTTCTCATGCCAAAGTCTGCACGCACACTCACACACACACAAAAGCACACACAAGCGTCCAAGAAAGTTAATAAAAATCAAAACACCATTTTTTTTTACTAGAGGAGGGCTTTAACTTTTTTTGTTTGTATTTTTTAGATCTAGATCAAGAAGAATGATTTACTAAAACATTTAGGATCATCAAAGCTATACTTTGTTATAGTAAATGTGGTCAAACCATATATCATAAAGTCCTCATACAACATCTGCTGTAGAGGGGGAAAAGCTGTCATTGTGATTATAATAAATTAGCTTTTGATTTGAGTAAATATTTAAAGAGCAGCTTTGTTCATCATCTGTAGTGATGCTTTTGTTTAAAAAAAAATTTAAAAAAAAATCTTCCAAAAAAATGTGACACAAGTTCCCAGGAAGCTGACCTGATGTCACGGTGGATGAGATAATTGCAGTTGATACGAAGTAAAGACTTTGTAATTTTGTTATAGATTAGATCTTAAGTATAGCTTAAAGCTTTTTGAGGACAAACATTAGCTGATAATGGCTGGAATGAATGCACTATTGTGCATGCTCATGCGTCATGCTTTGCTCAAAGGGACAACCGAAGTGATTGGAGATTCATTTAGCTTTGAGATGCTAATGATGTAATGCACTTCTAAAAGTTGTTTTTGGATGCACTACTGGCCTACTTTTGTAACAGTGAGGACCACTCAATAACAATCAATGTCACACATGAGCTGAAAGCTACATACCTTGGAAGACATCCACATCCCGCTGATCCTCTGAGCTCCAAGAGTCTTCTTGAGTTGAGGATGCATGTGCATATATATATATATATATATATATATATATATATATATATATATATATATATATATATATATATATATATATATATATATATGCACTGAGTCCAGCGGACAGGAGGGAAAATTGCTCATAAATTCTTCAAATTGAGTTTCCATGACAGTCGTCATTTTTGCTTTAACTTTCCATCTTCATTTGTGTAAAGGGATATTGTCATTTTGAGGTGGTTTATATGAAACTGGGGAAAATGTTGCCAAGGCTCCAAAAATGCAAAAACGTCCATACAAGACCAGGGGGCGAGTCATTTCTCCAGCCATCTTTAAACCGATGATTCCTGTGCTTTGCTCTCATGGTGGGTCAACAACAAAAGGCCTTTTTTTTTTTGGCCACTTGTGGAAAAGCGTATTTGTGTAGATGTCATGTAGCCCTGGTTTATTTGATGCCTGATAAAGGTAACGTCTCATTAATAGAATTTTTTTTTTCAGTTAAGTGTTGGAACAGTAGCAAAAGTCTTTTTTTTTTTGATGTCTTAGGCTTATCATAGGAATCCAGTTTTTACTGGCAGCGTATGAAAGGGCTTTATTAATAGTTTGCTTTCCTTTAGGAAGCTTCTCAAACATCTAAGTGTTCTTCAAGTTCTTCATCTAAGTGAGCAGAGAATGTCTTAATTATTGCCATTTGCATGGCCTACAGTTTTCTGTCTCTAAATAGACATCTGCCAAACCCAGCGTAAATTCTACATTTAGTGCAAACAAATTTTTTTTTAACTTTATTGCATAACAGCAAAACGATCATCCCTACCCCTCTGATGAGACAGATGAAACTCATAAAGTGCGAATGCATAGCTTGTTTTCTATCGAATTTAGATTTCATGTTGGAGTTGGAAGCACGCACGGCTAATATGAATAAATTAATCAATTTATTGGGTAAATGTGTTCAGAATTGCTGCTAAAGGTCAGTGTGGAGAGTATTCCTCACACTGAAACATCTTAGCGTGCCAATCAGCGCTCTGTGAGAGTGAATGTGCGCTCTGAGGCGTGCGTAAAAGTTGTGTTGTGGGGGAAAGGATGGGGGGGGGGGTCACCTGATGTTGGGCAAAAAGTCTTTATAGGGTGTTTTTATCCTTTAGAGAAAAAAAACTGCTTGTAGTCACACGTCAGTCTGAATAGATTTGGAGTTAGTACTGTTTTTTTTCTGCTTATGTCTGTGCCATTCCCTTTACTGGGGCTCTTGTCCAGCCCGCACAGCGACTCCGTCACCCCCCCTCCTCCATCTCCATATATTCCGCCTTGTCACCGAGCGAGGAGCCCGAGGGCGAGCCTTTGAATTTCCTTAAAAAGTCGGGGAAGTAGGGGCAGTCCCGGCGGCATGCTCTCCACCACCGGCGGCTGGTCCTCGTTGTCGGTCTCCCGGTGATAGAAGTAGTTGAAGTTGGACACGATGACGGGCACCGGGAGCGCGATGGTCAACACGCCCGCGATGGCGCAGAGGGAGCCCACTATCTTCCCACCGACGGTGATGGGTTTCATGTCACCGTAGCCCACCGTGGTCATGGTGACCACGGCCCACCAGAACGCGTCGGGGATGCTCGTGAACTGGGACGAGGGCTCGTCCGCCTCGGCGAAGTACACCGCGCTGGAGAACAAGATGACACCTATGACCAGGAAAAAGATGAGGAGGGCCAGCTCCCTCATGCTGGCGCGCAGGGTGTGACCCAGGATCTGCAGCCCCTTGGAGTGTCGGGACAGCTTGAAGATGCGAAACACCCTCACGAGGCGGATTATTCTCAGGATGGCGAAGCTCATCGCTTGCTGCCCGTTGCCCTGGTGCTGCGCCAGGTCCGTGCCCAGAGTTATGAAATAAGGCAAAATGGATACAATGTCTATCGAGTTCATTATGTTTTTAAAGAAAGCGGGCTTGCTCGGACTCGCGAAGAAGCGAACTATAATCTCAAAGGAAAACCAGATGATGCAAACCGTCTCCACGATGAAAAACGGGTCGTTGAAAGGAGTAAATCCGTGGTCGGGCAGAGAGGAGTTGCGTCGCGGCTGGAGATACTCTTTTTCATCCCTGAACTCCGGCAGCGTCTCCAGGCAGAAAATGACAATAGAAATGACTATGACGAGCACGGACACGACTGCTATTCCCCTGGCGGGGCTCGAGCTCTCCGGATACTCAAACAGCAGCCAGATTTGGCGCTTGAACTCGTCCTCTGGCAGAGGCTTTTCCTCCTCTTTCACAAAACCCTCATCCTCCCGAAACTTAAGTATCGCCTCCTCTCCGAGCTCGTAAAACTTCACTTCCTCGGAGAAGATGTCAAACGGGACGTTGACGGGCCTTTTTAGTCGCCCCCCCGACTGGTAATAGTAGAGAATGGCGTCAAAACTCGGTCGGTTCCTGTCGAAGAAGTATTCGTTCCTCAGCGGGTCGAAGTACCTGATCCGCTTGTCCGGGTCTCCCAGGAGCGTGTCCGGGAACTGCGTGAGAGTCTTGAGCTGAGTCTCAAACTTCAGCCCGGACACGTTGATGACGACTCTCTCGCAGCAGCCGCACTCGCTGTAGACGTTCTCGTATCCGGACTGAGGGCGCCGGTCGGTGAGCGACGCCGTCTCCTCATCCTCATCCATGTTGCACAGAAAGCTCGACCTTTTGCTTCCCCGGCCCCCCTCCTCCTCCTCCCCCTCTTCCTCCGCTCCCTCCTCCTCTATCATGATGTCCTCCTCGGATCCGAGCAGCGCCAGCTCGGAGTGGCGCAGGTCACCGCCGAGAGTCGTCCGGTTGCGTCTCCACCGGCCGCCGACGCCGCGCTGCTTTTTCCGCTCTCTGAGAACTCTCTGCTGCTGCTCCGGCTCCTGCGAGGAGGAGGAGGAGGAGGTGGTGGTGGTGGTGGAGGAGGAGGAGGAGGAGGAGGAGGGGCGCGAGGCGGTACCGCTGCTGATGTTGGCGTTCGTGGAGGAGGAGGAGGCGCGTGACGGATGCTGGCGGTTGTTAAGGAGATGAGCGCTCGAGGAGGAGGAGGTGGTGGAGATGGACCCCCCTGCGTGTCCCTCCTCCTCCTCCCCCTCCTCCTCCTCCTCCTCCCTCAGCGCCGGATCCACCTTCCGCCGCGGCAGCCGCAGCCGCCGCTCTTGACTGGGCAGCCTGGCGCTCCCTCTCGCGCTCCCTCTCCCGCGCGCGAGCTTGGGCATATCCGTAAGGCAGGTGACTGTTGCACCCCCCGTCCGCACCCACCATGGCAAACTCCATTTTAAGTCAGTCGGCGGTTCGGGTCTCTGAACGCTACGGGAACCGCCTCGGGGAGTCGGAGACGCAGACCGGAGGAGAAAAGTTGGAGCTCGGAGAGCGCGCGCGGACAGAACCAGGCATTAACCGTTTCCACCGATCCAAAAAAAAAAAAGTCAAAATAACAAACACGTCTCAATTAGGTCCATGTTCGGGGTATAGTCCATGTAGCAACTTACATGATATGAGATATTGATCAGCTGGTCCTCTTGTGGTGACAGAACCCCTCGGCTTCATATGACATCATTACTTTAACCAAAAAATAAATAAATAAAAATACGAGGATCGGTGTTTTAAAACAGTTACGCAGACGCAATGTCAAAGTTGCTGCGCCCCTTTATATGCTCAGCTTTATAAATCAGCGCGTCAACAAGCTCCACCACAGCAGTCTCTCCACGGCCTCTCCGGTGCCCATCAGGTGGCTAATTTCTGAACGGTCGGGGCTCGCGCCCAAACGCATCTCTTGGTCTTCCTTGGTTACCCGTGGTTGCCATTTTATGTGATGAGATTTTTAAAAAAAAAAAAAAAAAAGAAAGAAAGAAAAAGAAAAGAAAAAAAAGGATGTTTGCTGTTGTATTATTGGATTTCCAGTGAACGTGAATGACTTTGTTCCTCTGGAGCTGCAAGAACAAGAGAAGACAAGAGAAAATAGCAATTGGTTAAAGCAGGAAGGAGATGTTTGGATTCGTTGTTATGGCGAGCACAGCGCATATTACGCAACTTCACCGGCTTATTGTCATTATTATTATTATTATTATTAATATTATTTTATTATGAAGGTAATCTTTCTTAAAGGAATGTATGGAAGATTATGTTCACAATACATATTACGCACATTAAAGTAACCTCCTTTCATTCTGACATCCATACTTACATTTGAAAAGGGGCCAAATGAAACAGCCTCAGCGCCCTCCAAACAAATCTGCTGGAGGAGGAAGATGAGGGATGCGAGGTGAGGATGCAGATTTTCGGTTTTGCTCAGATTCCCGTCTTCATTTTTTGGGAGGTAATATCATAAATCCCTCGTCGTATCCAATCAGTGACCACAGCCATATCCAGGATATACATCCGTGCTCTGACGCACTCTGAAGAAGACACTTTTTTTTTTTTTTTGGCTGCGTCTCGACGTCTTGTCTCAATTCAACAGGATCTACTGGCATTTCAGTCCCCGTTTCTGCTGCAACGGTCCTTGCACAGTGGCATCAATTATCATTTAAGAAAAAAAGAAGAAAGAAAGAAAGAAAGAAAGGTGTGTAAACAGCGACTTGGCATCAATGACAGCTTCACGCGATCACGGTCAGAAAGATAGAAGGATGGATAAAAGTTTCCCTCGGCATTGGCGAGGGGAAATGGCCCCATGATAAGTCTGAGCATCACACATCTGTCTGTCTGCCTCTGTAGCCCTACCTATACTCCTGTATCCCTCCCATTGTGTGTGATGATGGAGAGTCTCGGCGAGAAAGTCGTTCGTGTACCGCAGCGCGCGAGGCGGTGCTCGGTCCTCCCCCAGTGGATGCAGCCGGTCACTGCGCACCGTGCTGCAGTCTCACAGCTCCTCTGCCCTTCATCGTCAGTGCACGGTGAGGACAGACGTCCTTTCCCCCCCCCGAAAAAAAGTAACGCAGTACTTTAAATTCATTCTCAAAAAAACCAAAAAAAAAAAAAAAAAACGCCATAGAGGGAAAATATCGGATTCAGTGCCACTTTTCAAATGAAATCCTCCTCATTCCTCACCCTTGTTGCAGTTGCTGTTTACAATGGACTCACATATACTTTTCGCACATTCATTTTTATCCGACCCTGCATATCTTTTGTGTGCAAAATAAAATAACTGGACATCCTTAATCTGTAAGGGAACTATTGGGTTTCTCTACAATCTGAACCTACTTAAAACTACAGCAAATTGAAAGTGTACTATTTTGCTGCATTGGAGCACTGGTTTAGCATTTTGTCTTGCAATAAATTATCAAGGGTTTCTTTGAGAGACTCCTAATTAAAGATTAGCTCTGTGTCTTAAAATCTTTGTGTACATTTGCATTTCCACTGAGTTAAAATCTTAGCAACGTTCATGCCCACTTTTCCCGCATCCCTCTTATGTGTGATTAAGAGAGCGCTCGTGGGAATACCACCTGTTTAAGAAGTTACATCACTCATTTGTTCATTATCCTGTTAAGAGTAGAATCCAATTTTATTATCCACTGAAGTGGAAACTTTCTTAGCATAAAACAAACTGCAGCGCACACCGTGTGAAGGAATAACAAGACAGGAATATGATCAACAAGCAATGGCAAACAGCTGTAGCTGATATGCAAACTGCAAGGCAATGTCTTGAAAAGTTGTAAGAGAATTGAAAGTCATCCATTTTAACAAAAGAGCTGCCCAACAACTGAAACGCTGTCACTCCTAAAAGCATTTACTGATATTTAATCTTTAAACTTTAAGGAATATTCTAAAGTCAAAACAACCCTAGGTCTGTTATTAGATGTAAGGAAAGTAAACTTTTGTTAGGGACCAAAGCAACGTGAACTGAAGCAGTTTTGAGTTAGAATGAATTATGTGTCTGCAGTAGAGGTCTTCACGGGTCCACTTTCATGGACCTGAACCCGAACGGACCCGTGAAAATTTGATCTGAAACTGACCCGACCCGAGCTATTATCATGAGTCTGGGGGTCCGAACCCGAATGGACCCGCAATATTTGGACCTGGAACCAACCCGACCCGAGTCTTTAGTTTCCGACCACGAACGGAACCAAGTTACCAAAATAGAACCAAGACAATACAGCCCATAGTTGCTCATGTTAAAAGTTGTCTAGCATTGAATAAAACTTGATTTTCTTACCTAAAGTTGTCTTCTTCTACCCAGTTTAGTTGCTACATAGGCTACGTGATGTAAACAACAATAAATCCACGTCGTTATTTTCTTTATGGATACAGATGCTATTGGTAGTAACTGCTAAAACTAATAGCCTACACCGGTTTGGACGTGTCGTACATATGTTCTCTCATCCAGCGTTGTCATGTTGGTGATCCGTTGTGCTTTACAGCTGCTGGGCAAACCGCTAATAACACGCTACGGCAACACGATTGTTTCATGACAAACACGTCACGTTAATTAATAATCATTAAACTGCCCCGAGTCCTGACATTGGCTGCCACCGCCAATATCTTTACCTCTCTCGAGTAAACGCGGACCCAGCCTGTCAGAGAGCACCGACCGGACCCGAGACTAACTGTACCGATTACGACACGAACCCGGAGTCACGTTTTTTGAATGGACCCGAGACCCGATTCGAGTCGGGTCGGAACCTCGGGTTTTGGGGTTGCCGGGTTGTTCCGAAGACTTCTAGTCTGCAGCAAAAGTGACCACAGGGGGCTATGGAGTTAAGTTAAAAAGGAAAATGCTATTTGAAGCCTTTAACAAAACTCAAAAAGGCATTCCACTTAAGGAATAGTGGAAATATGGTCCCTACTGACAAACTGAGGTAAATCTAACTTTATATGCGTACAAAAAGTATCTTAAAAGGATTGTTTGTAGAGGCATCTCTGTCAGGTCGCTGCCATCTTGTTATAAGTCTGTGCAAGTGGACCACCGATGTCACGCACTACTGATGATGCACTACTATGATAAAAATAGGAAATTGTTATTATTTCTCTTTCTACATGCAAACGTGAAACAATCCTTGTCTTCAAATCAATTAAAAGAAAATTGAGGAAAACATAATGGAAAGTTCTCCAGAGTAAATTATGATTTGACTTTGTAGCTATAAAGACACGGAAACACACTAAATGAGAGCAGCCCAAGGCCGCACTTCTTCACCAAGGCTGAATAAAACAATCCTGAAGCCAGAGCAACATCAGAACCTCTGCAATTTCTTCATAACCTTTAGAGAAATCTTGCTGACAAACAAACAGACAAACCAACTGCCTAAGTTATTTGGCAGAGGTGATAAATATTCAGTTGTTAATGCTATGAGGGTATCATGTCACAACCAGAAGCTCTGTAGTTTCATGCATCGGTGTCGGTGAATGGTAGCCACTCAAAGACTTTTATCACTCTCCCTCAGCTACATTTGTGCTCCTCCTGCCTTCACTCAACTGTTTTGATGACAACAAATGTCATTATTGGATCTGAGCTGTGTGGCAGTAGCACCATTGATTCACTCTGATCCAGTTTCCTTCGACTGTATGATTTGCTGAAGAAATTTAGAAGTTTTGGAGGTTTGTAAGTTTCAACTAAACCTTGTTTAAAAACAAACAGTGGGAAATAAAAGCATGAAATATTTATAAATCTTTATTTTGGGGTCTCAATAGGTCTTAACGCATTCAGACACCTCAGCAGCTCTGTGCTCTTGAAGCCAGCATCAGCATTTGCTCCCTTGGAAAAATGTTGTCAAGCTTTGATTAACTATACTCTTCACTCAAAAATATAAATGGTAAAATAAAAAAAAAACTATGGTACACTACTTTATAAACGGCATGTCTAGAGGTAATCCTTTTAACAGTTATCTAACCTTTCAGACCAGTCTCACAAGAAAATATTCAATAGGTAGGTTTGATAATGCTTTTCCTAGTGTGTTGTTTATATAGGGAAGCATTCAAGCTAATTGACGCCAACCTGTGAGGATTTATTTGCTGTATTTAAGACTGAGCATATGCTTTTACATAATTAGTCCTCGCCGTGTGTTAATATCTAACTCTGACCTCATACGTTATATTGCAAGCCTAATCCTGACCAACAGCGACTGACGTAAAGTAGAAAAGTTTTACATTTTTGAACAGTGGTGGGTTACATGGGGGCAACCTTGGTTCTCAGTGGTGTAACACCACCATCAACTCCTCGTTTTTAACTTATGCATTTTTTTTTTAAACAAGTTATAGGAATGTTGCATTTTGGAGCCAAAAAAATGTCATGTTTATGGTTCTTTGTGCCTTATTGTGAAACTGCTACATTTTGCACAATGGACCAACATAGCTATTACACATTCAGCTGTGAGTCTGCAAATACATTTTAAGAGAACATGCA
Organism: Hirundichthys speculiger; assembly: GCA_018398805.1. Taxonomy (NCBI): domain Eukaryota; kingdom Metazoa; phylum Chordata; class Actinopteri; order Beloniformes; family Exocoetidae; genus Hirundichthys; species Hirundichthys speculiger. Next base: position 302,533 of record JAGFBZ010000909.1, read on the forward strand.
CATCACTGTTAAAACGTCCATCATTCACAAGAAACAGACCTGAATCAGTCTAATTTGTTTAAGAGATGCAGTCACCAGTTTAGAGATTACAACACGACTGGCTGCCTTGCAAATTACTGTTCTCAGGTATCAATTAGTCAAATAATGCACAACTATTACAAAAGCAATTAAGAATGCATTACTTTTTTGATTAATGAATATTGAAAATAGACAATTTGGTATAATGAGTATCATTAATGTGCAACATTAGCTCTTAATTATGCGGTGGTGAAAGGTTTGTGGAATCATTACGAAAGAAGATATGTTCATAGTGTACACAATAAACAGTATGATAATTAGTTCTGTAATAAAGCCAATACAAGTTGCACCGAGTTCGACCAAAGTTCTTAGATGCAAGGTTAGGTAACACTATATTTTACCATATAAAAATCTGTAATGTTTTATTCACTGTATTATATTTATAGCTTGAAAGGCAGACCATGGTGCCGCTCTTTTGTGGAGAAGTAAGCATTGCCACATCTGTTAAGACAGCGGCTTAAAAAGCCAGACAGCACAGCGCCAGGTGAGCTAACTGTTGAGTCTCCTTTACCAATCCTCAACCCTATCACCACCTAAGAATGATCTAGATCATTTTGAAACCTCCCAGGTTGAATCTGATTGTGCCGATAATTAGTTTTTCCTGCAGGCCCGAAGCTGGGATTCACAACAATCAGCAGTTATAGCCACTTCACTTCAATCCATTTTAAGTCAAGTATACATTTGAATGAAAAGCTCTAATTAGGACAGAAGAGCCTGTTATTCCAGATACAATATTCCTCTAAGGAATCCTAATCATGCCCTGAGGTATTTTGCAAATCTCCTGTTGGAATATTCCTGTAGGGGTATTTTAGGTTGTAGCTCCTTTCTAAAAAAGTATTACGCAACCATTGTGCTTCTTTTTGATATATAAGAAATTAGAAAGAAAATGTTAAATTCTGTGCAGAGGCTTACAGTATACTTGTAAAATAATCAGTTCTGCTGACAGTACAAATATCACTCACTGCTGCTGTAAAGAGCTCGTCTCCTCAGTCGTCTGTATTTCAGATACTTTCTGAAGACGTCAGAAGAGCTCTCTTCTTGTCTGCACAACATGTAGGCGACCTTCCACCCACTGCACATTCATCATGCACCCTCATCGCACGCACTTCATTGAGCATCCACCTCAGTCAGCACTAAGGGGAGCTGAGCTGAGGTCAGTAGTGATAAGAGTTGATGAGGTGGGGATGTTTGGCATCTTATTATGCATAAGTTTAGATGCATTTTCAACTGATGGCAGTGCTGCAACACTGAAAAGAAATCCTACGCAGTGAATAAATCTAGCTCAAAGAAAAACCTTGGTTCTGTATCATTCTGACGCTCACCCCTGTAAGCTTGAATGTGCTGAAACCCATTTATTTATTACTACAGAAGGGGCTTTTTATCAGTTAGCAACCATTACAAATACGATAGAGCTTTGTTTCCTATATGTTATACCAACCAAAATAATGTTTAATTAAGAGGAATGTTGGAATGTTACACTTTCAAAAACACACAACCAATTTCACCATTTTATTTATATTTATACTTGGACTGAGCAAGTTAACGCCTTACTTATCGCATTAAACTCATTAATTTATTAACGCCGACATTTATTTTATCGCGCGTTAACGCATGTTGCTCTCATGCTTTTGTTTTGAAAAGTCTGTTACTGGCTGCTGCAGAACCAGAAGAGAATTGGCAGGTAAACACGCGGAAAAGCTAAAACAGACATGGAGAGCGGTAAAAATCTGTGTACTTTACAGTTTAGGTAGCAACTCAGGTAGCAATATTAACAATTCTGTGTGAAAAAAAAAAATTCTGGATTGCAACAAAACTTTTAAATCTCTTTGTTCAAGACGATCGAGTCAGTCCTCCATGTTACATCAGATCTGCTCCATGTGTTCACTGTTGTGCTGATTCTCTTACTGGTTACTTCAGTGCGGCTCCATCTAAGTGGCACAGATGTGTAATGACATCAGAAAGTCTCATCCTCGATTATAAAACGACCCTCATTTCTGAGAATATGACTTCTAGATTAAAATATCGTCCTATATTCGGGCCAATACGATAGTCTGATCAAGGACTTATTCAACAGCGGTTTGACACACGCTGAAATTTCCTGCATGTTGCAGCAAGATGGGTATCCTGCAATGCTCCGAAATGAGCATCAGAAGATTCTGTGCTCGTCATGATCTGAGGAGAAAAAGACTGATGTCAGACGCAGAGCTGGAGAGCGCTTTGGTTCATCTATATATGAGCTGAGTTTTCATTCAAATTACCACAAATATTATAGTATGTGATTCCAGCGCCGCCATGTTACCTGAACTGCTGGGCAAAGCCATTTCTGGGTCACGTAAACCGGACAATTAAATATTAAAAACAAATTCAGTCCCGTGGCCTGTTTTTTCATTTTGTATTTTTGATTCAAGTCTAAAATTAAAATATAAAAAACAAGGCAAAAAGTGACGTTTTTTTTTCTTTGATTAAAGAACGAAAAACAAAATAACTTTTTAATTTTTTAAAATTTTTGATTGACAGTTGAAAATGGAAAGAATGAATGATACACGGCTTGATAAAGTTACTGATCTTTAAGATGGACGTTTTCATTTTAAAGTTCTCCCAGATGGAGGATTTGACACAAACAAGGTTATTTGTAACAACTGCCAAGTTGAACTCCCCATTAAAAGTTTCTGCTGTTACCTCAGAAATTACCTGTTTTAATGTTCTGATTGTGGCTCAGGATTTTGTTGGTGGACTTTTTTTTAATTTTTCATAAAAAACAGGATGACATTAATACCCTCACAGTGGCAATAAGTTTCATTTTATTTTACATATTTTTAAGATGAGATTTACACTAAATATGGGTTACTGACAAGTGCTGATGTTAAAAGTGTTTGAACAACAAATGTTATGGCACTTTAGTTCATATGGCAGCAGAACATTGAAATATAAGTGACCTTTACACTACTTTTGAATTCATTATTTGATTTTTGCATATACAATGCAATTAATCGTGATTAATCAGGGAAATCATGCGATTAATCACGATTAAAAATTTTTAATCGTTGCCCAGCTTTAATTTATACATGTATACAGTCATGTATAAAAGTAGGTACCCCTCTTTTAATCCAGTATTTTTTGTGTGTCTCAAAACATAGTATAAATCATTTGATTGTAGGGGTAATAGATGACTACAGCCTCAACTGTATAAAAATATCCATCCATCCATCATCTATGCCCGCTTAATCCTCTGCAGGGTCACAGGGATCTGCTGGAGCCTATCCCAGCTCTCTTCAGGTGAAAGGCAGGCGTACACCCTGGACAGGTCGCTGCTTATAAAAATATAAGCAGCTTTTTTCAGCATGCCATTATTTATTTAAACAAACCATTACTAACACCCCCACCAACAGCCAACAGCCCCCAACAGCTTGGAGACCCACCTTTAGCAGCAACAATTTGCAGTAGTTGCTTCCTGTATGAATTTATCAGGCTCTCACATCAGGTTAGTACATTTTTGGCCCATTCTTCTGTACAACACTGAAATGAGGACTGGCCTTTGCATCCAAATTATTCCATTACACAGAGGAGTTCATGGTCAACTCAGCAAGTGCAAGATGCTCAGGTCCTGAGGCCACAAAGTAGACATGGAAGAATAATGAAGCTTTTGTGTAAAGTGCCTTGAGATGATTTTTGAGATGGAGCCTGTTCAAATAAAGGTAAGTAAAAGATTGAGAATCGGGGGGGGGTTAACCTTTGCATATGACTATATATGCGGTATAATTTAACAATACAAATGAAATCAAAACTAACTCAAACTTAACAAAACCTTTCTTTGCTGAATCCCAACGGTCTACTGTCTACAGGTAAGTGACATCACCATCAGCTCAGCAGATGATGCTGGGTGTGGTCAGACATGGAGCAGAGCTGAAACCTGCTGCTCAGTCTGCTGCTTGAAGGTGATTCCCATCAGATTTTATCCAACAGAGTGTGTCTACAGGTGCATACCTGCACTTTTCAACATTTATCTCTAATGGAAAAAATAAAATCCAGATGGTAACTTATTTTATTGTTTTTTACTTGAAGAGGAGCTCAGCTTTCTGGTGATTGTGAATACAGATATTGGTGTTTAATGCATCAGTCTCACCTTTGAAACACGTCTCAGGGACTGTGTTTTATTACATGGTAGTTTTGCACACAGAGAACAGCTGCATCAGAGCCAATAATGATTTTGTTTTGTTTGGTTTTTTTTTTTTAGTTAATTTGATTGAAAATTAGTTTATAAAGATGTAGATAATTGATATGATGATTTTCCAGACTGCTCATCATTTGACCATTACTTCTCATGTGTGCCTGAGGCTAGCAGCTCATATTTTAACACTATTTTAACACCACTCATGTAGCACACCTGCATGGAGCTGACAGTTTTATCAGAGCAAAAACCATCCTTGGGTACTAAATCGGTACAGTGGTCTTTCAATCAACAAATTTTTGTTTGACTTTCACAGATCTATTTTCTCAAAGACATTTAGCACAATGCGCTATACACAGTGACAAAACCAACAGTCCCCAAGCCCCCTGCACCAATCCTCACCCCCACACACTTCCACACACAAAGGAAAGAAAGACTTTGTTCTCATCAACAGACTCGGTAAAAGGCAAAATGATAACATTCAATGGATGGATGGATTCAGTTTACTCAAAAGTCAGACTACAAATGTATTTGACAAATCTGTTGGTAGAACTGACAAAAAAATGATGTGTTAAAACTGCTAAAATTCAATTAGAAACCAAGCTAAAGGAAGAAGGGATCAAATACACTGAGAAGTAGAAGCAACAATAATAAATGCAAAAATAAAACTCACTTAAAAGCCAGACTAAGGGACACCCTGCTGCTCCCAGATAAAAAAAAGTTATTCCCAATTTCCCCCCCAAAAAACAAGCAGGCATGGCCAGCAGTAGTGAAAGAAATTGGGAAAAACTTTTTTTAATCACTGGTGTGGGAGCATTTTGCTTTTGCTGTTGCTATACACCGGCGAGGGAGTGAAAACAGTTAACAGTTAACAGAACGCAATCTTCCACCTCCCTAAACCCGGATCTTACCTGCGTAAGATCCAGTTGTTACCAGTTGTGCGTCTTGGTGCCGCAGCTGATGTGCTTTTTAAAATACTGCAGAACGAATCGTTGGATGCGCATTTAAAGATCACAAACAATTAATGTTCCTGTCCCTCCTCGACCACCAACAATTTCAGACATATCGGAAATAAATTCCCACATCCAACCTTTTCCAGCTTGACACCAGAGACAAAGATCTCCTTGGTTTCCTCCACAGCAAACATCTGAATGAGATCATGCCACAGCTGTACAGACTGACATGTCTGGCCGTGACTATTCCCACATCCACCACAACTGCTGACCAGACATCCTCTGACCTCAAGAGAATAAAAATGTCTGCAAGTAATACGGTGATGCGTAATCGAGAGGTAGAGCCGTTTTTGCACGTCCACATGTGACCAGGTGGACGCACTCTTTTACGCGCCGACATGCCAGTTGCATGTTATCTTGTGATCCCGGGTTTAAGGTAGCAGGTGGTCTGAAACTGTACCGAATCCGTACCAAAACCGTGACACAAAAACCGCGGTACGGACCGTACCGTGAGCCACCTGTACCATTGCACCCCTTATATATATATATATACATATATATATATATATATATATATATATATATATATGTATATATATGGCTTCATATACAGCTTGTATGAGCTTTTCACACCCAGAAGAGCTTTATTTTATTGTAGTGCTCAAAGTTATGAACCAGAAAATCATCCAGGGCACAGAAACCATCACCTCGTCCATCACCTCCAAATTTATTCCCAGTGAACATTTATATGACACTACAGGACAGGCCCCCTTCTTATAGCTTTGGAACAGACAAAATAAATGCTCACTCGCAAAATACTGTTTCTTTTTACTTCTTACAGTATAAGTTGTCTATTTTTAGGGCTTTAATATTGACAAAAACTTGAAGGTCTCGTCTGCCTTTTCCAGATTCCAGGTTGACTTTAAATTAGGGGGTTATGTAATGAGCATTATCGATGCAGTGCCCGTGAGGATGTAAGTTTTAGCTCCATGTTAATAAATCAAATTTTCAGTACAAACCTGATGCAAGGAGGAATTACCAGCTGTTCTAACATCTCCTCAGAAAATGAATCACAATGATGTGTTTCACTCTGAATGCAAGATTAATCAGCCATGATTTGTGTTCCTTAAAGACCAAATGCGCTAACAGTAATATATTTCAGCCGACATTTCCTAAAGGAAGTAACACCTCAGAGGACAGAGGTGACTATAAAATTCCCTGGAAGCCTTGTTAAGCAGGAATGGCAGTTCAGCAGGATGCTGGGGAACTCAGGGGTCCCTGGTGGCAGCAAGGGCAGAGAGAACGACTGTTGGATAGTGTGGCTGCTGCCCAAGTAGTTGTTTTACTGTGACTGCAGATCGTCCAGCTCATGGTGCAGTTCTATCTTTCTACTGAGTGCAGCGATCTACAGAGTTTTGCCTAAACACTAACTGATAGAAGCTTCCTCTGCTGTGTGAAAGGACACCAAGCAGCACTAGCAAAAACCTTTACACAACTACAGCGTTGAGATATTTGCGCTCTATTTGAGAAGCGTCAGTGTTTGCCACCTACTCTACATGTATATCAGATCACATGTGTACTTTTTCAATTCAAATGAATCTGAAAGCGCAATAACTTTAAATGGTTTGAGAAAGAAAGCAAACAAAATACACTTAATCTTTCAGCTTTTTTCAACCTTAATTCATAATAGCTTGTGGGAAACCCTTTTACCTTTGGAGAATGTGATACATTTTAAACATCATCTCAAATATAAAGGTGGATGAAGTGCTGTAAAATGGCACCTGCAGATAGCAGTGAGCATTACTGGTAGGAATGCACTGGAAATGTGACACACATGCAGAGCAATGGAGGTGGCGTACAGCAAATTAATTACTGCCTCTTATATCAGTGTTCTCCATCTCACTGTGGGGGCAGGTTTATTTTTATGTTTCTGTGCCTCCATCTGAGCCTTTCACTCATGTAATCTAAACAAGATTTCTGAAGATACCGACTCGCTCCTCCTTGTGTGTAGGAGGAAAGACCTTGAGCCAAGCGGCATCCCCAAAGCACTTGAGAAGGAAAAAGACGGGGATTTGACTTGAGACATGAACCAAACCAAGGGCGAACAGATTAAAAGGATTGTGAGCGGCGCTATTTAAGCAAAAGAGGCAGTGACCTGCTGCAGATGTTTAGAGAGTAACAGAAGAAGAAGCAGCACTCTCAACAAAAGTTCAAAGTGACACCAGCGCACTACAGGTAAGACTCATGTTCATGAGGATCTTCTGGAAACTGATGAAAATAGCTTCATTATTCTTTGGTTTTAATTTTATTATGTACCCAACTGGAACCGAATCTGCAAAATCTATAAAGACAAAAAAAATAGTATTCACAGCAAAATCTGTGAGAATAAAGATTAGTTCATATCCAGATGCTTTTGCTAGAAATATTTTGATGTAGAAACAATGCTGTGTCTAAAGGTGATTTTAAAGTTTTAGGGCAAACTTTTCTTTCCATCAGTATGGACTGAAGTTGCTATTTATTTATGCAATAAGGAATTTTGTCTCGAAAAGTAAGTTATCTTCACTTTATCCTTGATTTTGTTTCAGTTCACTTTCAACTGAATAATACTTTATTAATCCCTGAAAGGAAAGTACATATTTTATTCACTTTCCAGTATGCAGCTTCATTTGTAATCAAGCAGTGGGTCCATGATCTACTTATATTTTGGTTGCAATTTTCTTTTCTACACAGTGGCTATGGCTATTTTCAGATCTTGCTTTTTTTTTTTCCTGTTGGACTTATGAGATTAGTCTCTCCCAGATTTCTGTCACCACCTTTGATGTGTATAACACAAAAAAATGGGGTGTGTTTTTGGGGCGCTTGCTCCTCAAGTTTGCCTCCACTTTCAAAACACTTTCCTCTTAAACTTGCTTTATGGGCGGAAACTGCAGAAAAATAGAAAAAAATATAATTAACAGACTAGTTTAAATTGATTTGCATTTCATTGTTTAAAATAGATATCTGCTTACAGGCAATGTGGTATGTTGATGATGGGGGGGGGGGGGGGGGGGGGGGGGGGGGGGGGGGGGGGGGGGCTTACACTCTACAATCACATTAACATTGCAAGAAAGCAGTCTTCAAATTAAAGCAACCACCAGCGTTCATCAACAACTTCTTAGCAATTTAATCCTCAAAGGTATATATATATTTTTTTAAATGAATAAATACAAAGCTAGAAACATACTGATCTAGATTTTTAATTAACTTGCTGGATCTTCTGGCGTAGTTTCAAAATGTAAAACCTGATCCCTGCTTGTGGCAGGCGTCTGTGCAGCACCCGCCAGAGGATGAAGCTGGTTGTCATGGCAGCAGTGCTGGCACTCGTGGAGGTGGGGCATGGCTTCAGGTGCCGTCCAAAAAACGTCAGCATCTGTGTGGAGCGCTGCGGCATCACCGGGTTAATCCACACCACCATATGTGAAGGGCGGTGCTACCACGAGGTGAAGGATGATTCACACCGACAAAATAGCGCCTTTGAATTGTGACATCCACTCGTATGCAACTACTGATGACACCTGTCAGGGACTGTGCATGGATTCAACCTGCATGAGGCCAGAGTATCAGGATGTATTCATTACCATTATTTTCTTTTTTTTTTTTTAAACTTTCAGTTTCAGTCAAATATTAGTTTATTTATTAAAGAGCTGTCAAGTTAAATGATACTAGAGACACATTCTTTGTCTCTTTTTTCATTTCCTTCATAAGGAAAGGTTACAGCTGTCACATACATGATCATAATGTATCTTTATATATGGTTATTATGAAATTGAAGCATTTATATAAGAGATTCATTTCTGTATGGCGATGAATTAATTGCATTTATTTTTGGATGTAATCTTTGTCGCTGTTGGTGACAGGATTCCATCTTCATGAGTCATGATAACCAGCCTGAACAAAACATCTGCAACGGGGACTGGACCTACGAGGAGAAATTCATCGAGGGGTGTCCAGAGAGTTTCATCTACCCTGTGGCCAGAAACTGCGACTGCACCACATGCAACACAGGAAACACGTACTGTGGCCGCCCTCCTGCACTCCTCCCCAGCTGTTGAAGTTCCCCTCTGCCCCTTTGCTCTTGTCTTTAATTGTGTTGCCTAAGCAGGCGCTAAAATAAAGAAATCATTCCTTGTTTTTTTTTGTTTTTCTTTTGTTTTATCCCCCCCACACACACACAAAGCCTCACTGTGCTTTAAAAGTGCCCATTAATAAATTGAAGTGTCAGTAACCACCCCACGGTGTCTTAAACCATAATGCAAGAAACAGTTTGCTACAACAGAATTATTTTTGGTATTAAAAAGGAAGGTTGATCAAGAGAATCAAATGTCCACATAACAGTTTTTATCCTAACCATGACAACTGACTCCCAAAGTGCTGCAATGCTGCATGTCAGGTTTTTGTCCTGAGAGCAGGAGGTCGTGTATGAGGAGAAAGAGAAAGCCTCACCTTTTTTTTTTTTTTTTTTTTTTTTGACAGGTTTAAATAAAAATATATAGAGTCTGCAGTAGAGATAAATGCTCCACTGGACTCCATGGCGGTCAGTCGCTTTCCTCTATGGATTTCGCCAAATATAGAAAGGACTTAGTAAGCAATAAATAAATAAATAAATAAATAAATGATGAATCTCAGATTTATGATGGGCATGTGTTTGCTAACTTAGAGCTACTGTGGTGGCTTGGTTCAGTCAGTAATGAAAGCGTTATTAAAATAAGTTACCTAGTCTGAGTTTCATTTCCCTCCAGGGATCAACAAAGACACTATCTATCTATCTATCTGTCTGTCCATTCGTCCTTCCATCCAGTATGGAAATTTAAAAATTATTCAAGAGTATATCAATAGAAGCAAAACATGTTGAAAACAATATTAAAGTGAAAGCGCTCTGATGGAGTCATTATTATGTTATTATTTTTAAATTTTTAAAAATGAGGCAATATTTATAAGCCTCGTTTTATTGTTGCATCTGTTTGAGGCAGAGCCAGTTTGAGCTACTTTACATGTACATCAATGGTAGCACTACAAAGCAGGCAACGGTTTACTCTAGAACTGTGTTGCAGAAATGAATTAATATTAATAAATCAAGTAAATCTGGGGTTCATGCTTCCTGCAGTGAAATAGAAGTCAAAGTGACTTCATGAATCACTGTAGTTTTTGTTACATTTTCCATAATATTCCATCCATTTTCTTATCTGGGAGCGTGGGGCAACAGTCTGAGTAGAGATCCCCAGACCTCCCTCTTCCCAGCTCCTCACTAGCTCTACCAGAGATAAACATGCGTTCCCAAGTCAACCAGAACATATAATCTCTTCAGTATGCCCTGTGTCTGCCCTGAGGGCTCCTTCTGATGGGATGGCAGCCCTGGAAGGTGTGTTGAGGTAGTTTGAGCATCCTTAGTAAATGCCCAACTCACGCAGCTGGTTCTTTGAGTGTGGAGGAGCAGTGACACTTCTCTGACTCTTCCTGATGACTGAGCTCCTCAGGGTGGGCCCAGCCCACCCTTCCAGGAAGGCTCATTTTAGCAGCTTGTATCCACCATCCTATTCTTTTGGTCACTACCACAGACTGCAGGTGAGGGTTAGTAAATTCATTCTGGCTTCAAGCTCTGCACTCTCTTCACCACAACATAACATGGTCAACACCCATAAGATCATGACTTTTTCTGAGTTGGGGTTGTAGGCTGATTACAAACACTCTAATATGATGGACTGTTAATCTTCTTCATGGCTGTGTCTTGGAAACAGATAGTACATAACATTTCTGTGCAGTAGTGTGGACAGCATCTAGTTCAAACAGATTCATGGGTTGCTGACATTTCAAAATTCAATGATCTCATTGGCAAATACAGTATAGACAGTGGGAGTCTGCCATGCTTGTTTGCTACATTTTTGATGAATCATTGGTCAAAAAATTAAATATGTAAGTGTGATGTTACAGAGACTTGCATTTAAAGGTATAACTATTTCATCCAGTGGTGCAGCTGTCAAAGTAAAAAAAAAAAATCATGAAAAATTCTGAAACTGATTAAACACGTGTAACAGCCAAAGAGTTGGAAAAGAAATATGATTATGCAAAGTATTTTTGGACTACAACATAATATTACTTTCTTGCCTTGTACTATAAGAATACTGAAAATCAAGGCAGGGAGGAAGCTGAAAGGAGCTGAAACTTTATGAACCAGCCCTGCAAGCAAACATGACCCAAAGGTGCTTGTGGCAGACGATACAAGCTGGTGCGTAGAGGGACTGACTGTAGCCGGAAGGTTGTGTGAGCTGCTGCTTTCTCTGTAGTCTTTATGAAATATATTTTATTCCTTTACAAACAGCCTGGGGTGAAAAAAGATTGATAAAAAAAATTGAAAAAAAGACTTGACACAACTTTTATTTACATCATACAGAAAACAAAATACACAGACTAACTATGTTATTCTTTGAATTTTAAAACAAAGAAAACTCCCCTGCCACATAGGCACGAAAAAACAGATTAAATAATGTCAAAAATAAGTTTTTAAAAAAAGCTGATAATCAATGTGCCATCTTCACCCTGTGAATATAAAACTTGGTCAATCCCTTAGAGCTTTGAATGAGACCAGATCACTGGTCAAGTCAGAAAAAGGATGTCCTGCCTTCAATCAAGCAGCAATCAAAACTTTAAATCTTGCTACCATATCAGTCAGTCCAACCCCTGATCTAACACACTATTTTTTTCTGGTCTTTCAGATAGCCAACTTTGCCAATCCAAATAAAAAGTTAAGTAGAATCGGTGTCTGTCATTTGGTCATAATGTACTTTGGTCGAAAAAATAAATAAAGGCAAGGAAAAAATCCTCCCTCGCAGCCACCACCCACTCCTTCTGCAGTATCTTAAAGATGCCCTCGAGGTGAAAACAGAAGACAAACAGACATCCAAGGGACTCTGGCTGATTACAGAAAGGACATTCCCTCCCCAGTGCCTGGGTCAAAGAGGGCTCTGAGGGATCAGTCCATTTATTATAACCCACTGGCTGTCATACAGGACCCTCGACGTACCTTTAGGGGTCCCCTCTGAAGCAAAAACCTCAGTCCACCTTGACCCCAGGACTACTGCCAAGCAGCGCAGATTCAGTACTTCAATGCAGTTAACATAAAGCTGCTTCTTTCCACAAAGAAAGAAAAGAAGGGAGGAAGGAAGAAAGGAAAAAAAATCTAGAAGTTCTCAAAAAGTTTTTAATTTACAAATTAAAAGATTAAAAGGGATCATCTGAATATTCGACCAAAGCACACATCTGCTAAGTCCAGTACTGGTTTAATTGAATTAGTCAATGACAAATGCTAACACTTAAAATTGGAAATCAATCTTTAATACTGTAATTACAGCTAAAAACAAAAATTTCATCTCCAAAAATCAAAGTGAATGCCAGCCTATAGTTCTCTGTTCTTTGACAAGAGACTCATCAGTTTGTACAGAAAAACTAATGTTACCAACACGCATCACTGCTCCATCTGAGGTTAACAGGAATTTACAGGCTTCTGCTCATGGCTGTATAGACAGTGACGCTCAGTTATTTTAGGGGAATTTTTTTCCCCCTTTTTTCAAGTTCAAGTATTTTGTTATATTTCATTTCAGACTCCATTTTAACATAGATTGAATTTTGTCTTTCTTAATCCAAAAACAAATTGGATAAGACTGAAAGACATTCTTTGTCTTTGGTTATGATGCTCATATTCAGATGCTCTGGTGCAATGCAGCCTCAGGGTTCACAAGCCAGTGTCCCAACCCCAGATAAATGCAGAGTTGTGTCAGGAACTTCAAACCCATGCCAAACTAACTGCAAATCACAAGACAAAGGAACCCCATACTGGACTGGTCGAAGGTCCAGGTTAACAACAACCGGCGTCGGTGCTGTTGACCCACAGGGTACTGATATGAATTGGGCCACTGCTGTTCGAAGAAGGAGAGGAGGAAGGTGTGTCCATGGGCAAAGAGAGAAAAGAGGAAAAGCAAGAGACCAGGGCTGAGAATAGGGACTTTGAAAGTTGGAACTATGACAGGAAAAACTGGAGAGTTGGTTGACATGATTCAGAGGAGGAAGGTGGATATTCAGGAATGGAGGTGAAAAGAGTGTCAGATAGAGGGATGAGTCTGAAGATAGAGACTGAAGGTGTGATGCTCAGCGTTGTTAGCGGTTATGCCCGACAGGTAGGTTGCAAGTTAGAAGAAAAAGAGGAATTCTGGAGTGAGGTGGATGAAGTGATGCAGAGCATCCCTGGAGATGAAAGAGCCATGACTGGTGCAGACTTCAATGGTCTTGTTGGAGAAGGCAACAGAGGTGAAACACAGAAGGTCAGATGGTGGTAGACACTGTAAAAAGGATGGAAATGGCTTTAGTGAATACTTTCATCCCCAAGAGGCAGGAACACAGGGGGACGTATAAGAGTGGAGGAGCACACAGGTGGACTACATTTGTAGACGATGTAACCTGAAGGAGATCACTGACTATAAAGTAGTGGTTGGTGAGTGTAGCAGACAGCACAGGATGGAGGTGTGGAGGATGACTCTGGTGGTGAGGAAGCTAAAGAAGTAAACAGGCAGTGCAGAAGACAAAGTGATAGAAGCTGAAAAAGGAAGGGTGTCATGTGGCTTTCAGAGAGGACAGACTCTGGGTGGTCAGGAGGTGCTTCCAGATGACTGGACGACTACAGCTAATGTGATCAGGGAGACAGGTAAGAGAGGACTTGGTGTGTCATCTGGCAGGAAAACAGACAAGGAGACTTGGTGGCGGAATAAAGAAGAGAAAGAGGTTAGCTAAGAAGAAGTGGGACACTGAGGAGTGAAGAGAGTAGACAGGAGTACAGGGAGATGCAGCGTAAGGTGAAGGTAGAGGTTGCAAAGGCCAAACAAAGAGCGTATGATGTGTATGCTAGGTTGAGGAGGGAGAGAATGACTTCTACAGCTTGGCATGGCTGAGAGACAGAGATAGAGACATGCAGCAGACTTGGCTGATTAAGGATAGATGGAAATGTATTGACAGGGGACAGAAGTCTGATAGAAAGACGGAAAGAGTAGTTTGAAAAGCTGATGAATGAGAAAAAAGAAAGAGAATAAAGAGCTAAAGAGGTGACCATTGTAGACCAGGATGTAGCAAAGATTAGTAAGACTGAAGTGAGGAGGGCATTTGAGAGGATGTACAATGAAGACCAACCCATGAGTTTAAGGTTGAGAATTATGTCAAGACAGATCAGGTGAAGGATGCAAAACTATTTCTGCGTTGTTTAAAATATCCAAATGCTCAATAGACTCCATTGTTATTAAAGGAAAAAAGATTTATTAAGCTACTTTAGATTTGGTAGCCAAACTGAGTAATCAGGGTCTTTATCTAACAGATAACTACAAGCTAGTGGTCACCAGAGATCCAGAGTTTCTTTATGGACAAGGGAAAGCCCTCATTGTACAACCATCAGTGCTGCTCTCCATCATCAGTCCTTTATGGTAGAGAGGACTGACAATAACAATTCCACTTCAACTCCCTATGATCTGACTCAACATATGCATGCTGTCACTTCTCCTTCAAGTCTGATAAGACATGAGAGTCACATCAATATTTTTGAGACACACAGTTGTGTTTAACATTTCCAAAAGTATAAGGGCACCATCAAAACATTTAAATAAAAAACTAATTTGGACATTCGTTGCTATGAGGCGATTCCAAATTTATAAGCGAAGATACAACTGGATATATACCTACTGTTTTGAGTGGGACCCAAAAACTGCAGAAGATGATTTTGAAACCAATATTGTTTAAAATACAAAATAGTAAAACTAACAGTAAGTCCCATCCTAACCCCCCGATTTGTAGACTGAACTGTCTCAGTATTTTTTAGGATATATTACCATTGAATGTTGTGCAGGCAATCATCTCAGAATTTTTAATGTAGTGACATCATCAAGTCAACATTTAAAATTGGTGTTTTAAAATGAATCTAAAAAGCTGTTTGGATAACTATCTCCAGTCTTCTGTGTTCAATTCTACTCCACAAAATCTGCAGTAAAATAAAAATAAACATTGTAAAACTTGTTAAACATTAGCAAGGTTTACTGTGACCACCTTGTTGTGCTAAACTTAGTATTTAACACCAAACACACATTTTTGTCAATCGATTGTCTGCTTATCTTAACGACTCAGTATTGAATTTCTCAAAAGAAGCTTACAGCTCATTAGGTGCATAGTCGTATATGTTATCAGTGAAGTGAAATAAGGGGACAGCCTCTCTCCATCAGCATCCGGAAGGACCTTCCACCTTCTCACCCTTATGTTCATGGATTTTATTTCAGTCCTTTAAAGCACTCCTCTCTCACATCTACAGCTCAGGCCTGTAGCTGTGAGCAGAGATCCTGAAGGCTGGATTTCTGCTGACAGGTTTCCGTCCGTTCAGGTCATTGGTGTCCTGTAATAGTGGCTTGTTTTTACTCAGCAGCTCCCTGGAGGTTTTTGCTTCTGCAGCCAATATTTAAGGAGACATTTTATCAAGTTTATGGCCAAGTCTGTCGCTGTGCCTCCTCTGGTAGAGGGAGGAAATTAACATGGTGAAGCAGACAGGCAATGATCAATTCTTCCTGAAAGTTTCTAAAAACTAAGGACCACAAAGTTTTCAGATGTCAGTTGTTTAAGATATGCTGAGTTCTGAATGTGCAGATGCATTTCTGGGAGAGAGCAGTTTAAATATGGATGGAAATGGCTTTGCTGTATTGTGCTTTCAAGTTTTTTTTTGCATGGTGCTCTGATTGGATAGCTTGATGTAAATTGAACTTCATTTAAAGTCATTAAAAAAACAGATGTGAGTCATAACAAACTGAAAGGCAACCAGACTACTGTGAGGCAGTGCTGCAACAGCTCTGAGTGATCTCTGGTTCCAGAGCCATTTCAGATCTGGTTCAGTTTTGGTACGTTTAAAGAACGAAGGACACAGATTATCGTGTTTTCCCTCAAAAGCAGTGTCTATATATTGCTGGTCTGACTTTATAAAGGTTGTTGGTGAAAAACAGATGGTGTTGGACGTTCATTGCTATGAGGCGATTCCAAATTTATAAGCGAAGATACAACTGGATATATACCTACTGTTTTGAGTGGGACCCAAAAACTGCAGAAGATGATTTTGAAACATCCAACAGTGTTTAAATACAAAAAAAATAAAACTAACAGTAGTCCCATCCTAACCCCCCCGATTTGTAACTCCTTCAAGCCCAGAAAGGTTTTGATAGCCTAGCACCAGTTTCCCTGACTCTAAAGTGGCGCTTTTTTTCCCGGGCCAGCTGTCAAAAAGCAAAGTACTGGTTCTAAGTTTGGCGCTACTACCTTCAAACAAGCACTAAAACCACGCGGGGGGAAAAGACCTAAGTGACAATGCAACCATACTGTATGCTGACATGAAGCAGGAGTACTTGTTCCCATAGTCAGCATGTGGTTGCATATGCTGGTTCCCCGCACACTGTACAGCTGATGGAACCGGTATTAGTTCAGCAAGTGTGTGTCTAATTTTTTTGTTTTTTATTATCTCACTGTGGCACTAGATGAAACTAGAAAAGCACTCGGAGAGCGCAGACCTCTGCCAAGTGCAACAATTCCCCCATATAGCGATTTACAGATTGCGATAAAATCCGCCTTCTGGATCAGTTCCAGAACAGCCTTTGAAATTTGATAGAGGTTCCCATTGTCAATCCCTGAGTCAAATTTCATGAAGTTTTTTTGGCAATAATTAACGGAGATATTGAGAAACAAAATTTTGTCCCCTTTGACCACAATGTTATCGAAAATTTGAAAGTAATCCAGAATCCAGGATTTCTTCCGGATCACACCCAAAATGAAATCAGTTCTTCCTTTTCACATTTCTGACAACTCCTGAAATTTTCATCAAAATCCATCCATAACTTTTTGAGTTATCTCAGACAGACAGACAGACAGACAGATAAACACTGGCAAAAACATGACCTCCTTGGCGGAGGTAACAATCAGCACTGTTACAAGTCATTCAGTCAAGTCAGTTTGTGATAAACCACCCAGTCGTTAAGATTTTTCAGTCCAGCTGACACTACCATCACTTTAGTCATGCTGCTGATGACAAAAAAAAAAAAAACTTGAAGGAATCCCTTTTGTTACTCAGCAACTCCTCATTAAAAACCCAATTTTTCAGGAAACTAACAAAAAAAAAAACTGCTCTCTTTCCAAGGCTTTCTCCTGTTATTCCCAACATCAACATAAATGATGGAGTGCTTTACATTCCTACCAGGAGTGATAATAAAAGAAAACGCAATTGTTTTTCAAAGGCTGATACCTGGATTTGGATTATCTACAGTGCTGGGAGTTTATGCAGCACAAACTATGGTGCTCCACTTGAGAAATATTTTAGTTTGGATTTGATTTTCAGAATGGAGCAGAACTTGAGCTGGTGTGATGAATGACTTGTTTGCACTGAATTACCCTGAGCATTTAATAAATATTAATAAGCAAAATTTATTCGCAGCCCCTTTACAAATGAGCTATAAAATGCACAAGACGTAGGCAGTAGAAGGCAGACAGAAAAGAACAACACCCTACATTTAATCATGCAACACTGTTACGAAACCACAACTTCTTGGATTTTATTTACAAGAAAAGATTCCATCAGTGTTGTTGTAACAAAGGAGATCTTTGTTACTAAATTGAGAAATGTTTGTAAAGGTGATGCACTTCAAGCACTTTCTGCACAGTAGTCACTTTGCACTTTGATTTGAGGGCATGTATGTTTAATGTACTAACCTGTCCTTCTCTTGGTTTCTCCAGGGTGTTCAGGCAAAAGTTTGCCTGGGAGCCTGAGCACCATTTTTAAGGTTCTGGGAGAGACCAAGGGATGAGAAGGATGGGGGAAACTGGGTGGGGTTGAAGGTCTTTTTGTAGCTGGGTTGTGTTTTAATCAATGTGGTACTTATCATTTTTTGGTATTTGTTTTGATATGAGTAAATATTAAATATGATAGAAGTGTAGTATTGTTTTTAAAGGTGTTGCCAAGAAGGAATGTTTCTCATGATAAGGAATGGTTTAGGCCCAATCATGGCAGCAAGGATAAAAGGCTGACTGTGGGCATTTAGTGAGTGCTGCTCGAGGGCTGAGGTTCTGCCATTCATTCTCATGGGTGTTTGCCTTATTCTTATGTTTTTGTTAAAATAAATGGAAGATTGATTTAGACTGTACTCCTGCCTGAGTCATCCTTGCTTCATCCAACCGCTCAGTGGCTGTCCGTGTGACAGTTGTACAGCAAAATTCAGGTTTTGTAGGAGTGTGATTTTCAGGCTTGGCTGACAACACTCTTTTGAAACATGCAAACACAAAGAGGTGAAGCTGCCTTGAGCTGCATGGTACCTCGCCCAGCTGAGCTATATGACACTGAGATGTGTGTAAGAGACACCTAACAGCAAATCTGCCTTTAACCAGTATGAAGAACTACTGTCATACTGGCTGCCTGCTGTCTTAGAGATGTAATTAAAATGATTAGTTCTCCACTCTGTCCAGTCTGTGGTGATAGAGAAAAATGGAAACAAAGAGCAACTGCATCTCACACGGGTATTAATTCGCTTGGTTTAATGATACAACTTCACACAGAGACACTTATTAAAGGGCTTAATATAACTGCATTCTGACTTCCTTTCAATAGCACATGTAACAAGTTAGTTTAAAAGTAAGTATGCACTTACGCCTCTGATTGAAAACTGCACAAACAGAGGGACCAAATTCCAGGAACCAGATGCATTCAACTCAGTGGTTTCATATGTAATATGTAAAACTGTGTGTACACTCTACATGTGCATATGGATTCTTCACACTGCATTTACTGAGCTATGCATTTGTATGGCTCTCTTTTATAAACCCTAATTATGAAATTTCACATGTGCCCGATTTCCTCTCTCATTTTAAATCATCATTAATGGGTGCATACACTCCCTTATTTACTCATTTAAACAACTAAATAGACATGAAAAAGTAAAATAGCACAGGCACCACAAGTAAATAGAATCCTCAATAGGAAAGTATTTTTTAAAAAGTTTTTTGAAAAGTTTTTTTCTAAAAATCAGCTATGCAGATTCAAAGCAATAGATAAAATGAATTTTGTTTGAACACAAACATGAAAAACTGCATCAGCTATACTCTGATATCCAGATATTTGTGGGCAGGCGGTGGCTTTGAACAAGCAGAGCCCATAAAGTGGTATTCAGGACAGTCCTGCACATGTCTTTACATCTTTTTGAGCAATGCATGTCTACATGCAAGAGGCCCAAATAATGATGCTTCCACCACTGTACATCACACTGTGTATCAAGGAACATATAATCCAGTACATACTATTAAACAAAAGGAAGCCCCCCCATACTGACTGGCGTGTCAAGGGTGTATCCCTGCCTTTTACCAACTGATAACTGGGATACGTTCCAGCAGATCCCCATGAACCCACAAGAACTGAAGCAGGTTAAAAGAAAAAAATAATTTGATGGCAGAATGGATATCTTGATACAAGCCTGTATTGCTGTGGGGCTAAAGCCTCCTAATGGAAACACTGTCTCACTCAACATGTTGTGTAAAGGTAAAGGGTTTGCAATGTCGTCCATTATGTCAGGGGATTTATTGTACTTTTTTTCTTTGAAGATATCTTTCCAGGGTGTATCCCACCTCTCACATATTAAAATAGTGACCCTGAAAAGAGTGCAGAAAGAGACTGGCTGACTTTGAAGACTATTATATATATATTATATAATACCCACATTGATTTTGGTCTCTGTTGACCACTCCTATGAAGGATACAATGGTCTTGTATTTTGTCCATTTAGTACAAAGTTTTATTTTCTATCTTAACAGTTGTGACTGTGTTGAAAAGGAGATCAGAATAATGATCTGTGTGCAAATATAAAAAGAAAAAATATTATCATGTTATGTTTTTCTTAAGATTAAAAAAAAGAAAAGAAAAACATCTCATCACAACTGCTCATTAATGTTACCAAGTCTTTCTTGGTCAAAACATGTTTAAACAAAACCAAACAAAATAAAATAAAAAGCAAAAGCATCCTTTATTACCAAAGGAAAAAGAGCTTAAACACACTTTTACATCCATGTCAGCTTCCTATATATATATGTCACCTTCAATAGGGCATCTGAGATCAAATGATTCCCACCTCTGGTGACGTTACTACCCGTCAGTAGTGCAGACATAGAATATTTGGAAAAATGTTTATTTACAACTGTTGCCACAGAAAAGAAAAGCACTTTAAATACCATTTACATCATAGAACATTTCTCTCCAGAGCATCACAGTCTGGAATATTCCAACAGACTGACTTACAAAGGAGGAAGACACATTTTTGTTTGTAGAACCCTTCTGATGTCCCAATTGTAAAAAAAAAAAAAAAAAAGTCCCTGATAATCAAATGGCAAACTTATTCCGAATGATTTCTCCGCCTTCCACTTCCACCTGCTCATAAAGCCACTTCCTGTCGCAGCGGCACTCGACCCCACACTTGCGTGATCCACACTCAGGGCAGGGGTAGAAGCAGCCCATACAATCCACATCCAGACAGTCACACATATCCTTCCCATTGGAGAGCAGGCGGCCTTTGGCGTCGTACACTCTGCTTTTGGCTGCAGCACTCAGCCTGCAGGAGGAAGATTTCAAACAATTTTACAATGTGTTCAGTTTTCTCCAATTCAACAATCTGATTTCATTTTCTGGAAGCAGATTCCCCTCAGTGGTTTCGTGTAATTACTTTTTCACCTTTATTTATGTCTCACAGTGTGACAGTGTAAGATGATCATGACTGAACATAAACCATCTGTGCATTAATCTCTATTAACACCTACATTGTCTAGCACGTTCTGGCAATGTCAACTAATATAAAAAGATTGAGTGAGAGTAAAAACCTGGGGAAAGTGTCAGCTTTCACTGCATCATGAAGCAATGATTGATCTTTCCAGATTTTAGCCATTTAAGAGCCAAACAGAAAAACCAAGCATCTTTCCAACTATTACAGAATACTGTATTTCCCCAACTATGAAAATCATTGCTGTTCGGTGGGAATAATTCATCATTACGACTGTCTGGCCAATTATCACTGAGAAGGATACACAAGAAAAATGTAGGTCACGTCGCTAGCAGCTGCTCAAGGTCACCATCATTAAATCCAAGAAGAAGCAAATTGTAAGCATGTCCATTTATACAAAACTCTAATTTGCAAATAAGTTGATCAGGATGTTTATGTGGGATTGGATACACGAAGACAAAAACTCACTGTCAACTTAACAGAAGACTGCAGAAATTAAAACGCTGATTACAATAAATTAATATTAAATCTTAAGTGGAAATGTTATAGGATCAAAAACATTATCAGTCTCTCACCTGTCAGCCATCTGTTTTCCTCCACGTCCTCCCCGACCGCCCTGCAACATCAGTACATTCAAACTCAAGTAAATTATCAAATCAGCAGCAAAAGAAAAACACCTTAAGATATGAATTTTGGCTAAACATCTTTAAGTAGTCTTTTTTCTGGTCCAAATTTATAGAAACAAACCAGCTGAGAATGGCTGCCTGGGTATTGTTTTATATGAATGTTAAAGGTAGCTCACAGAACTACAGTTGACATCATGGCAGAGGAAACCAAGACACTCAAGAAAGTGATGATGGAAATGAAAACAGGACATTAACCAGTCCAAAGACTGTTGAAGGGTAAATCTTAACTTCCACGCTTATAAGGGGCCTCTGTGACCTAAATTAAAGGAGGCATATATCATTTACAAAAGGTTAAAACCTTTTCCTGACATCTTTTAAAACTGGTGGTACATCTTTGTGCTCCTCACTTCCAAAGTAGAGCAAATTTAACAATGATGTGAGGTTGGGGAGATATAAAGATGTGGAACCTGGATAATTTGACTGTCATGTCCGTGGTGACCTGGGAAATCTGAGTTCCTCACTGAATGGCACAATTTTTTACTTAAATGGACCCAAACACAGTGACAACGTTGATGACCAGTGCTAGTACTAACAGGGACAAAAGC
Source organism: Hirundichthys speculiger (assembly GCA_018398805.1). NCBI lineage: Eukaryota > Metazoa > Chordata > Actinopteri > Beloniformes > Exocoetidae > Hirundichthys > Hirundichthys speculiger. The sequence goes on from JAGFBZ010000909.1 coordinate 324,808, forward strand.
TTGTTTGGCTTTAATTTTCGACAGAGAATCATGACACTGTTAGTTATTGCCCATTTAGAACTTATAACTATCTTTGATAAAATATTGACTAATATCTATGCCGCCTAAATCCAGTAAGATTTCTCATAAAAGTCATTTGTACAGTACTTTAAAGATAAAAATGACATGAACAGATAATAGAAAACTTACCCTGAATCCTCCCCTTTTCTCTCTGCGTAGAACAGCATCTCTCGCTCTGTCTTTGTCTGCTTGTGTTCCCATCTGATTCGCCACATTTGTCTCCTTTGGTATTACTCCCCTTTTACGCAGTTCAATCTGCACAAGGTCCACAGTTACCCATTCACTTAATTTGAAAGACAATCAAACACAGTCAATCAGATGAAAGTTTTAGAGAAGAAAACTAAGATGTTTTGAGCCTACACCTTTGAAGTGTCCTGCACTTGGGCGAATATGGTGGGCACGGCGTCCTCTCTCAGAAACTGCTTGCCATTGTAATCCCTGAAGCAGTCGGTCCTGAAATGCTCTGAGCAGAGACAGGTGTTGGCTGTTGGGATGAAGTTCTTCATCCCCAGGCTCTGCACCCATTTGCTGGCAAGCTGAGGTTTACTAAGCGGGAATCTGACAAAAGGAAAGACCGTTTTCAAACATGGCTTAAGAATTTTAACTATTAAACCTGTTAAGATTATGGCTAATATTCATTTTTGTTAATCTTACTCAGTATGCAACTGAACTGTGAGTAGAAAAGTCTTGTTTTTGCCAGATAAATAAGTTTGGAGTATTGAAGACATAACACCAGTCCACCAGTGCATTACTAGTGATGTAACATTTCTTCTTCTCAAATATTACAGCAGACATATGCATAAACCTGAAGCATGCACAGGATCCCAAATTAGTTGCATTAAATCATTTATAAAGATATTATGGAGTAAATGAACAGCAACCAGCATGTTGAAAGGTTTTTTTTCTTGTTCACTGTGTGAGGGCATGATTGCCAGCTACTGGTTCCTTTCAGCTGACTACACAACCAAATGAGCTTGTGGTTCATTTTGTAAGGAGGAGCCACTTCAGTGTGCATTCTAGTATTCCCCAAGGACTTGAATACGTGAGAACAAAGACACAGATACGGACTCACGGCTTTAAAATGTATAAATAAACCAACACGATGCAGTTATACTTCGTCTAACATGTTATTGTGTGCTTACTAAAACTGCGGTTACCCTTAACCTGGCTCTGTTGAACTTATGCTACAATGTGCTAGGTGTAAAGTCAGTATTAATATGTTTTAACGTAATTTCAACCATTTAAAGCAGTCTATGACAAAGTTGTGTATTCCAGTTTCTGGTAAAACAAAAACAGTCCTAAAGCCAACATGAAAGAGTTTACGTTTGTGCAAAAACTTAAAGACTCTTCTTACCGCTACTGAAAACGTACCTGTAAAACCTTATTTCCGACCCCTTAACAAACTTATTGTTGCACCCTGACGCCGCACAAATTACGGGCATGGTGGTCGTTTAACTGGAAATGATTCAAAAATACAGATGTGTAGTCCGAAAACACGAAAAATTGAGATAAGACCACGATTTGCGATTGTTGTCGTTCGTCTTCTTCTTTGGCGGAAGTTGAATCTTTCCTGTTTCACCTTCAGATGGTCTGCCCTCTAGCGACGCCTCACGTCATCACTCAAAATGGAGATTAGTAATTACACTGTGCATTAAATATTTATCATACTAATACTTTTACGATTTAACTGGCATAAACTCTTCTGATAATGTTCTAATAATACTTAATTACTTGTGTTTGTATCTTTGATATGTCACATATACACATCTATCAAATGGCCTTTGTAATTCAAGTTGTCACTCCATTAGCCTCCAAAACAGAACTCACCTGCAGCACACAGTCAAGTACCCATGTTTACATATTCCACAATAATGAGTGCACTTTTAAGTTTAATTTAGTTTTTTATGTACTGTTAGTTTTCAGTTTACATTTTTTATACTGCCAATTTTACCTTCTTGCTTTTGTTGCACTAAATTGTTTATACAGCTTCTATCTATATAAAGTTATTTACTTGTAGTTGTTTGAACTTCTTTTCCTTTCGGCAGTTCCTTTCAGGTGTTGCCACGGCAAATCATCTGCCTCCACTAAACTCTATCCTCTTCATCCTCCTCTCCCACACCAACTAAAGGCTGATTTAGTTCATGTTCTTTAGGTTGATTAAGTTCGTGTCCTCTTTCACTACATCCATAAATCTCCTCTGGTCTAGGTGTTCTGCCCGGCAGTTCCAACCTTATCAAACTTCCACCAATATATTCACTATCCCTCCTCTATACATGTCCAAACCATCTCAGTCTGGCCTCTGTGGCTTTCTCTCCAAAAAATCTAATACATGCTCTCCCTCTGATATAATCATTCCTGATCCTATCCATCCTCGTCGCTTTCAAAGAGAACCTTTTAACCTCTTCTACCTCCAACTCTGCAACCTGTCTTTTCCTCAGTGCCACAGTCTCTAAACCATACAACCCAGCACGTGTCAAAACTGTCTTGTACACCTTTCCTTTCATTCTTTATAATTCTCTGTTATCACCCATTCCAACCTGCTTGCACACTCTTCTTCGCCTCTTGTCCACACTCTCTGTTGCTCTGGACTGTTGACCCTAAGTGCTTAAAATCCTCCACCTTCTTCATCCCTGTAAGGCAAAGCAAGTTTATTTGTGTAGCACATTTTGTGTACAAGACAATTCAAGGTGCTTTACATAAAAGATTTGAAGCATTACAGAGCATTAACAAAACCTTTTAAGACAACAGTAGCAGTACAATAGTAGTAGTAGTACAGTAGCCTCACCGTTCCACTTGCTTCCCTCTCATTCATACATGTATTCTGTCTTGTTGCAACTAACCTTCATTCTTCTCCTTTACAGGCCATACCTCAACCTCTCCAGATTTTCCTCCACCTGCTCCCTGCTCTCACTACAAATCACAAAGTAATCTGCAAACATCATCGTTCATGGAGATTCCTGTCTAACATCATCTGTCAACCTGTCTATCACCATAGAAAACAAGAATGGGCTCAGAGCTGATCCTTGATGCAGTCTCATCTCCACCTTGAACTCCTCTGTTACACCTACAGCACACCTCATCCATTGTCTTACAGTTCTCAGACATGCACCACTCAAACTTGCAGTTATTTTCACTAACTCGCCTATTCCATCCCATTATCATTACAACTGCTTTATTTGTACTGATGTTGGTCCTTCTTATACCATCTAAATGTCTTGATGTACTCAGATGTTTTTTTTTTAGTTTCTTACTCCTTACTTTAATACTGTGTGCCTTAAATTGTGCCCTGGAGACCGATAAAGTGTTGAATTAAATTATTTGCACCTAAGCAAGGTCGGCCTGGAAGACGCAGTATGGAAAAAGAAAAGAAAAGAAAAGCAAGTAAGAGGAGCCATCCAGAGCCGTGTAGTGTTCAGGTTGTGTTTCCTGCTGGCTGCTACCGAGCTGCGTGGGGCAGCTGGATCACATGACGTAACCAAGCAGGCTGTCTGGTTAGCTAACGGGTTAGCTTCTGTTGTCAAAGCCGCTGTCAGGAGCCACGTCCCGACGGACTAGCCTACCCCAACGACTTGACAAGCAGTCGCGAAGGCGTAAAGTCTCTGACAAGTAAAGTATAAGCCCTTTACTATTCGTTAAGACGCCCGTGTTAACCATTGCCTGAAGTCAGCTAAGCCAGCTAAGTTGAACTTGTTCGTGGGGAGTTTGTGTCGTGTGCGGGGGTGTCACGCTAACGTTAACAACGTTGGCCTTGTGTTGATTGACCATGAAGCTAATCTCACCTGAATATCCTGTTTAATGTTATTGCCACAACGATTTCCAGGCTAGTCGGGAAACGACTGGCACATTTTAGCCTTTGTTAACGACAACTAGTGATTTTGTTCCCCCCAGCTGAACTTGTAGTTAGCCACATAATGTTTGTTTAAAGGGATATGATAAATGTCAACATGTTTGGTTAACTTACTTCGCTTTTGTTAGCAGCGGGTCTGTGTTCAGGACAAGCACAAAGTTTACCTTTAGCAACTGTGGCATTTATTTTGTTTGACTCGTCTTCAAAAATGGAGCGTAATTTTATTTTATTTTTACTAATAACGACAATTAACGCTTTGTAATGAGCCACAGTCTTGTAACAAGTCAGCCAAGCTGGTCGGTCTCACTTCCTCGCTTTTAGTTTAATAATTTTTTTGTTTGCACTGTGTCTGAAACAGGTTGGAGTTAAAAGCCCTGAAAAAGTCCCTAACCCACCCACATACTGTTACCTTAGTTCCTGGTTTATGAAATGCTCTTTTTTTGGGAAGGGTGGTTGTAAATTTGGGTTTTGGACCTTTATACATTTTGGCTTTCATGACTGCAGTGACAACTGTCACAGCATCAAGCAAGGTTATGATGGAGATCATGGAAAGATTATAAAGTAACTTGTGTTGTAAGAAGCTAATTGCACTTTCACTAGCTTTTGATATGAGTCTGCCTTTAAAAGTATAGCGTTTCAAGAATTAAAAAGCTTTTACATTCTTAATGTTTGGCCTCTGTGTGTGGAGTTTGCATGTTCTGCCTGTGCTCGTGTGGGTTTTCTCCAGCTTCCTTCTACAGTCCAAAAACATACATGCCAGGTTCACTGGTGATTCTAAAGGGCAAGTGTTGGAAATTGGAAATATCTGAGTACTTTGAAGACATAGAGGGAGTTGTGGGGATGGAAGCATCCATTACCCACTTATTCCTGTGCAGGCTCACAGGGATCTGCTGGAGCCTCTCTTTGGGTAAAAGGCAGGGGTACACCCTGGATGGGTCGCCAGCCCATCACAGGGCCACAAGTAACCATGCACACTCATTCCTGTGAACAATTTAGAATCACCAACTAATTATTTTTTGGACGGGGAGGAGCTGGAGGAAACCCATGTGAGCGTGGGGAGAACACGCAAACTCCACACAGAGGCCCCCGCCGGGGCTGCAGAACCTGGAAGCTTCTTGCTGTGGTGCAACAGTGCAAACCACATTCTTGATATAAGCAAGGTAAAATTATTTTTTACTGCACATTTCACATAAATGCACCTCTAAATGCTTTACAAAGGCATTATGAATCTGTCAAGTTAAAAATAAAAAACGAACAACATGGGAATGCAGATTAAAATATCTGTCAGAAGACACACAAGACAGCATGAAACTTTGCTCATGCTGTCTGTGTGTTATTTTAAACTACTTTCTGACATTCGATCCTATAATCATGATCTATTTCCCTGCTCTAGAGCATATTTATTTGCAATCTGCAAGTTCAGGTTTATTTTTTACACAACAAAGGCACAGAAATGCACGTGGATTTTTAAGATCCACAACCAAATACCAGCTCGTCCTTGGCTTGATTTCCTCCAGCCAGTGCTTTGACTGGAACACAGGTCTCACCTCAGAGCTCGCTGAATTAGTCTTGGGAAAAGGTTATATGGACAAATCAAGCCAAAAGCACCATACTTATTGACTGCTTTGAGCAGAAGTTTGTCGTTTGGAGAAAAAAGGAATGCTGAAGAACATCTCTTAAGCAGGGAGTCATGCTTCAGGCTTGTATTTCAATCAAAGGTTGGCTGTCAAAATCTGAGGATGTGCTGGGAAAAAAATGAAGAATCTTTGCAGAATTAGAAGTTTCATGCAGGAATTATGGGCAAAATCTCTCTATTAAGCTGCTCAAACAAAGTGTTTTTAAGGTGTAATTCTTGTTAGAGGGGGTCTTAGGAAGTGCTGACTGTGAAGGGAGTCCTAAACTTGATGTAGAATTAAAATAATGTCATTCATTAACTAAAGATGTTCTGATACCATTTCTTTTTTTTTTTTTCTTTTTTTCCCTCCTAATACTGATTCCGATTCTTGAGCCGTGAGTACCGGCTTGAGTACGATATTACCATGCCTGACTGTAATAAAACTATCATTGTTGTAAAACATGAATAAATACAGCAAATCCAAGCCATTTATGTCTATATTTATTTACAAATAGAACGATATAAATCAGTATTGCAAAATTAAAAAGTATTTCTTTTTGCTGGAAGTGTAATGGAAGTAACCAATAAATAAATCATTAAATATAAATTACTTGGTGTCAGTTGGTGTGTGGACTCCCGTACCCACCGGTACCGATGCCAGCATTTTTGGCAGTATCGGAGCAGTTTCTGATACTGGTATCAGAATCGGGAACAACACTACCATTAACTTAAGGACTTGGATTTCATGTAATCAATCAACTTTCGCTCATCTGGGCAATCCTTGAATATTTCAGTCCACACAGAAAAATTATGATTGTGGTTTTTTTGTATGTTTTTTTTCCCCTTAATCATGGTTTAAATTGTATAACCTGACCTGTTGTTTCGAGGCGTGCACGTGCTGTACATCTTCATGAATTCTTTCAGTGTGGACTACTGATATCATTCGCAGTGCAGCCCCAACCAGAGTTAATTTAGGGGAAGTCTTAGTTCAGAAGAAGTGAAAAAACATCAGGGTGGAGCTGCACACATTGAATGAACTACTTCTTCTTCCAACAGTGTGTGTACATGGGAAAATTGATTTATAGTAGAGCCTGTGATCATGAAAGCTTTGACTTCTTCCTTTCACACGTAGTTGTTGCTGAATCTGGTCGTTCGTTTTTGCTTCACTAGAAAGAGATGCATCCGTTTTTGCTCTGAGAGTTTGACAAAGCAACATTTCCCACTCATTTAAGCTCATTACCTTGGAATGATGATGTTTAACTTTCTCACAACAGTTATTTGTGAACACACTTTTTTTTCTTTTCAAACTATCACTGTAACCTACTAACACAGTTGCTGACTCTGGCTTGTAATTATACACTTCCAATAACTAATTTTCCATATGAAAAAGTTAAAATAATTCAGTTAACAGACATTTGAGGAGCTTCACTCAGTAATTATTTTTATCTAAATTGTGACTGATTAATTAGTTGTCAGTCAAACAAATGATATTGAATAGTGAATTTGTTTATCTTGGGGCAGATCAGTGGTTGAAGCTGATGAGTAAGAAAAGAAACTGATTGCATCTTTTAAGTTAGATGCTAAGGTACAGTTTGGGCTTATGTGATTATATAATGTGCATATAAATCGTGTACTATGCATGGCATGACTGAAGATAAGACTGCAACTTAATGTCAGCTTAAAGGTGTTCCTTTTGTTTTATTGATTTTTTTTTTTTTTTTTTCTTTTGGAACTTTCACTTCCAGCAGTCTGTGAAAACATGCACATGGACAAAGGTGACTGACTGATAAGGTGTGGAGGGCATTGGACTTTAACTGTCTGATTAGGGTGGGGATGCCATGATATCATACGTAAGGTAGACATAGTTGAGAATCAAATAGTTTTAGTCAAGAAACAATGGTATGTTTGATGCCTATTATTGTTTGTAAAACAGATCAGCGCTTTCTTTGTCTACCTTTAAATTATCAGAAATCAAACTTGGTCTTCTGCTCGGCTCTTCTAACATATTTTATGTTTGGCTCATTTTACGTATTGATTTGTGGTTTTTCAATATGTTCAGAATTTCATTGCCTCGTATTAGTCTTTCTCTCTGCTTCTTCAGTTATTTTATTTTAAACTCTTTCTGACATTTGTGAGAAAGAGAATTTGATCAGAGACTGGTTTGAATCTTAAGTAATGATCATGAAGCAGGTTATACATCATGATCATTTTCAGCTTGTTCTCAGCTGCCTTTAAGATTTTATTCAGGAGCTCAAATCTGCACAGCCTTTTTAAAACTCTTTTTACTGTTTTCTTTGTTTTTATGCTTTTATTCTTTTACTTTTTAATGCTTGCTTTTTCTTTTTCTGCGATACTTTTTAATGTTTTATGTAAAGCACTTTGAATTGTTTTGTACATGAAATGTGCTATACAAATAAACTTGCCTTGCCTATACTTTCTAGTTTTTGACAGAACTAGAAGAAAGATAATCCATGTGTGTAAGTGCTGCAAGACTGGAAAAAACAAGGAGCTACTAAAGTAATCAAAGACAAAAAGGCTAGAATCACACAGTGCTTCTGGGATTCAAAAGCCATGCAAATGACCAAAAGTAACCTATGCTGTTCCCTTTTTCACCCTCCTCCCTCCCTGTTATGTTTTTCCTCTCGTCTCCCATAGGGGCTCTGCAGAAAGGGACTTCTGTCATACTCGCCCGCCTCAAGATATCAAGTCATCAAAACCTCGGCATTTGAAAGTCATAGTGATTTTGGCATTGTGTAAAGTTCATCAGGCAAACGAGTACTCCATCAGCCTGGAGATATCAGCAGACTGAGTTTGTGTACTCCCATGGACAAGATGGACAGACTATAAATACAATATCAACTTCAGAGGTAAGGCCATTCCAGCACTGTACCTGTCACAACCGCTGTTGCAGCTTTGTTCCAGCTGTATCGTGGTTTTCATCAAAGAGTCGTTTTTGTTTGGCATTGATTTTAGGCTTTTTTTTTTTAATCTAAACTAACATGTTTGGAAGAAATAAATGTAAACTGTACAGTATCTTTATGGTAATATTATGGGATTTTACAATTTAATGTTATGTGGTTGCAGTTTTAAACATCAACTGTGCTCTGCTCCATTTCAGTGTTAGCCAACACTAAGTACAGAAAGTTATAACTGCTTTTTATTAAAAAACAGTTCAAATATTCCTCTTGTAGCAAAATCTTTATTCCCTAATTATACAGTATAAAACTTTTTTCCTTACTATTTGGAGCACTAACAACTCATTATGTATGTATGTACGTACGTATGTAAGTTAGATTTTCTCATTGGGAATGTAAATAACATGTTTGAAATTATTGTTAGGATATAAGGAGCACAGAGCTTTATCTCCAATACCAGTGCAGTTGTCTCACTATCCCCCACATTCAATGGACAAATTGGCTCATTTAATATGGACAAATATGAGTGCTCACATCATCTGGTGTCCCCCAGAGTTGAACGAGTGAAAGTGCAACTGCTAACAAAAGCAATGTGCCTCGGGCCGCCGGTGGCGCAGGGGGTGGGGTAGGTGGCGCAGGGGGGTGGGGTAGGTGGCGCAGGGGGTGGGGTAGGTGGCGCAGGGGGTGGGGTAGGTGGGGTAGGTGGCGCAGGGGGTGGGGTTAGGTGGCGCAGGGGGTGGGGTTGGCAGCCCATGAACAGAGGCCGACGCAGCCATCGCGGGTTTGACTCCTGGCCCGTATGACTCTTCCCTGCATGTCTTCCCCGTTCTGTGCCCTCTTTCCATTTGTCTCTATCTGTCTCTACGAATAAAGGCCACTAGTGCCTAAAAAAAAATAATAATAATAAACAAAAAAAAAAACAATGTGAACCATATTTTTAAACTTGCAAAAATTCTGAAGGGGCAGAAAGAAAGGTGTCCTTATTGGTTTATTGTTTTGTGTTTTTTTGTTTTTTTTGAGAAGACCTATTCCTTTGGAGCAGAGTTGACAACAAAGGTTTTTTTTTTTCACTACTGTCACTGTTTATCATTGTTTAGAATGGACATGCCAGGCCCTGTTTTCACAAAAATATTTTTTTTAGTAAAATATATATTTATCACATAAATATGAGGGAAGGAGCTGGGTAATTAGGAGTGCCAGCTTTCTTTTTTCCATCTGTAGAAACATGAATATGGTTGTATTCCTTTTTTAAATGGTATTACTATTACCTACGGACATTTGCAAATAAAACTAGCATAAAGGTGTATGCTTAAGCTCATGTGTAAGTCTTAAGTTTTTTTTGTTTTTTTTTTTTCCCCCCACACAGTAGGCCTGAAATATCTTCAGACCAGTTGACCACTTGCACTGATGCTGATTAGTTTTGCAACAAAAATTTTTAATTGAGGATTATTTTTGAATTGAATTGTGTGTTGCCTAAACATAAAGAGTATCAGCTGAGGTGATACTCATAATTTTAGAGTCAGATCCTGAGCTAAAAAAAAAGCCGTTTTTTGATGGCAGCAGCACTTGGGGACAGCAAAATTTGCCAGTAAAAACTACCAAGTGGAAAAAAGCAAGAAACTATGTTGTTTCATTTTATTAAAAAGTTGTTGTGACGCACCATGATATGAAAGAAATCTGATGGCAGTCAGATTTTTGGTGCTTAAATTGTCTGTAATTGATTAGTTAATGTTAAGGAAGATGTGTGACAAAATCTAAATCTAAAATGTCATGTTTAAGAGTTGTAAAGTAATATATACTCCACCAAATTCATATTAAAGAGAAGATGGACAGAATATCAGAAACTCAAAAACATGCAACCAGCTGCTCTTTCTGAAGTTATTAGTTATAGGCTGGAGTTATAGACTTTAATCCTGTTTTGAAAAGATTTTTACTAAGATATCCCCCATGAAAGATTTATTGTTGTATTGGACTCTTTTGTTTAAGTTACAGGGGCTTAATAAATATTGCAGTTAATATAATGGTTGTGAATTTCTCAAATGATCCAGAGTCAGCATGGTTTGTATATTATAACAAATATGTTGAGTTTTAGTTTTTGTCGCAAATCTTGTTTCAAAATTATATTTTCTCTCAGCAGCCTGGTTAAGAATAGTCCAAATTGAGCATGTGTGTCTGCTGAATCAGTTTCCTGAAATGTACCCAAATGTGGCACATGACAACACTTTCATTTCTGCTTTTACATCCAGTTGGCTGTCTTGTGCATCTATTTGTATGAGCAGAGTCTGAGTTCATTCCAATATTTCTTACACTTTGAATTCTTCTAAGAACTGGATGTTAGATGTCATAATGATGGCCTCACCATTGATGCCATGTGACCATATTCAGATTTTGAGTGTGAACAAAACATTTGTGTGGTCATGTAAACTTCAACGTCATGAGATTTAAATCTCCACTGCGTTTTATCACACTGCTGTTTCTAGAAGTTTTCTGACTCTCAAACCTTTTATTTATTTCTTTGTTTGACATCTTCTCTTTTTGAGGGGGTTTTGTCACTGTTTGGCTCAAAGGTTTTTCTTCCGCTAGGGGAGTTTTTTTTTTTTTAAACTTGGTATTATGTCTTAAATTAAAATTAATAAATATTAGCTATAGTTGATAATGTTTGCTTGGAGGTCATGCTCTGGGTCTTTGAAAAGCACCTCGAGACAATTTGTATGGCATATACACTGCAGTTATAACTGAGTGTTATCTTATTTTTATTGCTCAGGTGCACGTTGATTTCGTAATGACAAGCTGCTGTGCAGAAGATGTCCACGCTGTCTGTGACTGATATCCCAGATGTTGGTCATGGTAAGAGGAAGAGCATCTGTCACATTTCTTAAGTCGTAGTGGGAGCTCAGACTGGACAGGATATAACTCTTGCAATCCATCTCATGTCACACCATTCCGTGATCAGTGATTATGTTAAATGATCTTTATTAACACTGTTTTTTGTTTGTTTGTTTTTTGTGTAGCTATATGATCCTCTCATAAAGGTTATTCCTATTGCATACTTTTGATCATTTTTAAGCATGTTTGTTTTAGGCAGCTGTCACAACAGATAAAGACAAGTGGAAAAAGTCAACAATGGGTCTTTGTTCTAAATGCATTTGTTTTTTACCCTGTCAGATGAGGGTAAGGTATTTGAAGGGGCCTCTGAGCTGCAGCTGGACTACATGGTTGAGGAGAGCAGTGGAAACACCACACTGAAGCCCGATGGCCTGCTGTCACTGGCCGGCCTCTCCCAGCCGGATGACTTCCCTGTCCCTGCTCATAATGGCCCTTCACTGACTGATATTAGCAGTTCTCTCCCCGTGGAGCCAAATGACATTAAGATGGATCCAGATGGAGGTGACACGTCTACCAGCATAGGTGAGAGAAAAGTACTCCTGTCAAATCCCTTGTAGTTGGAAATGTAAATATTTCTCTTTTTAAGTTTTGCATTTCAGTGTTTACAAATAAGTTGGAGTGTTTTATTGCATTAACAAGTAAAAGAACACATTTTCAATGCCACCCTGAAAGAGAAAATGTGAGTATGGCAAAATCTGAGGTCATTTATGGCTTTGTGTGTTATGTGACTGGTGTGACAACGTCTACCAACCAGTGTAACCAGTTTTTTTTTTTCTCCTCCTGCTAATTCCCACATAATATCAAACTGCTCCATCTTGATTTTTGGTGTTTTTATTATTCTGTGGCAAAGTTCATTTTGACCCACTTAGTCATTTTCACATAAAGGCCAAAGAATGTCCGGACTTGTTTAACAGTTTTCTATTCAAGCATGCACTACACAGCAGGGGATTCTCTGCATGAGATACTCTCCCAAACAGAAACACTCTAGTCGCTCCTGGGTTTAGAACAATGGACAAAGCACATGCAAATAATAGGCAAAGGAAGTTGCTTTTGATTGCATGTAGCAATTTGAGGAGAGTGGTTGAGACTCTCTGCTTACTGTTTATGTATTGTTAAAAGCTGGCCAAAAAAAACTGCAGAAAAATTAAAATTAAAGCAATTTATTTACAAAAGCAGTTTAACATGAGAAAACCTGCATATTAGTAGTGCAAATAGTGTGGATGTGTCGTAGTGTAAGTTAAGTACAAAACAGAATGAACATGTTTTTGCGGAGTCTTAACCTCAGGGTGGATCTTTCTCAGAAATTGGGAATATCATAGGGTAGAGCCCATTGGGCCCATAAGAGATTTTCACTATGCTAAGTCATTGTTCTTAGCATCCTTCTCCCCTGTTTGCCTGATCACAATCATTTAGGATTTTTCAGGGGCTCAGATGCACTTTGAGGTGATGGAGCTCCTGAGGAACTCAGAGACTTGTGTTGTGACTCCTCTTGCTGTTGGTTATGGTATTAACCAGTATTGGTTCTGCTGCTGAGTGTTTCAGATGATTAGTATCATCTGAAACACTCCTGGACCAACCAAGGCCCCATTCACGGCAGCATCTGCGTTGGTGTTTGGTACAGCTCTGAAAAGACACATCTGCATGTTGTAACATTTTGCTTCCACTGGGGGGCAGTCTTAAAACTTTGATGTGAAGGGTGCTTATGTTGCTGCAGTGGAAAGATGGAACTAAAAGTAGACAAAAACCTGTTTTGTGGTGGTATAAAATGTAAAATAAATAAATAAAATAATGAAGTTTGGGTAGTGCAGCAATTGTTTGATCTTTCATCCGTCTTCTTTTTTTGCATTTGTCCTGTGGCTGTCTGTGTTGGTTGAATATCCAAAATTCTTCACTGTTAAAAGACTGGCATTTATATAGATGGAATGAACCATAAGTTCTGTGGTTTTTGGGTTTTTTTTTGTTTGTGCTTACTTCAATCTCGTTACTCTCTCCTCTGCTCCACAGTTCATTTAGAATTCCTATTTATTTCAGTGTGATGTAATGAATAATTCTTTAACTTTAACAACCTTTTTCATGTCTCTTTTGCTGTGGCCATTTGACTTAGTACCTCAGCAATGCCAGATGCAACCCAACCCATACAGAAGTCTTTTTTTTTTTTTTTTTTAAAGGTGGTGCAACATACATGCAGCGCATGTTTTGTTGTCCTTTAAGAGTAACACAGTGGAAAATATTCACATGTTGGAGGCATGTTCAGTTTATGAAAGATAAGCCAGTTTTATCTGATCGACGTGACTCCCCTCTTCTGAGAACCTGCTAAACAAAATGTGTGGATACGCAAGAACACCTAGTACAGTTGTGAGAGATGGTCACTACTTGGGATGGGCATTTCATCTAAACTGATATTCACAACCTATAATTGATGTAATATTGCCCATGGCAATTATTTTAATTCTGTTATCATTTTACCATCTGTGTGTGTTCATATATACCACTATTTTAAAGTCCCAAAGATCTTTAATTAGAAACACTTTTTAGTTTTAATAGTTGAGCATAATTGCAGTAAAAACCTTGTCAGTGATCTGTAAGGGGGATACTGTACTTAAGCAATAACTTTAAATAATGGTAATGGATATCAATCACCATTATTCTTTGTATTTCTTCTCTACGTGTCATTATTTTTTACTCCGTAAAAGATGTGGATTCCTGCAGCAAATTGTCACAAGTCTTATACGTGGAGTGATCCATGTCAAAGGGGTTTCTGGAATTACATACTATATTACTGTCAGCACAAGAAGTTGCTGATCTTCTCAAATATTTATTATGAATGCTTAAAAGCAATTTTCATTTGCTCATTGCTATGTGGATACACTGGAATAAAACAGTAACTAAAGATTTGTGTACTCTCTTTTTAATGCAGTGTACCTCTAAAATCATGTGCCTCTCGTGTGCTCTACACTAACAGTAACTACTGTACACCTTCTCTTGCATTTCCAGCTATGAGAGTACATCTTCACCAAATCATCCACCGTGAAGCAAATGAAATTTGACAGGGGAAAGAAAAAGTCCTAATTGTTCTGTTTGTAAATTTTCATGAAAATCTCTGTATAAAAAAACAGCTTAGTCATTTGGATATCTGCCCCGTGTAGATATCTGCATTGTAGTCCTTGTGGAAAATGTAGAGAAAATTTCAGGATTTTTTCTCTTCTTATTTAAATGGGAGTTGACAAACTGGAGGATCTTTATGCAGTGCTTCTGTGTCATAACCTGATATGATTAGTAATGTTTATTTACTTTTATGTGTGTGTAGATGGTCAGCCAGTGAAGAGGAAGAAGGGGCCCGCTCCAAAGATGCTAGGAAATGAGGTGTGCAGCGTATGTGGCGATAAAGCCTCTGGTTTCCACTACAATGTGTTGAGTTGTGAGGGCTGCAAGGGCTTCTTTCGGCGAAGCATCATTAAAAGTGCTCAGTACACCTGCAAGAACAATGGTCGCTGTGAAATGGACATGTACATGCGCCGCAAGTGCCAGCAGTGTCGTCTGCGAAAATGTCGGGAGGCCGGTATGCTGGAGCAGTGTGAGTGTCTGTATACTAAAATATGGTGGAAAATGTCGTTTTCACAGCATCGACATGCACATTATTATGTCGCAGTGAAATTTGTGATAAAAGGTTGGAGATTTAGTTGATTTACACATCTCGTCTGACCTGCAGGCGTGCTTTCTGAAGAACAAATAAGACTTAAAAAGTTGAAGAAACAGCAAGAGGAGGAAACGGCCCGCACGTCCACAGTGGTCACACCCACCCCTCCGCAGGAAGCAGCCACACTTGATCCACAGCAGCATGAGATGATTGAGAAGCTGGTAGCCATGCAGAAGCAATGCAACAAGAGATCTTTCCTTGACCGACCAAAAGTGACGGTAAATAATAGTTAAAAAAAAAAGCAAAATTACTTCAGAGAAAATGCATTTGTACAGTCTGTGTTTGAAACATTTTGGAGTCAGATTTACTTGGCTTCTACTAATTTATTAATGAATTGCAGCCGTGGCCACAGAGTCAGGACTTACAGAATCGAGAAGTGCGTCAGCAGCGGTTCGCCCACTTTACTGAGCTCGCCATCATGTCGGTTCAAGAGATTGTGGACTTTGCCAAGCAGCTTCCTGGTTTCCTCGAGCTCACAAGAGAAGACCAGATTGCTCTGTTGAAGACATCTACCATTGAGGTTTGTTGTTGATGGTTGTGATTGTTGTTTAGAATTTATGCAAGTGCAGAAACTCCTCATCACATCATAGATTAAAAAACATGAGTTGGTCAATTAATTACTCCTCAGTACTTCAGGGCTCCTACACACTGCACGATTTTGCGCTGTCAGACGAAAGATCAACGTGGTGAACAGGATTCTGGAGATATCTGGTCAAAGTCAGCTTTCATGCATCTTACTATATGAGCAGTTTGACAATGGCCTTCACTGGTCTTGCCATCAAAGACTACCTGATACAAATTTCCAACAGTGTCAGAACTTCCATGACTCTATTTACTAGCCAGTTAAAGTGCAAGTGGAAACGACATATTAGTTATTGCGAGTTATCCCTCACCATAACTGGAAACTTTTTTTTCCAATGCTTTTTTTTTTTTTTTAAATTTTTAAAAAGCATTTTGGCACACGACAACACTACAACAGAATGGTTCATTTTCACATGCTTTACTGTCAGCGCCTACGGATTACGCAATTCTACATCCGTCCACATCTCTGCGTCAGTCGTAGCCTCCAATTCAAGAGAGCTCATTATCGTACAGTCTGTTCATACCACTCTAGACACACTAGCCAAGATTGATTAAGTGCAAATTGTGCAGTGTGAGATGTTATAATCTTATATGACTGCAGAAATCATGCAGTGTACAGGAAATTGTGAAAACCTTTCTTAACTGCGACAATTAAAAAGCAGGCTGTATTTTAGTATATCACTCACAGACATTGATCTTTCTTAGATTATGCTGCTTGAGACATCTCGGCGTTACAATCCTGCCATTGAAAGCATCACATTTCTGAAGGACTTTAGCTATAATAAGGAGGATTTCGCCAAAGCAGGTATTCTTGCTCATTATTTCATGTTACATCTTTATCTTTGGAATTTATATCAAAGGAAAAACAATTCTTTTTGATATTTGTTTCCAGCGGTGTCTTTCCCACTGTTAAGAAACTATGAAGAGTTAGAAAAAAAATATGTGTGTATATATATATCTATATATTTTTTTCTTCTTGTCTCTGTTATCTTTAATCCCATCAGGGCTCCAGTTTGAGTTCATTAATCCCATCTTTGAGTTTTCAAAAGGAATGAATGACCTTCACCTTGACGAGGCCGAATATGCTCTGCTCATTGCTATCAACATCTTTTCTGCAGGTCAGTTTTTATAAAGTACACCATCTGTAGCTTGTCAGTGTACAGAGCTCAGAGTGAGCAAATCCTTCTTTTAATTCCTGAAGGATGGAATGAATTATTTAAACGTTTTAAATTTTGAGGGTGTATGTATTAAAGCTTTGTTTTGTTAACTTTGTTTAGATCGGCCAAACGTGCAGGATCATGATCTGGTTGAAAGGCTTCAACAACCATATGTTGATGCACTGCGCTCTTACATCATGATAAAGAGACCAAATGTAAGTAAATGGAGCTTTACATAACCTCTACTCTTGTGATCGATGGTATGTCAGCATGACCTGGTTGTCGTCATCACAACAAGCTCATTGGGTCAGACCCAAGGTTAAATTTTTTTGTTGAGATCCATAGGGAGCCCGAAATGTTACAAGAGCAGCTGTGCACTATCTGTAGCCCTGTGGAGAAACTGTAAGGCAGCTAATAAATGTAAACCACTTGTATTACTTTTTTAAAAAAATATGTAATCTGAAGCAAGTGATTGTAAATGGGAAAAAAGAGAGGTGTCTTGTAATCTCTTTATTTAATTTTCACTACATGCATTTTTATCTTTTCCTTAACACAAGACTATGGTCAACCAATTAAAATGTAATTCCTTCGCTGAGGAAACATCCTAAAACCTCAGCCCCTAAAGAAGTTAGAACTATACCTCCCCGGTAGCTCAGTGGTAGAGCTTTCTGCTACCACGTGGCAGGTCAACCCTGTTGCATCAGGAAGGACATCCAGAGTAAAATATGTGCCAAATCACTCATGCGGATCACACTGATGTGGCAACCGCTGAACGGGAGCAGCCAAAAGGAACATTTAGAAAAGTTAGAAACGTGATAACTCTTTAAGAGCCTTTACCGTTTCATTTATTTTTATTATTAAATGTTTGATTTGTCCTGGGAATGAATGTCATATAAAACAAGCTCACGCCACCCAAGGTTAGAAAGAGGAAGATCTACCTTTTATCTCCTATTTTAATGAGTAAATCATGTTAGTGACACATACAGACATGAAGTTGTCACTGACTTAAAGGGCTCCTTTGCTAATTGTGTAATTAAAATTTTGTTTCATGTTTCCTCAGGATCATTTGATGTTTCCCCGCATGCTGATGAAACTGGTGAGCCTACGCACGTTAAGTAGCGTTCACTCAGAGCAGGTTTTTGCCCTTCGCCTGCAGGATAAGAAACTTCCCCCGCTGCTTTCGGAGATCTGGGATGTCAATGAGTGACTGCAGTCCTGATGTTGTACTTTATGAACCCTGAGACGGACATGGCATCCAGCAAGATCACTGACTTCTTTCTGCCATTTGGATAAGGGATTGGTTTTTGCGTTGAGATTTTTTTTCTCCTCATGAGGGAGGAGAGCATCATTGCCTCTTGGTTCACTAACGGACTGCTGAATGGCTTTGTGTTCATTAGAAAACATGAATGCCAAGTTTTCTTTGTTTTTCCTTCTATGTAGATGCTGACATGATTGTGGTTAACCTACAACATTTGGCTTTTCAGCCAGTTGTCTCTGGTTTAATATTAGTTGAAAGTTATGTCAGTCTGTAGTGCTGTTCTGTGCTCTTTTTCTACAAATTAATATCAAGAAAGCACTGAGCAGGTTTTGGCTATGACTGTCTTTAATGTCAGGATTATGGATTCGTATTCAGTTGGAAAGTGACTTCTGCAGTAGTGCAATAGATGGAAATAGATTTGGACTTGAGCAGACCCATGTCTGCCGTTCGCTAGATTAATATGTTGGGTAAAATAGGAGATGTAGTTGGTATTGCACTTTGTGGTATGGCATCAAATAAGTTGTATTCTCCTGGTGTCAGTACGTAAATCAAAAAGTTGGTTTACAGGACTCCAGACTGCAGCATAGAGTTTTGGCATTTTGCAGCTATCAGAGCATCTTCTTAATGTGCCCCAAGGATGTTTTTATAATTATTGTTATTCCTTCAATTGTCCTTAAATGTATTATGAATCCCCAGGAGAGTGTGACCATCTGTGAGTAAGAATGTCTAGAGATTTATGACAAATCTGTTGGCATTGTAACAGACTGAGACAGTTAAAAATGTGCAGGTTGCCATCTATTTAAGATCTGCAACGACCAGGCAGTCTCCATTTAAAAAATAAGGAGACCACCTCCTGATATATGAAACCCACGAGGCGAAGGCATACTGTTTCTACTGCTCGTGATGTGACACATCAGACATGAATCAGTTGTAAAGGACAACAAGGCATATGAAGTACAGTAACCTGCAGTACATTTTGCAGCAGCATCTTAAAGTCAGTTTACCAGTCTGCACAAGAGATTCACGGGACAAATATATTTGAAAAGCACACCCTAATACAGTCATTAGAGGGCGCTGCTGATGGGAAGTAGCACTGAAGAGTGAACCAGTTAACATACTTGTAACTCAACAGATTCATTTTGATATCATTTTAACTGCATTACTGATACATGCAGTCAGTTTACCCCACAGAAATATCAAAATGATTTAATGATTGAATATTAAGTATTTTCTTAAGTTACTAATTGTTTTACTCAGAGTAATTCTTTGAGTCTTTTTTGTTTAAAATAAACAAGATCTTTGGTAATTTCTGTAAATTGTCTGTTTATAACCAAATAATATATCACTAATGCAGTAAAGATGGACAGTTTCTTTTGTGCTGCTGCTAATAAAAAGGTTCAGTTTGGAGCACAAACGTGACTTCATATAAAGAAAAAAGGTTAGTCTGGTGTCCTGGTTTAGTTACTCAGGTAATGTGAAATAAACCTCTAATATGTGCAGCCTACTCTCATTTATTATAGTTTAGTTTTCTTCCAGTTGCATAAGTAAGCATTGGTCATAAAGAGATGCCCATTAAATTTTATATAAAGTGTTTATGCATTTTCACACGAAAAACTGGAAAGCATCCATAAGAATGTACAATCACATTAACGCACAAGACAGTAAAACTGCACAAACCTGGTCCATCATTTACAGGAAACTGTGATCTGACTTTTGTTTTTAATACTCACTGGTACCTTCAAATGGGTGTTGCTAATGTGTTGGGAAATTACATGAAATGATCTGCATGTGGCTTTAAGAAAAAAAAATCAAAAAACTATTTTCAAAAGAGACCCATTCTTATTTTGCAAAGTTGTACTTGCAAATATCTAAATTTGAAGGAACTGATTATGTCTTCATTTGTCGTTGTGTGAATGTGAAATATATTTTTTACCAATTTTATTAATGAGCAGTACTTTGTTTTTCCTTGTTGGTGTATTATTTTCTAGAATTAAAAGCTTGCAGAACACATTCAGTTTGAACTAAGAGGATTGTGATACTCGTTACGTTTGATAATATGCTTAGTAACTGATACCGAGACAAAGAAAATAAAGCTGAATATTTAGTGATTTAAAAACTCAATCTAAATGTGCAGTAGTCTTAACTTTAACAGATAGTCAAAGACAGCAGCTTTAACTTGTTAAGTTCTGAAAACTAAACTAAACTCACTAAACTGCTCGTTTTAACAGGAGCAGAGGAAATTAGGAGAGAAATTAGAGTTTGAGTTTCACTGAATTTCATTACTGCAGAGATTCAGATGTTTATATTCATGCTTTGTTTTCAGTGTTTTGTGCTGTGTCACAGATGACCAATAAGTCTCAATGTAAATCAAGAATTGTTTAGTTTATTTTCTCTGCCCCTCAGTTGAGTCAAGAAATAAATGTCATTGCAGTCTCTTTTCAAGTGACGGTAATTTAATTGACTGTAGCCATTTCAGAGCCTTTGGAGCTGCTATTAGCGAAGTAGGAAATTCAATTTTCTTTTTTTTTTTTAAACCATCAACGGTTCCATTTAAACTTTTAAATTCTGATAATAATGCAGCTGTCAAAATCAGACATTAAAGACTCTAAATTTTATGGTAGCATATTAATCTGCAGCTGTTTTGTGGGTTTGATACAGACTCTAGATGAGCTTACAAATACAAGCAACTAATGCAACTCTTTATTTTAATCATTTGGATTTAGGCTTCACTTTCACTGAAAACCAAACTGAAACTTGTTTAAGTTAATTGTCTGTGGTCGATGTCACAGATGGTCCAACATTTTTACAAATGTGTGGTTTCACAGCACACATTTAAACTTGTTCAAGTGGCTGTGGCTTCATTCTGTTAAATGAGTGAATGGAGCTTGGCCTTCATTCACTTGTTTTATTTCCCAGTTAGAGCATCCTAAAGTATCTGATGTGAAAAAGTTATTAATCAATATCAAGGAATCAGTGATTGGATCTTAAATTGATATAACTCCTTGTTTGTTTTTTGCTCTTAGGCTCATCTGTGACATATACAATTTATTAGGTGATCTAATGACACATAAAATACTGCTTCAGCCTGGTGCATCAGCATGTTGGATTAAGCTGTGTCAACACACTTTGTATCCAATTTTAAAAATGCAAATTGCCCATCATGTCCTGGTTTAGAAGACACTGATCTCCATCGATTGATGGCTGTAATGAATGCTGACAGCTAGATGTTGTATTTGCACTTTTTTTTTTCTTTTCCACTGAATCAACAGTGGACTTTTTTAGTAGTTGCCAGATTTTCTTTAAAGACTGCTGTTTGGTAAGATGACTCACAACAGAAGATTACAGTCCAGTATTTTTTAGTTTTTATTTTGCCACTAGAGACAGGTGCAGTAACACAACAGCACAGCCTTGGGTTTTGTTTTTTGTTTTTTCTTAGCTGTCTCATGTTGCATTAGTCAATTGAATTTTGTTTAGAATAAAATTGTAAACCTAACATCAGAAAACTTAATTATGCATTTCAGAGTGCAAATAGTAGCCAGGCACACATTTTCATTCAACAGAAGCACATAAATAAGTCACTTATGTTCAGACATTTTCTAACCACGTGTTGCATCAACCCTTTTCCCGATGAAAAGTTGAATTCATTATGTTTCTGTCATTGTTATACAACACCATGACCTTTCAGTTATGTATTATATTTTGGTTTTTTTTTTTTTTTAAAGATGAACATGAAAGTGCATGTGAAAATTGTGAATTCCTATAGGCGTTTTGGGTCGCTATTTTTTTCCTTTAGTTATGAAAATCCTTCTCTGTCCCTTTGCAATGAAAATGTGAGATTTGTTCTTTAATTTTTGGTTTGGTGTTTGCAGTATATCTTAGCAAACCAGGCAGTTTAAAACTGTGTCTGCTCCATGAGAATAACGTTTCCATCCTTTCACAGTCAAATGTCATTCCCATCAACAGGAGGAAAATAATCGAGCTGAAATATGAGTGTGCTCTTTTCTAAATCAACTCAAAATGAACACATTGTTCCCTCTTAAGGTTTTTATGTACATGTTGGTGCTGTAGGTGTCAAGGTTAATTGTACTGTATATACTTTAATTGTAACCTTCAATCTCCTTTAATTCATGTCTTTAAAGGGTGATGCTGTAAACCTTGACTATATATATATATATATATATATATATATATATATATATATATATATATATATGTATATATATATACATATATATATATATACATACATACACAGAGAGAGAGAGAGAAATTCAAACCTATTTTAATACTTGTTACTTCCGAAGAACGTCTTTTTTAAAGTATAAATTAAAGCTCTGCTGTAGTGCTGATGTGTTTGAGATCAGAGTCACTTGTTTATCAGATTTTTCTATTTTTTTTGTCATGAGCTATCAAGGAGCTCAAAATTAGACAGCTCAGACAAGATTATAACTTAACTAAGTTGTGATTCAAAAATGTGATTTCTCTTTCATTTAGAGCCCTAACTTAAGTCTGATTCCCAAATATGTTTTTGATCAATTTTATGAATGTAACTGCAAGATTTGTGATACAAATCATTTGGGTTTAAAGGGTTGTTTTTAAAAGCTACATATTGTCTGTAGTCATTTTAAAATTTTCCAAAAAGATGTTTGCAAGTTCCTTTTTAGATATATCAAGAGAATGTTGTCTGAATCAAGTTGATGCCACACTTCTATACACAAAACGTATCATTGATAATTAATGATGGTGTGATGAAGCCTCCTGAACGTGTCGAATCTCTCTGGCCAGTCGCTTCACCAAAAGGCAGATCACATGAAGCCCCGTTCAACAGCTCATTTAGGAGTACTGACATCTGCTGGTCATTCAATGTGCAGCAATCCTACTGTGATATATGTGGGCTACATACCAGTGGATCTGTAAATGTAATGGTGCAAGTATCATTTAAGAACACGCATCTGAAGTATTGTGTGTGTGTGTAATAATAATAATATATACACAGACACCTCTAACCATCCTCCATGAGACTGATTTCAGCAAATTTTATATTTGGGAGATATAAACTGCTGATGTTTTTCACCTTCTTGGTGGCTCCATAATGTTCTGTCAATCTGTTGCTCCTGATATTTCTCAAAATTACCAAAATTACCTCCAGATCCCGCAAAAATATTTGAAAATGAATGAAAAATACTTTATTTATCCCAGAAGGGAAATTCAACATTGTTGTAAGGGCTTTTTTTTTTTTTTTTTTTTTTTTTTTTTTTTTTTGAAAGAAGAGATGTCCTGAGTGACTCCAAGCCCCAGCACAATTCTGCTTGGATGACTCCTGAAATTATTCTTCGGCTACTTCAACCACCGAGACCCTGTGTATCGGATCAGCTAGCACAGCACTGGCCTCTTCAGGGATGAACCTTCACGGAGAATAATTTGAAGACTCTTTAAGACTCTCTGATATTGTTTTGGTGGAGACATGAAATGACTGCTGCCATTAGTACAGCTAAGCTAAGCTAAACTTTGTCCTTAGATCCTTCCAGACCAACCCCAGCTGGTCACAGTGGTCTGTTAGTACAATTAACACACCCACAAAAAAATATATTCTCTTTAAAATATGACCATGACCTTATATCAGCTTATATCTGTGATTATATCATACAGTATGTAGTGAGGATTACTGTTGTAGGAATCTAATGAAGGATCCATGTTTTGAATTTTTAAAATGTTACTAATTAAGCTGAAGAACACAAAATTACAGGCATGTTGCAGATGATGAAGCTTCAAATATGGACATTTCAAATGTTAAAATCTGGATGCTGTTCTCCCACTTTTTCAGCCTGATAGTACATTGGATCAATAAAATCAACCACAGGTTGAAAGTGTGCTACCAAGGGACGTAACTGTCTGCAGTTCAGTGTGTAACCTAAAGTGACACAATTCCCCTTCTGTTCCTGATGTATTGAGTCAGGACTAGAATTGGTTTTTTTTGTTTTTTTTTGCAGAATAGGATCTCACAGTAGCTCATGATGGCTTAGTGGTCAGCACTGTTGCTTCACACCAAGAAGGTTCCTGGTTAGATCCTCAGCAGGGACCTTTCTGTGTGGAGTTTGCATGTTCTCCCTGTGCTTGCGTGGGTTTCCTCCAGGTACTCCACCTTCCTCCCACAGTCCAAAGACATGCATATCAGGTTAATTGGTGGTTCTAAATTATCCGTAGGAGTGTCTGTGAGTGTGCATGGTTGTTTGTCTATATGTGGCCCTGTGATGGACTGGCGACCTGTCCAGGGTGTACCCCTGCCTTTTGCCTGAAGAGAGCTGGGATAGACTCCTGAAGAGACCAGTTCCTGGACTTCAGTAGTGGACTGTTGTTCCATTCTTGTCTCATATAGTATTCAAGTTGCTCAGAAGTCTTGAATCATCTTTATTTTACTTTTTATTTCACGAAGCGCGACATATTTTTGGTGGATGAAAGGTCTGGACTGCAGACATGCCATTTCAGCACCCAGACTCCAGACTATGAGACATCTTCTTGCAATGGATACAGTATTTGGTTTAGCATAGTCTTGCTGAAAGATGCAAGGCCTTCTTTGGAAAAAGATGTAGTCTGGATGTGAGGATACAGAACCTTTCAGCATGGATGTTTCCTTTCCAGGGGTGCAAACTGCCAATTCCATTGACTCCAATGCATCACCATGCAATAAAAGATGGAAACTTTTGTTCTCAGCACTGGTAATAATCCTGATGGACCTTTTCTCTGTTAGTCCAACAACATGCATGTCAGGTTAATTGGTGGTTCTAAATTGCCCATAGGAGTGACTATGAGCGTGCATGGTTGTTTATCTGTATGTGGCCCTGTGATGGACTGGCGACCTGTCCAGGGTGGACCCCTGTCTTTTGCCCGAAGAGAGCTGGCATAGGCTCCAGCAGATCGCCACCTATAGGATTAAGCAGGCGTAGATAATGGATGTATTCTTCTGACCACAGGACACTTTTCCACTATGCCTCAGTCGATTTTAAATGGCTGAGAGAAGTCAGCAGTCTTCCTGGACCACGTTCACACATAGCTTCCTCCTTATATGTAGAAATTAAAAACAAATATTTGTGGATGGCACAACAAACTGTGTCCACAATTTGTAGACACAAGTAGTTTTTTTGTTTTAAAAGATTGATTAATCACTGTTCATCTTTACTTCTGTGAGACTATGCCTCTCCAAGATGCTCTTTTTTTTAATACCCAGTCCTGAAACTGACCGGTTGCAATTATCTGAATGAACAGGAAGCTATTTCTTAAGGTATTTCTTTTCAGTACCTCTTACTTTTTACATTCTTTTATTGCACATGTCCCAACTTTGAGATGTGCTACTGTCATCAAATTCAAAATGAGCTAATAGTTAACATGAAATTTCAAAATATTTCAGTCTAAACATTTGAAATGTTCTTTTATGAGTAAAATATGAATTTATAACATTAGCAAATTAATGCATTGTTTTTATTTACATTTTACACATATACCCAGCAATTTTGGAATTAGGGCTGTAATATGTAATTCATCATAAGATGTTTTTTTTTGTTTGTTTTTTCAAGTGAGTTTATCTCTGAATCTAAGTGGACAGTCAATTTTAAATGTTTAAAACATGTATTTTAACCCATATGTTAAAATATAGTCTGTTCAAATTCAAAATGTAGATTGATAAAGTGAAAACTTGACCATATATCTTAAGCGATATTTGCTTTGCACTTTTTTTTATTAGTTTATAAATAATTGAACAGAAGAAAAATGGTTAAGAAATCCTGAAAAAAGCTATTGTCCTGTCTGTCAACCTGGATAAACATTTGAAAAGAGATTTAGACACAAAGTTTTTTTTAGAGCCTAACTATAGGATTTATGGTAATTTCACAAAGTTTATGTTCCAGATATTAAAACAAGTATTTCTAACTTTCTAAATTCAATTTGACAATTTTGTTTTGTTTCCTGTAATTAATTTTATAGCTTGATTGTAATGAGGTACAACCCCAATAGGGGCAATATCAATATCAATATTGATATTGAGTCATATCATATTCAAATATCATATTCAAATATGATATTGAGTTATTTTAATATTTCGTAGAAAATATTTTCTCTTTTTGACTTTGATGGCAGTAACACATTAAAAAGATATCGTGTTCTTTTATCTAGTGCCAAGAAGAGACCAAAAAAAAAGATTAGTACAAGCTTTATAATGTCATGCAGAATATTTTATAGACGATTTAGTACACTGTTCTTAACACCACGAAGGTACTGAAAACAGGGACGGACTGGGACTAAAAAACGGCAGGATGCTATAGTGATATATTGTCATTGTCATAACAACACCCACACATAGAAACTATTTATGATTGTTTATTCAAGAGCTCAAGAACACTAATATTAAAGAACGACAAAACATCCCTTGCATCTCCTAAACAAAAATGAACATAAACATAGCCTTTTATATTGCTATTTTACAGTTACCTACATGCTTGCATTTTAAACTGAAAAAAAATCTATATCTATATCATAGCTTAATAAACCATACATTTATTTAAAACATTCCTTTTCTGTTTACATATCAGAAAACTTTCATTTCAAACATAAATAATGCCTCATAACCAGTGACATGTGGTGAGATTCATGGCTGGTGAGACACTGACTCCATCAGAATCAGATTTACACATTTATGAACCCAACAGAGTAGATTATTCACCATTTGATCAGCAGCAGTTAGCAGGTTATGTTTTATGTCATATCAGCTTCTTTTTAAGAGATTTTCTAGTGGCCTTTATTGGATAGAGAGAAAGCAATGGCAAAAAAGGGACACAATAACATATTACAACACTGGAAATTTAACCCATAAACCACTATATGAGAATTTACCCACTTAACCACTAGACTACCAAGAAAATACCATTGTAGGACCCTGACATTGTACTGATTTTTAAAATTAAACTGCCCCATGCAACCAATCATCCTTCAAACAACATTTGTAGCCTATTCCACAGACATTGACCCACCACGCACCATGAAAGAGAAGACAAAGATAATTAGTGCCAAAATGGAAAACATTTCTCCACCTCAAACTTTTGGTTCTCTTGAATGTAAAGAGCCTAATCTGCATGATTTATGCAGAGGTGAATATGAAATTGTGCCCATTTGTCCGGCGTTGCCCGGACGACGCCTGGCATGGAGGCTACTCGCTGCTGCTCCGGGGGACTTATCCCTGCAACGCTGGATGCTGGGCGCTCCAGTTTGTACGGGTGCGGACTGGTCCTCTTGCGGCAGGTGGAGATGTGCCGCCGTGGACATGGACGGTGTCGCTGGGGGCTGGTTCGGGTAAGCTAATCCTGAACTGCTACCCGCGGTCAAGGAAAGGAGGCAACCACTGCCACTGGATCCGGGCTGCAGCGTCCACTGAGCTGGGACGGGAGCCCTCGACGTGGCAGCGGCGGCATGCTGCCCCTATCCAGCAGTCTACACGCTGGGGTGAGTCAGCTGACCTGGCAGGGCCGTCTGAAGACCTGGTGGGCCCGGCACCGCCAAGGGTGACGCCGACAACCTGGTCCGCGTGTTGAACCGGGCTCTGGGACGGTCGGCTCCATCGCTCGCCGGACTGAGGAAGCTCGGTCTTCCCAGAAGAGACAGTTTGGTTCATCGGAGTTTGGTTCATTAGTGTTTCCTCCTCTGACCTGGAGATATCTCACTTAATTCACCATTGTGGAGATATATTGGTTTTAACGGCTGTTAACAGGTTTTAACGGCTGTTATCTGGAGTTAGCACTCGGACCACAGGACCGGGACATGAAGAAGGAGCGCTGGACGCCGGCAGCTCCTCAAGTACACCAGACTGCAGTGGTGTACTTGAAACTTGAATTTCCCCCTTGGGGATCAATAAAGTATATTTGATTTGATTTGATTTGGTTTGCTTATCTATTTATAACTGGGATGCTTGGGAGTTACGTGTTCATTTTGACAGCAATAAGCCACTTATTTCTCACCATCACACCACAAATCCAGAACCGTAATCTGGTTAATGCTATGGTTTTATGTCGTTGTCACTTACGGGTACCTCCTCCTCCGGTGAAATTCCCTCAGCTGCCCACCTGCCGCTCATCAGCCTGTGGTTGGTCAGGTTGGATGTCCACCCTGCTCTCGGTCTCGCTTGGTGATGAAACTTTAGCGCTTTGGTCGACACCGTCGTCTAAGTCGACATCAACTACTGCTGCTGATTGCAGTTGCACTGCTGCCAAAAAGCTCTGTGGGCTTTCTATATTTTGAAGCATCAAGTGACTTTGCTTTCTTTAGTTAAATTTTTTCCTATCCACCTTTCTCCTTGTGTTTTCTGCTTGCCATCTTTCTGTTGACAGACATTAACGTTAGTCTGCTTTGTTGGTTTTTAGGCCTATATCTGATAAATGATCGTCTTAGCGCCCCCTCTGCTAAGTTGATAGACTGAGTTAGATCCCCCAGGTGCGGTTCAGCCTCTGACCAGCAGAGTCTGTCACCGGGACCAGCTCTCCATTTAAAGGGTCCGAAGTTGCGGTCTAGAAGGATTTACCTTACCAGATTTCCTCAACTTTGTTTAAGCTGGTGGCGGGAAGACTCGCCTAGCTCACACTGCATACTTCCATCCAAATGTCTACCCTGCTTCCTCTGATAACTGCCCTAAAAGGAATAGCCTGGCTTTAGGTACCATCATCAGTCACATTTGTTAACTGCAGCTCTCCCTTCATGATCTGGGCTCTTTTTACTGACTAGGTTAAGTTTAGTGGCTTGGACAATAAGCCCCAAGGGTCTGTAAAAATACTGGGGTAGAGTAACCTATCAGAACGC
This sequence comes from Hirundichthys speculiger, assembly GCA_018398805.1. Classification (NCBI taxonomy): domain Eukaryota; kingdom Metazoa; phylum Chordata; class Actinopteri; order Beloniformes; family Exocoetidae; genus Hirundichthys; species Hirundichthys speculiger. The sequence goes on from JAGFBZ010000909.1 coordinate 353,661, forward strand.
AGAAGCTCACCCAAATCTGTACACTTGTGGGGATAGTTTCAATATCAACCACAACGTCTTGTGTTAATTTTATATTTATTATGCAGGCTAGCAGAGTTAAGCGACAGCATTTAATTGATTAAACATTGATTAAACATTGATTGAACATCGGAAAACAAACTCTTATTCCACTCCACAATAAAGCTACGGCTGGCAACTCTGTTTTCTGTGTTAATCCAGGTCCGTGGCTTGTATTTCCAATTATTTCCATGGAATCCAGGCTGGTTGGAAGTACTGTGGCTTATAATTCCGATTTCATTCATTTGAATGGATTCAGGCTGGTTTGTTATGAGCAAGTGGCCAGATTGCTCTGTCAGAGGCTGGCGAGGGGAGAGGAGTTGAGGCGCGGTCCTTCCAAGGACAGGGTGGGTGCTCCTGGAAATTCTGGTATCCGGCTACTCCTCTTCTCTAGCAGTGAGCTAGGCTAAAATCCGAAAAGCTCCAAATATATCCTTCAAGAATTGGAAAATAATGGTTAATCCATTCTTAGCGTCTTCTTTCTCTGTTCTTGTCTTGAAGAAATAATCCTCAGGATATTCCCTTTGATGTTGGTCCCAGCCAATCATCCTTTTCCAGACGCTCCATGGAAAGAATACTATTTCTCTCAAATCCACCAGTTTTATGCGCCCTGGCCAACCCCGCCTCACTCGCCTCAGCCCCCAAAGTCCTTGTTTGTTCAGAATTCACAAGTCCCGATTAGTTTCGATACGTGTTGGCTGTACAATGCCACATTTACATAGTATTTCTGATTGGTCTTACAGTTGCATGCGTAATTACATTTACATAGTATTGTATGATTGGTCCACGTTCAACAGAGTCTTACATAACCAAATGCTCTCTGCATGAAGCCTCAAGGCTACTTGCCCCTGGCTCTGTCTCGCTGTCATGTGCTAACAGCGGCTAGCTTGTGTGTGTGGCGGAGAGAATTCATTATTGTAATAACAATCTCACATGATACGCCTTCCCTACAGCCTGGCTGCCAAGGTCACTGGCATTTGATAAACCTGTGGCACATAAGAGTTGTTTTGAATAATCCAGTTTAACTTTTCTCCTCAAAAGAAATGTTAGTTAATTAACAACCCAAATTTATATATCCCAGATCCATTCCAGGTTTGTCGTTAGAGAAATCAATACTTTTATTGGTTTTAATACCTTTAATAAACCAATACTTGTCATCCACTCTCCTCTTGTCTTCTGCATTTAAAGGAGCCTGACACACAGCTGTTGTTTACATATCCAATGCACAGACTCTGCTTATTCCATGACAGTACAGCTAAAAAGTACTCTCTGCCTCAGCATTCAATCACTTCTTACTGATTTTCTGCATTACTAAAATTAACATTGATCCTACGGTTGTGAGATCGCAAGGCACAATAATCACTACATTTCTGTTACACTACTACACTATGAGCATAATCAGATTATAATTTGCATTCTGCAATCACTCAAATGTGATATTTTCTCTCCTTCATGGCTCAGCCTTAGAGAAAATCTTTCCAATACAGCCGTGGTGATCCCAACATTCTCTGCCTCACTCGACAACTGAAAATTTTAGTTATTGAACAGGGTCGACAGCCGTTGACCGGACGGCCATTCTGGATTTTTCCAGAATACACAGATTAACAGTCCACCCCTGGCCTAAAACAATGCACCCCAGAGTGTTGGATTCCTCTAACTTTATAACCACATCGCCCTCTGCATTTCCTTTTCTTGTTTCTTGAGTCCAGATGGTAGGTATGTAGCTTTCACACGTCACAGTTCCAGATATATGTGTGTTAATTGTCTTGGTCCAGGAGGTAAGGATCGTAAACAAAATGTGTTTATCTGTACAAGCTACAAAACTTTTTTGGGGGTCAGGGTCCCAGTTGTAAACACTACATTCTACTTTTTAGGTCATAAAAACCTGACAGCAAGAATTTCAAAGATAACAAAATGGGGGCTTAGTTGTAAAATCTAAAGACAACCAACAATCCTAAAGACAATATGTATAGTTCTCTCCTGAGTCTTAAACATCTAAATGTGCACTAAAATCAATAAGCTAATTCTAAATCCTAATAACATCTCAAAAAAGTTGGGAGAGCACAATGTTTGCCATTGTGTAGCCTCCTCCCTTCTTTACAAAAAAAAAAAAAAACTGTCTGGAAATGTCTGGAAAGTGTGAAGAAAATGTTTTCTATTGGTGAAAAGTCAGGAAGTATGGACTCTCCTCCAGAGAAAGCCATGATGTTGCAGTGGACATGGTATGTGGTTTGGCGTTGTCTTGCTGAAATATGCAAGGTCTTCCCCGAAAGAGATGACATCTGCCTAGGAACATATGTTGCTCAAAAACCTCTGTGTACTCTTTAGTGGTGATGGTGCCTTTCCAGATGTGTAAGCTGCCCACATCATAGACACTAATGCAACCCCATACCATCAGAAATGCAGGATTTTGAACTTTCTGAGATAACAAGCTGGATGGTCCCTCTCCTCTTTAGTCTGCATCACATGGTGCCCATAGTTTCCAAAGACAATTTCAAATTTTGATTTATCTGACCACAGAACAGTTTTCCATTTTGCCTCAGACCATTTTAGATGAGCTTCAGCCCAGAGAAGATGGCGAGGTTTCTGGAATGCGTTCACATATGGCTGCATTGCGGGTTAGCTTTAACTTACATTTGTGGACTGCACAATGAACTGTGTTCACAGTGATTTCTGGAAGTGTTTCTGAGCTCATGCAGTGATATCCAATAAAGAATCATGCCCGTTTTTTAATGCAGTGTCACCTGAGCACCTGAAGGCCACACGTATCTAGTTATGACCTTCAGCGTTGTCACTAGTGCACAGACACTTCTCCTGATTCTCTGAATCTTTTGATATTATATACTGTAGATGCTGGAACCTTCAAAAGTCTTTGGAATTTTACACTGAGGCACATTTTTCAAGTATGTTGGTTTGCCCATCTTCACATCCAAGAGGCTCTTCCTCACTGAAATGCTCCTTTTTATATCTGTTACTGACCTGTTTCCAATTAACCCAATTAGATATCAAATGCTCCTTCATTTGATTTTGATTTGCACCAATTACTTTTCCCTCCCTTTTGTTGACACTTTCATCTTTTTTGAAATGTGTTGCTGCCATCAAAGTAAAAATGAGCAAATATTTCCCATGAAATGGTCAAATGTCTCAGTTTCAACATCTGAGAATGTTCTTTACATTCTATTGGAAATAAAATATATAAGATTTGCAGATCCTTGCATTTTCATTTGTGTTTTACAGAGCGTCCCAACTTTTTTGGAATTGGGGTTCTACACAGTCCTTTGGTCTGTTTTATTAGGTGTTTTAAAAACACACAGTGAAGTAAAACTAAGTGATAATTGAATGAACCACTAATAAAGTCCCTGTAGGGCTCATTTAGTAATTTTCAGCATGCTGTTTACAACTTCCGTTAGTTTGCGTTCTGAGTATGCGGAACTCCCTGTAGACCGACGATGAGAATGATGATGATGAGGAGGAGGAGGAGGAGGAGGAGGAGGAGGGAGATGTTGTTAAGGCAGGTTGTAACTGACCGAGCCACTCGTTCATCGAGCAGGGAGTCGAGCACTTATTTTATATGAGTTGCCATGCTGCCAGCCAATTAGACAAAGTACTGAACCTTTAAAACATTTCCTCCTGTTTGGAGTTTCAAATGCTTGACTGCAACCTTAAAGACATTAGGCTGATTTCAGACAAACCTCGCTGCCTCTTCTCTTTCTCTGTGACCGAGGAGGGCACCGAGCACCCAGGCCGTCTCTGGCAGCTGCTCTACGCGGCGAGCGTTAGCGGCTAACGGGCTAATACAAGCAGGTAAGGCTCTTACACAGCGTAATGGTTATTTAAACCAACATAGCTAGTTTACGGCGTGTGTTCCGAGTAATCTTCTGATGTGGTCGCCGCATGCTGCACCTGACACGTAAATATATATAAGGTAAATCAGCCAAGCTACTGTTAGCAGCGAGGCAGCTAGTTAGCATTCTAGCTAAATCCACTCATGACGTAAGAGAGCATACGGCTGTCAGAGGAGGTGAGGGGATGCTTGGTTAGTGTGGATAACTTGCCATAAATATAAATGTGATAAGTTGCCATAAGCTGTATGGGCGATTGCCTGTGGACTGTCGGGAGGCGTTGCCTTATGCAATTTATTATATTGCTCTATCCTACTGATAAGGCAGGTAGACTCCCCACTACACCTCGTAACCATTGACTGCACTTGTACTGTGTAATCGACACTTTTTAATTTCGATTCTAAGTCCTCCGTTTGTCATTTAGTCCAGAAGCATCATCAGACGAAAACATTGGTCACGAAGTAGCATGTGGTAGGCTTCAGCAAAGATCAACTGATAAGGACAGTCATTTATTCGTTAGTGGCTTGCGTGGCCGTGACGTCTGGGTTAGTACAGAAGTAGTCATTAACAGCAAGGTTTTAAACAACCAAATTCTGCAAAGTAATTGGAAAAAGTACAATCATATAAGCTTATTCAAATACTTATTCGGATATTAAAATTGATATGAATGGGTTCAAACTAAATATATATTAAGATGCAGGTATGTGTAGATGTTAATAAAGATGTTATGATTGTTATGATTTAATATGATTATGATCATGATTATGATTTATTATGTTAACATCAGAGGCAAAATGTAAGACATGTCTCGTTTTAGGGTTAAAAGCTCATGTAGGACATATGGTTAAAGAAATGTGTCCGTCTTGGTTCTGTAAAACACTGTTTTATTTGTATAATGGGTACTTTCATAAATAAGAGGGCCATTAGTGTGGCAAAAGCTCAATGTTGAAACTTATTTTCATTTAGGCTAAAGTTCTTTTTTTCTTGTGTGTGTGTGTTTCTGATGTAAACATTTCCTATAATGTGTGAAAAACACAATTTATTTAAGAGTGACTTGTTTTTTTTTTTGGAATGCTACAATGAACAATTTAGACCGAGATCAAGAAATGACCAACATAACTGCAACACCAGATCTAATGTCATGTAATCATGTTGTAAAACAGCATCAGCTTTTTCACATCAACTAAGTTGGTGTTTTCAAAAAGATCTTGGTGTCTTTATCTTAACAATGGATTAAATAATAAAAGTAAACAGAAGGACCAACATAACTTGCAGGACACAAAAAGGTTGCGTCGTTGCAGGTACAAAGAAGGAGCTGCAATGAGAAGTAAAAAAAGATGTGGGCCACCACACCAGCACAAGGCCAGCACATGCTGTTAATGACTATTCCGTGACAAGAAGTGAAGATAAACTTCCAAATCCACATGACTGGATAAACCACTATAAAAATGGAGACAATAACATAACTGGGATTTCTGGGATACGCTTGAGCATGACTGTACTGTGTCTGAACTGTTTAAATAAATCCCCTTTTGAACTGCAGAAGACCATCCAAGATGCCTTATTTCTTTTCACAACAAAGATAGCATATTGAAACACTGCCTCACAAAAATTAAATGGTTTTGGCAATACACCTGATTTAAGGAACCATGTTTACCATTTTCACCCTGATTTAAAACGCTTTAGGATCAAGGAACTCAGACAGCCTAACCTGTCAGCCAGGAACTGAGAATGAAGGGTTTAAGAAATCAGTAGAGGAACTAACAGAGTTTAAGAATACTCTGCAGAGTTGGCTCCAAAACCAGTTTTATGGACAAGGAACCAGAATATATTTACATAAGTGACGCTGTAAAACATTAATGTATAAAGACAAGACTGCAATCTAGAAATGAGAACTGATGTGTTCTGTTGGTGTGGCGGTGTTGAGCTAAAACTGGTGAAACAGTCTTCTTTACTGCCAGCTGCTGCTGTTCACTGACTGGCATGAAATGCTGTCCATGTTGGAGACATGTGAATCATATCTACCTCCTCTCTCTTGGCTTGCATAACCGGTGACTGCTGCTTGCATACCGCTTTGAAGAGATTCAGTTGCAGATTTAACCTACATCACTATGTTGCCTGTGAAAATGAGACACTGCTGTGTGAATCTTAGCTTTCAGGATCTTTAGTGACAAAAACGGTACCAGATTTACTTAGGGACAGTCTGTGAGGTGGTACAGTCCATCCATCCTCATCTAAAAATAATTATGTGGTTCTTCTTCTTTGTGCAGGATGAGCCTGCCTGCAGCTCTGATCTGTTTTGTAAAACAGCCATTTTGCCTTTGTAGCAGGAAGTGTTCACATTGCCAGACCTGCATGGAGATTTATTGTCCAGATTGTTGGATGAGTGTTTTGTGTAGGCCCAGCCCTGACTGCAGGAAAATTTTGTCTTCAAACTTTTTTCCCCTCCCTCCTCAGTTTATGTAACTGATGCTGTGAGGAAGTGTAATATTTTAGCCATTTTTATACCTAAAATTTTGCAAGCCATGAATTGAACATTTTTGATAAACATAAGGGCATCCATTCTCACCAGCATCTCTGAAAGATTGAATCATATAGAATACAGTGAACCCTCACAGTTTGCGGTCTCAGTACATCGCAGAGGTTTCAAAAATATTCATTGAAAAAAAAAAATCTTCGAAAAAAAATTGAAAAAATCAAAAAAAAAAAAAGAAAAATCCAAATGAAGTGCACAAGGCTGAAGTGAAACACATCACATCAAGAACGAGTCTCAGGAAGCAACAAAAGCAACAATCCCTACACGGGATTCCCCATTTATGAAAATCGAGGCCTGTGATTGGCTGCTACGATGGTTATTACTGTGCCGTCGGTTGTCTGTACGCTGATTGGCTGACACGCGTCTCCGCATCTCCCATCTCTTGCTCTTATGAGTTTAAAGCTGATACACTTGGTGTTTCCGTTTGTCAGTTTCAAATATCGCTTGCTTTTTTCAGTGATTTAGTGCTATTTTTAAGTTAACTCATTCACTGCCATTGACGTCAATTGACGTCTAATATGTGTCACTGGGGTTGCTAGGCAGAACGTCAAAATAAATATCAGTTTTGAACATCGCAGTTAGTGTTCCGATCCTCCAGATGGTAACATCGCCACTCTATAAAGCCACTGTAAAGCCCCCCCCCCCCTTTCCGAAAAAGTGGAACTTCTTGATAAGTTGAGGGGTACATCCACATCACGGTTTTTCACCATTCACGGGGGAGTCACAGCCCCCATTAACCGCGAAGTGTGAGGGTTCAGTGTAATGTTTTGTAAATCAACAGTGCAGTAATTTCAGCCAGTTTCAAGCTTCAGTTTATTTTGACAATGCAAAAACCAGTGAGACTGTCAGGTCTTTAGCCTATTTTTGAATTATTTTACAAACTGTTATGAGTGCAGACATTAAGCTGCCTTAATGAGACATTTAAGCCCACTGTGAAGTGCTGTTTGGACTAACCATTTTTTTTTCTTCTAGCAAACTGCACATCAAATGCAGCTGCATTTCACTGCTATGTTACACTTAAAAGTATGAGCTGTATTCCCAAAGGAAAAGCATAAAAATAAATAAATAATTGTTGTTGCCCCTCTATTTATATTTGAATACTAATATTTGTTGTATCTTTATTTTGCAAATGGATTAGATTTTGCCCAGTTACACTAATCAAGATTAATCCATTTCACAGATGTCTTATGTCTTACTGTAAATGGCTTCTCTACCCAGAAGTAGAGCTATTAGACATAATTGCACCCATAATGCATCTGAGCCATCTGTGATAAAGTCACCCTTTAATGTCCTGATGCCCTCTGGACACTGCTGTGTCACACACAAGCTTTGCTGTGGCTGCTGTGGTTAATAACGGCCCTGGCCTCTATGTGACTGTAGTATTGGCCTTCTGATTTACATGGTGTTCATTTATCTGCCATGTTATCTCACTGGTGTAGACTTGTTTTTGACAGACACACCCACATTTCCTTAAATAGGAAAGTGACTTGTCATGTGTTAACATTTATTCCACACTTGAATTTAATTATTTGATCATTCATTTTTCATGTGAACACATCTGGTTAATTTTTTTTTAAATGATTTTAATGTTTATAACCAAAAAATTTTAGGAAAGCAGTTTGATTCCTTACTGTGTTTTCATAATTGTCTTCAGTGTGGTATATGCAGCTAAGCTAGGCAACAAATCTGTTAGATATAGGGATGCACGATAAGTTTTTTAAAACCGATACCGATAACCAATAACTTTCAGCTCCTAAAGGCCGATACAGATAACGACAACGGATAACACATACCTAAGATCATTACATCAATACTATGAACAAAAAAAAAAAAGTTTTGACTCTTTAAATTAACAGATATTTATTTTTTCCAATGAAAAACTATTGGCAAGCCTCTCAAACATTTTCCATTTTCGTAAAACTATCAAACAAACCTATTTGATATCTCACATCAACTTTAGGTGCATTACTTACTGATATAAAAAAATAAAGGCTCCTTGAACTGATGGAAATACATGCATCAGAATTACAAACTGAAAAAGTGCATTCCAGAAGTTTACAGAAAAATAAATATACATAGAAAATTAATGCACTGACCCAAGTTAGATTCAAACATTGTTATGTAAACAAACTGAAAAAGTCCACTCCTCAATGACAATAAAAAATAATGCACAGTGCATAATGTAGGGGAGGGGAGGGGACTTGCTGCTGGCTTGCTCACGTTAGCGTCTTTAGCACCCCGGCGTCTTCATATGATTTCAAAACCTGTTGAAGCGATGGTTAAGTTTCAGGTGGCTGATAAGGTTTGACGTTTTAAAGCTTGTGCTATTTTTCCCTCCCCGTGGAATTTGCTTGGAGCATTTGTCACAAATAACCAGTGAAATATCTTCTTCGGAAACTTGAAAGATGTTCCATACAATCACCGCCATGTTCTTTGTTTTCAACAGCACGCTGTGCCGCATGCTGCATTCAAGGTGTTACGTAAATTCCCACTTTCCCCTCATTTGCTAGTCGTTCTTTCGGCCTATTCTATTTTTTATGTGAAACATGTGGGAAAATACTGCGAATATCAATTCAAGTCAGCAACTACCAAAATTATGACCAAGTTAACATGTTGTTTTCTAGCATGAGGGGGTATTCTTAATTTTCCTTATTGAGAAATTGTTTTTCTGATTATGCCGACATCACTTGAACATAACATTCACTGCAGGTCATTCGGGTCTCAGTGGAAGTGAGGCACTGTCGTGTTGACAAAATATATATATGTTATCGGGGCTATTCATTATGATATCAGACTTATCGGAATGACATAATTTCCTGCCAGATTATTATCGTGGACCCCTAGTCATTTATAACTGAAATGTCATAGAAAACTTAGAGATACAGGCTTTTTATTTATTTTCTCAGGTTTCTCTAAGCTATACTACTACAGAAATGTGTGTCCACTAGTCACTAACACTTGTGACCCCATCTTCTGCAGTGTAAAATCCCGCACACACCATCACACATGCTTGGTGTCTGAGAAAAGAAATTTAGTTAGCAAATATGTGGCAATGGATAGTAAAAGAAGAAATGGATATCCCATCTGTGCATGCATATCACACATTCATATGCATAAATTTTGAATGAATGAACTTAACAATGAACTGAGAATAAGACCTTATGCATGGCTCTTTCTTCTAGAACGAGGTGAGTGCTGAATCATACCAATTATTTGCTCATTGTCAGAGCATGGTGCAATGATGATCAGCTTTCTCGTTCTCTTTGAAGGCAGGCTGACTGCATTAGAAGACAAAGTAGCGAAGTGTCAAGTTGTACTGTGAAATGGAAAAAGTTCAATTTTTAGTAGGGCTGGGCAAGTTAACGCGTTATTATCGCATTAACGCATTAATTTATTAACGCCGACCTTTATTTTATCGCACGATAACGCGTGTTGCTCACATCCTTTTGTTTTGAAAAGTCTGTTACTGGCTGCTGCGGAACTGGTAAAAGAATTGGCAGGTAAACGTGCGGGAAAGCTAAAACAGACATGGTGAGAATGGTAAAAATCTGTGTACTTTACAGTTCAGGTAGCAACTCAGGTAGTAATACAGTGGTACCTCTACTTACGAACATCTCTACATATGAAATTTTCAGGTTATGAAAAAATGAAAAACAAAATACACTTTTTAAATGGAAAAAATGAAAAACAAAATAAACTTTTTAAATGGCAAAATGGAAAGAACGAATGATACACAGATTGATAAAGTTACAGAACTTTTACATGGACATTTTCTCCCAGACCGAGGATTTGACAGAAACAAGGTTATTTGTAATCACTGACAAGTTGAACTCCACGTTAAAAATTTCTGCTGTTATTTCAGAAATTGCCTGTTTTAATGTTATGATTGTGGCTCAGGATTTTGTTGGTAGACTAAATATTTGTTACTGACAAGTGCTAATGTTAAAAGTGTTTGAACAACAAATGTTATGAAACTTTAGTTCATATGGCGGCAGAACATTTAAATAAAAGTGTCTTTATACTACTTTTGAATTCATTATTTGATTTTCGTATACAATGACATTAATCAAGATTAATCAGGGAAATCATGCGATTAATCGCGATTAAAAATTTTAATCGTTGCCCAGCCCTAATTTTTAGAAATGTAACTTTGTGGATACAACCATCTCTGATATATCTTTATTTATAATTTCTCACAGACATGAAAACAGGTGCACTTCTTTTTTTATTGTTAACGGTTACAGAGAACACTTGGCTGTATGTCACAATCCATATGAGCTAATATTTCCTGTTACATGTGCTGTTGTCCTCCTCTTTTTCCCCCTCAGGCTACATTGTGCTTAAAATAGTTACATTGTCTTGTAATTTAAAGATAGTGACAGATTATTCTCTACAGATCAATCCTAATCTTATCTTGGTTACTTAGAATGCTTAAGTGTAATAGTATGTGTCTCTGGCTGATTTATTGATCCTTGAGTTTATCAGTGCAATGATAACAGCCTGTAAATGAGAGTGAATAGCTGCTCTGAGTTAAATGTTGGTGTTTCAGGGTGGAGTTTTTAAGCATGACTCTTATGTGGTGTTTGTTAGGTGTTTATATTAAAGGCTGTTTGTAGTGAGATGATCACTCCAGTAGGAGTAGTTACTGAGGGCTGTTTCAGGAAGTTGTTTTTGCAATTTTTTTTCTTTTCCTCTCTGAAGGATTAGAATGATAAGATAATGAATACCGGTTTTGGTTTCAGAACAACTGCTCATCGCTTAAGATTTAAAAAAGCACTATGGCAGTATTCTGGAAGAAATCTGTTGGGGGAGAGAGATATACAACAAAGATATAATTTCAAGCTCTTTCAATGTTTTTTATGCTCTTGGTGTAAAGTGGTGGGACAATCTAACGGGTTGATCCTGACCTGGTCTTGTATATGGCCATAATAATCAAATCTTAGGTCAGTACTGCATCTTGTTATTATTGCTGCTAATAGCATGAAATATCTTTGGGAATGTGAACATAATGGTGCTTGTGAAAATGCTCTTAGACTGATCTTTGAGCCTATGGCAATCCCTACCCTGACTATTCTTTTCTTTTAATATCTTGACCTCCACATTGCAACACTTTTCTTGTTTTGAGCACATCAACGGAAAGTTAAAAATGTTTGGTTATTCCTAAAGACAACTGCTCATTTGCAGTCGATCATTGCTGTTCGTGTTTTTGGTTTTTAATTTGGTTGCTACTGTGAGGGAGTAGCTGTGCAGCTGTACCCATTTACCTGTCAAAATTTGTAGATTACTGTACCTTGAGGGAACCAGTCTGTGAGAGGCTAGATAGACTGGCTCCATGGTGGTAAATATAGGGCCCTATGGAATCCGCAATTACGGAATCGCAGAATTGGAGATTAAAAATGAAATTTACTTTAAATGCGCAGTATAACAGAACTGAACGGCAATTTGCGTAAAAGTTTGTTTTTTTTTCTCCCAGACTAAAAGGAACTTTTCTTTCGAGAAAATGTTCCAAGAGGGGTCACTAAATGGTGGAGACACTCTAGCTTCTCTGCTCCCTCCTGCCCCCGCTTTTCCTCATTAATTAAAAAAAAAAAAAAAAAAAAAACCTGAGAAACCGGCGAAGAAGGCAAAGGAACTAGCGGCTTACTCCCAGGTACTGGGCAGAGCAGTTTCTCCGAGATTATTATGTGTCTGGCGATTCAATGTTCTGCAAGTTTTGCCAGCACACAATTGAATGGACACGAAAATATACGAGGATCACTTCCATCTACTCATTAGCTCCCGCAGAGTCGGGTCGCGGGGGCAGCAGCTTCAGCAGAGAGGCCCAGACCTCCCTTCCCCCGGCTGCTTCCACCAGGCCAGCTGAGAGATATAGGCACCGATCGTACACTTCCCGCTACCTGCAACCTGCAAATTGCAGGTTTAGGAACCTCCACTAACCGCTAATGCAATCTTCCGCCTCCCTAAAGCCGCTACCGGCGTTGCCGACTTCCTTACTCACATTGTAGGTGTGGCAATGGGCGTGTCTTTTGCGCTTTCCGGAAACTCGGTATCTTGTGATCGTGGGTTTAGGATAGCGAGTAGCGGGTGATCAGACCACCCGCTACCCGCAATCCCCGTTGCAACGTCTTTCTTTTTTGCACTTTAAATGGATTTTACCTATTTGAATTTTTTTTCTTAGTTATTTTATGCATAGAAAAAACTTGATTTCTTTTTGTTTGTAAAAAAAAAAACCCAATGTTTTGTTGGACATGATTAGTTTAAAAGTATAAAAACATTAAAGTTTACAGTTATAATTGTATAAATTGTCTATATTTCATCACGTTATATACTGTCTTTGGGTTAAATGTGCATAAAATGCTTAAAACGGAACTCTCAAAAATTAAAAACCGAAAAACACAACCGAAAATGAAAAAAATTAAAATGGAATTTGAGTAAAAATAAAACGGATTTCATAGGGCCCTATGAATATCAATCTGTATTGGTGCTGGTTTAGTTTGCTGCCATAACCTGTGAGTCACTGGGTTTTAAAGGCTATAGTACAAACTGTCAACGGTGCTCATTCCTCCCAGGCCCTTAAGCTGCTTACTAAATCAGCGAGCCTTTTTTTTTTATCCTCCAGCAAAAACAGCCTGCTGACATTATCATCAAAACAGAGAAGTCTTCTCTGAAAGTATGTAAAAAGCAAGAGCCCACTCTTTTTGGAGGGATACTTTTTAACTTATTACATGGAAAAGAGACACATTGGTGCTATTGTTGGATGGTGAAAAAGCTAATAGCTAAATTTTTAACTGGGCAGCTTAAGCTACTTTAAACTTTGAACTTCAGCTGTAAGGCTACGTGTTGGGTACTAGAATATTTTTTCTTGCCACCTGCAGCAACAGCAAAGTGACGGGCACAGACACCAATTCACCACTAAGCTACCAGACCATCCAGCTGGAAAAACTAAAACAACAATGTAATAATTTGGGGATGGTTCAGGTTTCAAAGTGTCAGATGCACAGTGGGAAAATATAATTTCTTGCTTACAGTATCATAAAGAGCAATACAAAGAATTTGTCCAACTGCCTGCTTTCTGAGCCTTATCCCCTGGAACAAATAATGGTGCTGAAATATACACCGGTGCTTTGACCATTGAGAGCAGAGTAACACAAAAGCAAGCACTGAGCCTCATTCATGAAATGTGAGCAGAACGACTTGGTGCGTAAACAGTGAGCAGAGCAAAATTTATGTGTGTTTTGGCATCCATGAAAATGTTAACAGTTCCAAACTTTTTGTAGGAACAAACAGCGTCTACACCCGCCTCCAACCATTTGTAGAACTTGTGTAAATGAATAGTGCTCATAAATATTGCTGTCATTCTTAGACTTCCCAACGTTGATGCCTATAAAGACTGTTATTTGCACACTATGCAGTCACCTTTAAAACAAATGTTTTAAAGTGTCAATGGGTTGTTTAAATGGACTTGATTTGTTGACAGACACCCACACAGTGACCTGGGCCACTATAAAGTACACCAATGGTACCATTAGGCTGTGCTGGATTCCTGACAGACATTTCTCAGGTAATAGAGAACAATGCACTTGTCTGCAGCCGAGAGGTTTTTCTGATGTTGCCGTTGTTTGGGATGGCCACATCCACCACCACTGCTGTCCTCTGATGTTTATCTACCACCACTATGTCAGGCTGATTAGCCATTACCAGTTGGTCAGTTTGGATCTGGAAGTTTGATAGGATCTTGGCCCATTCATTCTCAATCACATAAAGAGGCTTTTCCCATCTTGACCCTGGGACCTTGAGTCTATACTCGGCACAGATGTTTCTGTGTATTATGCCTGCTACCTGGTTGTTGGTGTTCCATGTATACTTTGCCAGCCAGCATCCTACACCCTGATGTGCTGCACTGTTTCAGGTGCATCTTTGCCAGCCTGCATCTGGGGTCCTGCCTGGTGTGGTAGACCCCCACCTCTATAGATCTTGTGTTTAGCGCCTGTTCTTGTGCAGCCATGATCAGTGTCTCTGTGCTGTCTTTCAGTCCAGCTTTTTCAAGCCATTGGTATGTTTTTCCCATGTCAGTCACCTCTTCAATTTGGCGGTGGTACATGGCATGCAGGGGCTTATCCGTCCATGATAACCCCTCAGGTTCCACCTCCATGGTGGGTTTTCAGTAGCAGGGTGGGAATTTATGCTAATTAACAAGCTTCATGAACACGCTACCGACTTGCGATGAAATGGAATTTAGTAACATACACATTCTTACAAAAAAAAAAAAATCTGTTTCACATAGCATTCATGCATCTGGAGCAAATCTTTACTCAGGAGGTGATTTTATGTGAAAATTTAATCACAGATTTACTAAGATTTCCTGAATGAGGCCCATCAAGTATAAACACTGCTGGATGTCTTGAGCACCTTGAATGGTATTTTATTTGCAAATGGTTTTCAGAAGATCAAAGTTAAGTTTTTCAGTCTCCCATATGTATTTGGTGTGTTGCATGTGTGTATCATGTTTGGTGTGACTTAAACAATCCTTGAATGAAGGCTGGATGAATAATTTCAAATCTGAAAAACCAGAGGAGCGAAGAGAGAGGGAGGGGGAGAGAATATTACAGATGGCCTGTTCCAGATTGTGGCTTTTTGGTTAGGATTTGAGAAAAAATAATGTGCTATAAATTTTTTTTAACTTCATTAAATCCATAATTAAAAAAGTTGGGCATAAGCTTTCAGAGTAACATTTTAGTGCAAACTTACTGAAAAAAATTCTCTGTTTGTTACAGGTCTGCCTTTCTTAAACCACCATAATGATCTTTAAGGACCGTGTGTTATAAAAACACAGCTGTCATGATGGAATTTCTTCATTAACTTGAGGGAACATATATCCTGGATGCCTTGACATACAGGACGTGGTCAGTCCAAGATGGAGAAAAAGAAATTGTGTCCTCGCCTTCTCGACTACTTGGTGGTGGTTGGAGCAAGGTAAGTACTAAAACTCAATTTTAAATTGACTTTGTTATTGCTTGAGGCTTATCTAAGACAACTTAGTTACCAGGGGAGCCATGGGGGTGATGCTGCCACAGGTTAGTTCTCTACAGTATAACTCTCTGCTCTGCCTGATATTGTAATAATGGTTTTGTTATAATTTTGTTTGTATAATAAGTGTAAATAATGCACTTCTTGGTTATTGTAGTCATAATAAATTGTATATGAATTTACCTTTTTTTTTTTTTTGCATTTATGTGCCCTAAAATGTGATATGATCTGCTTGTAAATCACAAGAATAGCCAAACAAACACTTGTAATTTCTTGTTTTTATTTAACACAACTATTAAACATTTTGAGTGCAGGGGGAAAAAGTAAGTGACTCTTGGAGTTAATAGCTAGTTAAACCTCCTTTGACAGAATTGACTTCAAGCAAGTGCTTTTGGTTGTTCTGGATCAGACCTGCACAAGTTTAATTTCAGTAATCTGACTCCAGGTGTGCAAAGTACTGACTCCATTTTCCATTTGTTGAAGTAATAGGTTATAGCTACATCTAATTTTTACTCCAGCTTTGTGAATGTTTAATATAGGGGTTCCATAAAGACACAGGAAATTTTAATTGTATGTTATCAACTTAAACCCAAGGTGTTTGACTAATGAATTATTGTGATTGAGATGAAGATTAGATCACATTTTATGGCAAATTTCAGGTGTTTGCATATATATATTAGGGGTGCAACAGTACAGGTGGCTCACGGTACGGTCTGTACCGTGGTTTTTGTGTCATGATTTCGGTACGGATTCGGTACAGTTTCAGACCACCTGCTACCTGCTATGCAAGATACCGAGTTTGCAGAAAGCGCAACTTGCATGTCGGCGCGTAAAAGAGCGCGTCCAAATGGAATAAATGCGCAGCTGTGGCATGATCTCATTCAGATGTCTGCTGTGGAGGAATTGAAGGAGATCTCTGTGTCTGGGTGTCAACCTGTAAAAGGTTGGATGTGGGAATTTATTTCCGATATGTCTGAGACTGTTGGTGGTCGAGGAGGGACAGGAACATTAATTGTTCGTGATCTTTAAATGCGCATCCAACGATTCGTTCTGCAGTATTTTAAAAAGCATGTCAGCTGTGCCAAGATGCACAACTGGTAACAACCGGTGTATTCAACAGCAAAACCAAAATGCTCCCACACTGGTGATTAAAAAAAGTTTTTCCCAATTTCTGCGCTACTGCTGGCCATGCCTGCCTGCTTGTTTTTTTTTTTTTTTTTTCTGTGTCTATGAGCTGCAGCCAACCGGCCAAAGTGTGATAGGCTGGTCACTGTGAGTGAGCGGAGGCGAGTGGACATTGACATGCAGTGGCGGGCCTGTTGCCTAAAAGGCATGCATGCTCACGTGCAAGTCAAATGCTTAGAATAAAAGTTATTAGAACATAAATACCGCCGCACATAAAAGCATCCCATGTCCCGTGCGAGTCGTACCAAACCGTACCGTATTTTATCGAGTACCGTTGCATCCCTAATATATATATGTGTGTGTGTGTGTGTATGTGTGTATGTATGTATACACCCTTTATATGTGTAAAACAATTTTTTCAATTTTTTAACTCTTGAGGAGAAACTGAGACAGGTCCTGAGCACTCTGGCAAGATGAATCATTTATTTTCAAATACACAGAGAACACAGTTATTTAACTATTTTATGTTTTTGTAGGACAAAGTGAAACTGCAAAATGCTGTCTTTTGTTTCTTTTAAAACAGAAGAAATGTTTTCCCATCTACTTTTTAGGCAACCAAGTAGTGACAGTGTGGCCCAGACCCCTCAGCTCCTCCGCCGCTATCCGCTGGAGGACCATCAGGACTTTCCACTTCCACCAGATGTGGTGTTCTTCTGCCAACCAGAAGGTTGCCTGAGTATACGACAGCGCAGGGTTAGCCTACGTGATGACTCCTCATTTGTTTTCACGCTGACTGACAAGGACTCAGGAATCACGCGTTATGGAATTTGCGTAAACTTCTACCGATCTTTTCAACGTGGGCATCACCGCGCTCGAGGAGACAAAAGTAGTCACACAGAGACAGCAGCACAGGCAGCCGAGACCACTAGTGAAATGTCTGATGGCAGCAGTGGAGGCCAAACCGCTGTGTCATCTGCACTTAACAACGCTGAATCAGCACGTCTGCCTGCTTCTGGAGAGGAGAATGGACAGCCAGGTGACGAGCCAAACTCTGGCAAATCCCCTCAGCACAGACGGAAGTGCTGCTAAGGTGGCAGCCAGGAACCGCAACAGCACACTCACCTCACTGTGCATACTCAGCCACTACCCATTCTTCTCAACCTTTCGGGAGTGTTTATATAATCTCAAGCGGCTGGTGGACTGTTGCAGCCAAAGGCTAACTCAACGAGCTGGACTCCCACGTGCCACCCAAAGGTGAGGCTTAATGTTGTAATTCACTAGTTTACACACAGCTATTTGTTCTGATGTTGGAAGTTGTTTAAATCAAACAAAACCTTCACTATCCAATGTTCCCAACACTTGGATTATTTGGAGAAAGGTGGTGTTGTCTTAAGTTTCTGGCATTTCTGACTTTGTATCATCAAGATACCAAAATGTACTAGTTAATGAACACTATTGACACTATACCCTTTATTTAGCTATCTACTTTATTAGTCAGTGCAGTGTCTATTCCATTAATAATTTTGTACAGACTATAGTCATTTTTTTTAGACTCTTGGATTAACAAATATTAAATATTACCACTTCTTATCTACACCTGTAAACGAATTAAGAAGAATGAACCACAGTACTTATGGAAACAACAGAAAGTTAGAACTGCTGCTAGACTTTGTCTTTTGTAACATGCTTAATACATTTTGCACTTAACAGTAGAGATGTTCCGATACCGTTTTTTCCCTCCTGATACAGATTCCGATTCTTGAGCTGTGGGTATAGGCAGATACTGACTACCGACCAGAGTATGATATTTAAAAAAATTGCAAAAAAAATTGCCTGACCGTAATATAATTATCATTGTTGTAAAACATGAATAAATACAGCAAATCAAAGCCATTTATATCTAATTTTAATCCCAAATAGAACAGTATAAAACAGTATTTCAAAATTAAAAAGTATTTCTTTTTGCTGGCAGTGTAACGGAAGTAAACAATAAATAAATCATTAAATATAAATTACTTGGTACCGGTGGTTCCCTGGACTCACGTACCTCGCCGATACAGGCATTTTTGGCAGTATCAGCATATTCCAGTGCTGGTATCGAAATGGGAACAACACTACTTAAACAAAAAATTTGTGACCTTGCTAATAGCTGGTAGTAACTTAAAATAAAGTCTTGCTTCTTTTTTACATATTAAAAGCTTCAAACATCGGCCAAAAAGCAACACTTTGTTACGATTACAGTTCTTGCTGGCAATGTTTTCAATGCCTTCTGCTTCCTCTCTTCCCCAGTTTTCTTTTTTAACTTTCCATATTCAAATGTTGACAGGAGCTTTTGTCTGTGGCTCCATGAGGCTTTGCGAGCCATCTGCACCTTGTTTGTTGTTTTTGACAGTGTGCTTTGTCATTACACTCCACCTTGACAATGAGTAATAGAGACCAGTATGTCCACAGTACATTTAATCAGTTCTCTTTTTAATATTTTAATATACAAAATCAAACATTATTCCATCCAGCCTTACAAGCTCTTGTGAGATATAGGGACAATTAATACATTCAGGTCTGATGCAACTTCAGTGTATATATATATGTATGTATGTATGTGTGTATATATGTATATATATATATATATATATATATATATATATATATATATATATATATATATATATAATCTCATTGCAATGACAGGGAAGGAGAAGAGCTACTCCATAATGACAGAGCAGGCATAGTGTTTTGACAGATTGAGGTCTCTTGCTGCCTTTGGGTAGCAGCTGCAGTTGCTGTGAGGGGATCTAAAGGACTAATGATTTACCTCTCTTCTGTTCACAACACTAACACACACTCTGTATGCAATTACTAATGGCAACATGAGTGTTGACTTTTCTAAAAAATTCAAAAGGAACTACTTAAAGGCCTCTTATATTCATCAAATTAGTTGTCATTTAAATTTTTTGTAGCATTAAAGGTGGGGTAGGTGTTGTTTTTTTGCAACACTTTTTACAATATTGCCTGAAAACTAGGGCTGTCAAAGTTAACGCGTTAACGCGTGATTAACGCAAGATAATTTTAACGCAACTAATTTTTTTAACGCGGATTAACGCGAGCCTTAGCCTGGCCATTGATGTACAATAGTAGAGAGGAGAGTAGGTTTATTGAGCCTCGGGCCCCTCCGTAGTTGTAGTCCTGTAGTTCTCCGTAGTCCTGTCAAAACAGGAAGCCATGCATTGACGTCGATGTCCATGCCGCAGACAGACAGACGTAAACATACCTCCGTTAGCAGTAATTGGGATAAAAATGGATACAAAAGATACTATTTTGAATGGTAAGTTTAGCTTCAAAACCTTGCCTGATGGCTAACTCCACAAGATAAATGTTGTTTGTGTTTGCTGTCGATGTGAATTTAGTTACCACGTCCGGTCACTTGACTACTGAAATATCACTTGTCGGGTAATGATAGCGCTGATGCAGAGCCCCCCCCCCCCCCCCCCCCCCCCCCCCCCCCCCCCCCCCCGTTTGAAGCAAACCACGAAAATATTTTGTATGAAGAACATAAGAGAAAATATTGAGTATATATATAATATATAATGGATTTTGGATTGTAGCAATAAATAAACATGCATTTGTTTTGCATAAGGCGAGCATTTGTGTACTCTCAAGGCAAGGCAACTTTATTTGTAGAACACAATTCGTACACAAGGCAATTCAAAGTGCTTTACAGATGCATAAAATCACAAGAAGGCAAATAGAATCATTCCATACTAGCATAAAAGTAATCAATAATAAATAAAATGAATTAATAAAAAAATTAATTAATTCAATTTAAACTGAAGAGTGCAGATAAAATCCTTCCAGTCATCATCTTCACATCTAAACAGAACTATTTTCAGTCTGGATCTGAACATTGTCAGAGTTCAGGTCTGTCTCACATCTTCTGGAAGACTGGTCCAGATTTTAGGAGCATAAAACTGAAATGCAGCTTCACCTTGTTTAGTCCTGACTCTGGACACCAGCAGGAGACCACTACCTGAGGTTCTCAGAGTCCAGGTTAGTTCATATGACTCTAACATGTCAGAGATGGACTTTGGGGCCATGAAGAGACTTGAACACAAGTAGAGCTGTTTTAAAGTCTATTCTCTGAGTAACAGGAAGCCAGAGACCTCAGGACTGGACTAATATGGTCGTATTTCCTGGTTCTAGTCAGGACTCGTATTAATAAGAGTAATACAACTTGAAAAAGATCTGTATAAGGTAGATTTAGAACAGATAAAAATATGCGATTAATTTGCGATTAATCATGATTAACTATTGACAGTCATGCGATTAATCTGATTAATTATTTTGAGAAATTGACAGCCCTACTGAAAACCTTTTCACATTCCCATTGCACCCACTGAAATAAAATGTTTGCAAAAAAAAAAACTAAACGTTTTGGTCCAGTCTAGAGGTTATAAATAGAGAAAAACTCTGACCATTCAAAATAGTGATCATCACTATTTTGATTGGCTGCCTAATACGTCCATCAAATATCAATGCACTCCCACCCACCCCTCCCTCCCTCCCTGTGGTTCATGTAGTCGTGAATCGTGTGAAGGCGTGGTTTCGAGGGCTGAGCTGAAGAGGAGGAGGCGGAGCCTTTGGGAGGAGGGAGGGAGTGTATATTTTCAAAATCTCACTTGAGTTGGATTGCTGGAACCATTTTTCAAACAACATCTACCCCACCTTTAACATGAGCTGAAGTTTGGCTTTAATCTGTTTTTTTTTTTCCCCCACTACCGATGAAATGGTAAAGCTCACCAGCAACTCAAAAATTTTTTTCAAACTGACAATTTGAGAGTGGTTCTTGCAGTCAGATTTTCCTTATTGGGACATATTTAAAAAGGAAAAAAAAATCTTTATTTTTATTATATGATGTGTTTGAATATTTAAGTAATGTTGTCAGATAAAACCATGGCTTTTATCAACAACTTTGTATTTAAAGCATAATTTGTATTGTTTATTTAAAATGTCATGTGCCAATGTAACCGGCTGATTAAATCATTTGAAATGTACTTTTTACAGGAGTCATAAACTAATGAATAAAAAAAACCCCCTGACTATTATTTTAACTCTGGCTCAGAAAATAATTTGGTATGGAACTTGGTTGATGTTCTTTGCAGGGATACCATGTGGCGGGTGTTTACTGGTGCATTATCAGTGGAAGAAAAAGGCAGCCAGCTGCTGGCCGACCTGCGAGAGATTGAATCCTGGGTGTACAGGTTGCTGCGTTCACCGGTGGCGGTGGCAGGCCAGAGACGCGTGGATGTGGAGTTGCTGCCCCATGAACTGAAACGGCCACTTACCTTTGCGTTGCCTGACAACTCTCGCTTCTCCTTGGTCGACTTCCCCCTCCACCTACCCTTGGAGCTACTGGGTGTGGATGCTTGTCTTCAGGTCCTCAGTTGTGTCCTGCTAGAGCACAAGGTAAGGTTTTATTTTGTTCTGTCACAGGCAGACATCCATGGAAAATAATACAATTATTTACATTTCAGCAGAGGTATTTGATTAGAATTTTATAACGTTTTAATTATTTTATTGAACAATCAATTCTTTGAATGAACAACCAAAAACATGGACTCTAAATTAAAAAGAAAAATGACAACCCCCAATAATGTAATCAAAACTTGCTTCACTTGAAATGTAGTTCATGGGCTCATATGTGTGGCTTCTATAGTGTTGTTCTTTGGGCTCAAAAATGTGGCCTCAACAGCCCAGGGTTCTCCACCCGTGCATATGATGGAGGAATGCACAGTGTAGCATGCAGGAGGCGTGGCCTCAATAACCCTGCTGTAAGCAATGTGTGTGTGATTGAGAAATAGCAGAAAGTATGTAAAGATCAAGTGTACTTTCATGAAGTCTGGTTACTTTAGATTATGCGAATATGTATGTGTGTGTGTGTGTGTGTGTGTGTATATATATATATATATATACAGTCATGGAAAAAATTATTAGACCACCATTTTTTCCTCAGTTTCTTGTTCATTTTAATACCTGGTACCACTAAACGTCATCATATGACTAAAACAGACAGAAAAGAAAACACTGGATGCATAAAAGCAGTGTTTTTGGCAGTACAACGCCATAGCTATTAATGTAAAAACTTAAGTGATTTAGGTTATAATCAAGAAAACCATGGAAAATGGTAAGATATCAGCTCTTAAATAAAACTCTTATGAGCAATCTTTGTGGTTATCGTTATGTTTGTCCAAACAAATGTACCTTTAGTTGTACCAGGCATTAAAATGAACAAGAAACTGAAGAAAACAAGGGTGGATGACCATTATTATGGTTATTATATTTCTGTTGTTGGCACCTAAAGTAATTTTATGACAGTTGGTGTTTACAAAGTATAATGAGATTCACTGAGAAGGCAAACTTTTCTAAGTCAACAGCTAACCCCTAGAGCCATTAGTATTGATGTTACAGGAGTTCTTGTTTGGCTGACGCTGGTGTGATATCACTTCAAGTTTGCATTGGTATATATTTCATTTGTTGCAGTCCCAAAGCTTTTCCATTTTCTTCATACTGCTTTTGGACTACAAAGTTAGTGTTAGGTCGAACATTATGAACTCTGTACTTTCTGTGCTTTGTAAAGGCAGTTTAGTTAAAAAGACGTCCCACCACCCCAAAATTATTTTTACTTTCCCATTCGTGTTTTTAACAGTCTGCAGATTGTGCAGAAAAACCTTTCAATCATCCATGTTTACAGTAGTTGGCCTTAAAAATCAAAGCTCCCCTACACATTTCTTCTCCTCAAGTTAAAATACAGCGAATAAATCCTTGGTCTGTGTAATAGGTTTGCATTTTGGCCTTCAAAGATTGTGAATTCTATATATCATTAAATTCAGCCAAGTGGAATTAAGCCTTTAAACTTTCAGAATTACTTCCCCTTTTAGCCTTTTGTGCTTCCATATAAATCGATCAATGCAGAAGGACAAATGGATCAGTTTACTGGGTAACCAGGTCTGTCTATTTCAATAAGAATGTTTAAACAAAACAATGCAATTAAATTACTCTAAATTTTAAGAAATAGAAAAATGAAACTTTACATTTGTTTATTAAAACCCATTAATGATAAGTTTATCTTTATTAATTTTTCCTTTTTATCTGTTTTTAAAAGGTCATTCTTCAATCCCGGGATTACAATGCTTTATCTATGAGTGTCATGGCCTTTGTGGCAATGATCTACCCTCTAGAGTATATGTTCCCTGTCATCCCCCTGCTACCCACATGTATGGCTTCTGCTGAACAAGTAAGATTGACAGTTGGAATAAAGACATTTCTAATAAATTAGTCAGTTGTTCACAAATATTTACTTCTTTTCTTTTTCTTGAATTATGAACACTATGTTCCATTGAAACATTAAAATTATGATTTACTCATGTTTTCTCCTCCTCACAGCTCCTTCTTGCTCCCACTCCCTACATTATTGGTGTACCGGCCAGTTTCTTCCTCTACAAATCGGACTTCAGAATGCCAGATGATGTTTGGCTTGTTGACCTTGACAGCAGCAAGGTTTGTACATCAGCAGGATGTTATACACCACTTTCTCATTTAGTGCTTTTTTTTTTTTGTAATTATCATGTGTTTTATTTGTTCTCACCCAACCATGCTACTATTGACTGCTGTTTATCAAACATAAAACACAACCACAACTGATTAAGAAAAGACTAATCTGCTGTCAGAGGTTGGGGAATTTTTATATACATCACTGCTGTCAGAGTCCACAGTAAGAATGTTCTCCACAGTAAAATGTGTTGTCCAAACATTTCTTTTGGGAATTAAGATGGCTCTTTAGGTGCATTTCCACTAGTGGTGGTTGCGGGGTACTTTTTCTTGAAAAAAGCTTTCAGGAACCTCTTAGTCTTAACAGAAGTACCACATGTACTTGTAGGAAGGATGGGTATTCAGAGGGCCCTGAAAAACGTCTGGATTGTGGGTAGGTGCTGATTGGGTGTGCTGGTAGCAGGAGATGATGCCATTCAACCACCTAATGTCCCCTTTGTGTACGAGCAGCATCGGCTCATTCAGTGCCACCATTATGCATAATACAAACGGCAACCAAAGCAACAATTCTCTCAGCTCCTCCAATGTTTACCTCATCATTTAAGTTTGTCTTCTTTTAATAATTTTCGTCTTTACCATCTTCTTATTGTCTTTAATGGAAGGTGACAAACAGCTAAAATGGTGCATTACCGCGTGGTATGGTCTGAAAGTTTACGTGCAACTGGCTCTGTCACTGTAAATGGAGACATGACAACTGAAAGGACTGAGGAGGAGGCTGGGCTTGTTAAAATTCCAGCCCCCCAGTTTACCAAGGCCCCCCGCTAGTGGAAACGCACCTTTTAAGCGTTAATGGTCTTAGTATTATTTTGACTTTTTGAAACTCATTTGAGTTTAGAAGCAAAAAAAATAAATAAAAATTGAGTACTGTTTTTGGTTGCAGGTCATAGCACCTACCAATGCAGAGATTCTGCCTCCTCTCCCAGAGCCTGAAGCAGGCGAGCTTAAGAAACATTTAAAACAGGTAATGTGTGCAATATTTATTTATTTATTTATTTTTTTTTTTTAGAGTTTTTTTGAATCTGCTACACTTGGCAGCTGGGGCACACCTCAGACCACTGGGAATACTGTCAGCCATGACTATTTTGTAAATAAATTCCTGGAATCCAGGTAATGCTTGTGACCTTTCTTTCACCGGTAGTTGATCACACTCCTGTTAAATGTAAAAATGATCTTTCAGCAGTTTGAAGACTAGGTGTCTCCGTCGTCAGCAGAGTTGTATGTATTGCCGATGAATGTGAGAATGTTTTGAACTGGTCTTTTGGTGCACTAACATTTTTTTTTTTCCTTTTTTTTTTTCTTTTTTTTCTTTGCATGCTCTAGCTCTTGGAGGTAAAATCAGATGCCAAGCAAATTATTTAGCATTACTGATGGCAACTAATTTACCCCTCTAACCCAGTTATCTAGTAGAACATTAGAATCTGGTTCTGATTCATGGAAACACCTTGTTTTTATTTGTTGTCCAATTATATACCACATGGCCAATTATATACCACATAGGATACTTTCATGATGTTGTGAATATTAGTACACTGATCTATGATTTCTCTACATGTTTATTAGCCAAAAATTCCAAGCATCTCTTATTTTGCCCACTAGATATCGGAAACTTTAATAAAAAAACATGACGTTAACTCAGTGATATTGTTTTGCTTCAGTGTTTTCCACATTTTCTTTTTTTAAAACCATAAAAAGTAAAATATACTAACTATCTAATGTTCACTTTTAAATTCAAATCCTTTCTTATGTCTTCTCTTCAAACCTAATTTCAGCTGATTTCCCATGTCAGTGTTCTTTGGTTTCATACAACCTTGAATCAGAGCCAGTTTGTTAGCCGTGTGTGGCCAGCAGCTTGTTCCCTGTGCAAGTGTGTGTGACTTGACTGTCTGGTTTGTAGGAGTGTGCAAAACCTTAGTTTTTCTACTGGATGCCTTGGGAACAGTCTTGCAACGTTTATAAGTGAATGTGAGAGTTTGTCACTGAAAATGTCTTCACTGTTTTTTGATTTTATTTAGGCAAATTCCTTAGAATATATCTGCTTGTTTGAGAGTCTTTGAAAATAATAGCACTTAACTCCTGCATTACTAAGACAAATTGTCCTGACAAGTGACTGGTTATTTTTTACCTTTGCGAGCTTCAGCTCACTGAATTTTTCTGCTTGGAATTGAGATTTAATTAATGGTTTTAATTTTCTATAGCTACGTAAGTGTGCATATATTTTATCTTTGTTTCTGAAAAGATCTGCTGTTTGTACTGTATCTGTCATCATCACTCCATTGGAACCACTGGTATTTCCCAGTTGGTCACCATGGAGAACTGTTGTGTGTCATTCAAAGGCCAGATTCTGTTGGTGAAGTCTGGTTTTTGGTAAAGTTATCACTTTGTCTGCGTTTCTCATCGTCTATCATGCAAAGCATAGAAGCTTTTCCCTTGTCTTTATTTGACCTTTTCTCTCTGTCTTCCTCAAATGTTCTCCCACCTTCCACTCATTCTGTCTGGCAAATTATCTTTCTCTTAAGAACAAAAGCACAAAATTATTCATTTTCTCCTTAAATTGATAATGGGTAAGGCCTGACAAGGAAAAATCAAATGAAAAAAGAAACACTATTTTTGATGATTTTGGGTTTCAAGTGACATGTATACTATTTAATGTCATTGAAAACTGACCAATTGGCTAATATTTCTGAAAGGAGACAAAGAGAAAAAAGGGAAAGGGTCGTTGGTTGTGACCTTTCAGTCATGTGCTGTTCCAGTGTCAGTCACAAAGTTGTCATCCCAGGCCTTCATGTGATTTTCCTCGCATCTCTCTTATCCCCTCCTAGTGTCTGGTTAGGTTGACCGTGATCACCCAAAAGCAGATCTTCTCCTCTGAAAATAAGGTTACCCATTTCTCCTCCTGTGGAATGCGTAATGCCCCTGCACGGATATCCTCTCTCACAACTTATTTTGCTCGTCACTACTACTTGTCTCCTGATCTCCAGACATCAACAAATTGCATAACAATGATGTAGAATGTTGCGGACTTTGTTTTGTTTTTAACACACTGCTTAGCTCTGGCTTGAGCATGACTGAATGTGCGTGCATCTATCTTGGCATCAGTGATGGCTCTTGTTATCAAAATGAGAGTAGATGACGCTTATCTCTTGATCTCTTTGACCCATCCAGGCCCAGCAACTAAATGTTCCATTATGCTAAGCTAAACATTGACTCCTGAGACTGCAGCAGTTCCCTCAAAGCAAGCAATGCATAGTGACTTACTTCCCTTGTGCTCCTCCTTTCGAAAATAACACACCCACCACAGGCATCAACATGTGGCAACAGTGATCCTGTAAATGCTTGAAGGATCTAAGAGAAAAATCAGAAAAGTATGAAAATGAATAAAACTTTTCTGGTACTTCTTGTTTTATAGATCTCTTTTTAGCACCCTGTGAGCTAGTAGAGGAAAACTGATTACTTTTCAGATTAATTTCAGAAAGTTGATCACATTGTAAACATTTAAAACAAGATTTTCAATGCAAATCTTCATTCTCTCTTAATGGATTTAATATTTTACCCCTGTAGAGAAGTTGAGCACTTGTATCACACGTCAGAATGTAAAAAAAAAAAAAAATCCAATATGTTGGTGCCATTGGTGGGTATGGTCTGTCACAGTGCTCTACCTTTAGATCTACTACTATGTCTGTAATTTGTGTCACTGTTGCCTTGTAGGCTTTGGCCAGTATGAGTTTGAACACCCAGCCCATTCTGAACCTGGAGAAGTTCCAGGAAGGTCAGGATTTGCCCCTGCTCCCACCTGGTCGAGATAAAGCTTCTCCATCTTCCACGGAGTTCAACCCTCTAATTTACGGCAATGATGTTGATTCTGTGGATGTAGCCACCAGGCAAGTGTTGAGCATCTATATTCATTAAATCTAGGGTCATGAGGATTTCTCAGCTATTTATCTTGGGATTCTTGGAGTCGTTTTGATGCGTAATAAAATAAAACCTTTGTATTTCAGGGTTGCCATGGTGCGGTTCTTCAACTCTCCAAATGTTCTCCAGGGCTTCCAGATGCATACTCGCACCTTGCGCCTCTTTCCGAGGCCAGTGGTTGCTTTTCAGTCAACGTCTTTTCTTGCTTCTCGGCCACGACGCTCTGCTTTTCAGAGAAACTTTCCCACACCCAGGCAGTGGAGTTCTTTGGAGAGTGGGCTCTCAATCCCACCAATCTGGCCTTTCAGAGGATACATAACAGTATAGTTACTTTAATAACCTAATTTTCTGAGTTTATGTGCACTGAATAAGTTGTATTGAATTACACTAGTCACTATCCCTCTGCGTATATCTATTTTTATAGATGTCTTTGATCCGTCTTTAATTGGAGATAAGCCCAAGTGGTATGCACACCAACTACAACCAGTAGTCTACAGAGTCTATGATGGAAGCTCCCAGCTGGTTGAGGCTATGGCTGGTCCCTTGGAAGATGAGGGCAATGAATCTGATCCCACGGACAGGTAAGGCAAAACGTGTTCTTTCTAGCATTATCTCTGCTATTGAGTTTTTGTTTCATTTTAAGAAATATGAGCATTTGCGAGATCAAGATTTTGTACTAGTTATGTTTAATTTCCTTCAGCGGTAGTGACAGTGAGGGTTGCGATGACTCTAGCTCGTCTTACTCCTCACTTGGAGACCTAGTGAGTGAGATGATTCAAGGTGACATCCAGGGAGACACTTCAAGTGAGTTCCTGCTTGTTTAAGAGATACACATTTATCATAAGCTTGTCATTTTCTATTGATATTTAAAATCTCATCTCGGTGTCAAAGGCTTGGATCCGCCCACTCATGCTGCCCTGGGAGATGCCAGTGAGGTTGAGTTTCAAGACTTCCAAACCTTAAGAGAAGATCATAGCACTGAAGGTCCACCTGGTGGGGACGGAGCTGCTGAACCCTCTGATGGTCAGCCTCTTCGATCAAGCTCCAGCACAACTGCAAGCTCAAGCCCCAGCACCATCATCCAGGGAGTCAATCACGTGTGTTATTATTCTTGCCACACTTAACATTGTCTGAACTGAATGTGTGGTTTGGTGGCATTTGTTTTGTGGGTACATCTTTAGACATGATCTACAAACCTTTTGTCATAGTTGTAAGGAAAACATTTATCCTGTTTCTATTCTTCTGTTTTCATTCATCCAGGAGCAGGGGGAGCCTCCTGAAATTGAAGCATCAGCAAGCGCCGCTTTACAGAATCCTGTCCCTGGACTGGGAAGTCAGCCATTCCTCAGACCTGCAGCTGATGATGGTCTTGTTGACTCAGCCAACAAAAAGCAAGAGTATGACAACCCATACTTTGAACCCCAGTATGGCTTCCCCTCTGAAGATGACCCTGATGCAGAAGAGCAAGTGGAATCATACACCCCTCGATTCAACCAGAACCTCAGTGGCAACAAGTGTGTTAAACTTGTTCATCAATTGAATGACATCTTCATCATTCAAATAGGCTCTCTGATCGACCATACAGTGTTCTTGTCATGGTCGTCTTGAATCTTTGGTGGTGTGATGTTGTTTGGTGTGAATGCTTGACAGTCTCCAAGTCAGTGTGCTCTAATGTCTGTGATCCATGGTCATGGATTATTCTTTTTTTTTTCCTTTTTTTAATTTTTGTTTAGGCCACAAAGGCCTTTACGTCCCAGTAGCCTGAGACTTCCAGGAGAGTCTGATGGAGAAGCGGATTCACGCAACAGCTCACCAAACTCCACTATTTCCAACAGCAGCAACGATGGATTTGGAGGACTCATGTCATTTGCCAGTAAGAATACCTGACATTCATATTTGATTATTTTTAGTCCATGCTATAAAATAATGGTAACTGGGATTAATCTTTTCAGATTTTCATCAGATACACGATCAAAGTTGCCTTTTTGATGAATTTAAGTATTAAAAGCAACATTGCCTCTTAGATACTCTTCACTTATTCTTAAAGCTGTTAATGGGCAGTTCTAAGCCTTTGAATAGATTCTGGCATATATTTTTAAATCATACCTAAAACAGAGGTACCTAGTTGTTAAATTAAACCTTATTCTGAGATTTAAATGATAAAACTTTTTTGTTTTTCTTCTGTTTGATAAAACACATTGCAGATAAAACAATGTTAAATGTTTAACATTGTCTCTGCTTGCTAAAGCCAGTTTTTCTTCTGCACATTTTAATTAATACATGATATATCAGCTATATATCAACTCAACATAAATTTCCAAAGGTAATAAAAACATTTATACAAAGCATCCCTAATGATAAGGCTGTGTGCAATGCTGATGTTTGTCTTTTTTTTTCTGACCTCATTAAACATTCTTCGTCTACATCTGTGAAATAACATACAGGTGCCAGCCATCTTAAGCTATCAGATGTGGAAAAATTATGTCAATGGCTACATCAGTCTTATTATATTTTATAAAGTCTATAAAGTTAGTTTGTTAAATATTATGTCCAATAACCTAAACTGTTTCTACAAAATATGACCATATCACAATTGTTAAACAATTTGCCTTTTTCTTTTTTTGCTTTAAGTCATATTCATTTTTACTGATAACATAATCATTTCCACTTTAGGCAATCTTTACAAGAACCATGGTTCCAGTTTCAGTCTGTCTAATCTTGCCCTTCCCAATAAGGCAGCAAGGGAGAAATCAACACCGTTCCCCAGTCTGAAAGGTAATTAGACCACTTTTTTCATCCATTGAAGTTCTGCATGAAACTTTTTACTCCTATCTTACTGCTTGTTCAGCGTGGTTAGAAATATGTTTGTTTATGAATACACAATAAGAGACATTTAAACTAACTTTTAAGATTATTTACATTTTTTTTAATTACCACTGGCTTCATGCTTGTAATTTTTTGTTAATCCTAATTAAATAATCTCTTAAAATAATAAACAAATTCCACCTGTTCATTGTCTATTTTAATAAACAAACCATAGCTATCATAAAGTAAATTAAAATACAAAAGCAGTGCATTTTTGTGTTCATGTTTTGATTAATGTACTATTTGTTCTGTGTTTTTTTTTTTTTTTTTTTATTAATTTTGGGGGGGTTAAAAGAATATTTTAATTTTGATGTTGAGGAGGAAATGGAGCAAGCAGGTTTGTACAATTATTGTCAGTTTTTTTTTTTTTTTTTTGATTATTATTTTTTATAGTTTTAATAGCTTGACTTTCCTCTGGATTGCCAAACATATATGGCACTATTTAAAGGAGAATATTGAGGATATATCACTATTTTTCTCTCGAGTTCCAACAGAAAAATCCAATCAAAACAGAACACACATTGTTGTTGTGACATTTAACATGTTTTGTTCTATTTCTACTGTATTTTTTCTTAGATAAATTACCTTTTTTTTTTCATTTACCAAATCATTAGTGAATGGTGAAAGTTTAAGAGGATTATCTGAACTCTGTTTAGGCTGGATTTTCTCTGAGAGAGGGAAAAAAATAAAAGTGTAAAGCTGGTGAACCAACTCAATAGCTCCACTCCCATGTGGAGTAGCTGCCATAGAAAATGTTTTGTTCCTCTGATTATAATGTGTTTTGTCTTTGTTGTTCAGATTCCCCTGACAGCCCGGGTATGTTTCATTTGGTGTGATAGTAGTTTTTTTTGACTTGGCATTCCTTTAACCTTTTATAGTGGCCTGTACTTGTCTTAAACCCCGTTTCTGTGCTTAGGACAAAGATAGAAGATACACCTTTTAATATTGATGTATCTGTGCCCTCCTCTGTTCCTCTGCCATGCCTCTTTGTGTGACTGTTGGGAGTCTTTTAAAGCAAATATCTATAGTCAAGATTTCGTCTGAAAAAACCAATTAATTTTAGTGTGGCATCTGCACATCCTCAGCAGAATGAGAAGGATTTTCACTCATTTTTGCTCTCTAATCACTTATTGTAACGGTATTTGATGTTTAAAGAAAAATCTTTGTTCAGCAAATGGATTTAATCTCCCACCTGCCTCTCAACTATTATGTAATTTCTTGTTTGCTTGTTTGGCTATATTTCTTCCTGGATGTATCAGCCACTTTTTTGAGATCATTCAGTTTTAGTGCAATAATCTAATTAACTATTTAATTAACTGCTTTCGGTCATTTTTGTGTGCTAAAAAGAAGCTATCTAAAAGAAGCTATGATAAAAATGCATCTTGCCCCACCATCAAAGAATCAACTCCAGCCATCGTCACTGTTGAAATATTCAGCATCGATCATAGTTCATGCTTCTGATGAATACACATTAAATTATGAGCTATACCCAGCTCTTTCTTGGGAGCTGTAAATGTTGAATATGTTGCTAAAAACCTGGCCATTATTCATCCTATCAAACACTTCCAGGCTCTGTACCATTACCAGTACATCCTGTTTATTTATCTTTTCTGTCTGACCTTTTCTTCTTTTACTTTTCAGTTTCTTTTTTTTGTTCCTCTCTTTAAGAGTCATGTTGAGTGTGCATGTATGTTGTGTTATGGGTTGATGTTCAGACTGGTTGTGTCTGGGCCGGTGTCCCTATCTCTGTCCACCCTTTTGCGGCACTAATTCTGGGTTTTGTGTGCAGTATTTGGGCTAAATTCTCTAATGGAGATAATTACAGAGGCCGGCCCGGGGAGCGGAGAAGGTGGGTTCTGCCCTTTTTATGAGTGAGCTGCATGCTTCTCCAAGCCAGTCAATTACATCTCCCAGCATCCTCTGTCTCTTGCCATTTCAGTCACATGTTTTTCATCAACAGTCCAGTGGAACATTTAAGTGTTTTGTCCTACTGCCCTGTCATTAATTGTGACTGTTTTCTTCAGACTAACTTTTATTTCACTCCATAAATTCTTTAATAAAAATTATAGAAAAATTATAAAAAAAATTATAGAAAGAATCCTAAAATAGTACATTGAGATTTAAGAGAAATTGCAAGAGGAAAACCTTGAGGAACTAAATGGGGTAGAGGACACAGAGCAGGATGTTAAAAAATGCAGAATAAGAATAGAAAGGACTAAACCATTTTACCAGCATTCATTGGTTGTCATTGTTTTCTTGTCCTTCATGCCCCCACAAAGTACAAAATGGGGTTGGGCTGAATCATGCTGCAATTGTGAACCAAACAATGAGCAGTGACTAGAGTAATAATATGTAAAGTCTAAACTTAACTGCTGAAAATCATTTTTCATTACTGAAGTCAAGGTTTTGTGAGGCAAGAGACTGGCTGTCTTTTCCAACAATACTTATTTTCATTGCTCTTTCCACCCTACTTGAGGTGGGGTTTGGATAGCTCAGGCTTTTACTATTCATCAGACATTTGTCATGATGTTTCAGTCAGCGGTATACTTGAAAATGTACTGATGTATGATTTATTTATCAAAAATAATTGACAGTATTAACTTAAACTGATTTAACATGGGTTTTGAATAATGTAGTAATTCATGGTTTTTCATTTGAATTTATAGTGTTATTTAGCATATGTCAGATACTACCAGATGCTCATTGTGGGCTGAATTTTAGAAATTTGCCATGGCTGTATTGTATCTGAAGATAACTATTAATAACCAGTTGTGAAACTAATTTGTTGTCCCATGCTTGATAACAAATATCTTTCAGCAGCAGATACCAAAGAAAGTCATGATCCCACAGTAGTAAAATCAACACCCGTATTTATTTTATAGACACTAGTGGACTTCTTTTAAGACTGAATGGAAACAGGAAAGCAGGTAGAGAGAGGAGGATGACATGCAGCACAGGACCCAGGTCAGGACTCGAACCCGGATCAGTTGCAAGAAGGACTTGAAACTCGCTTTTTAATCAGTCAAGTGTCACGGTGCCCCAATCAGCACATGTTAACATATTCCACCCAGACACTGATAGAACTCAGGAGTACTGCTTTTTACAAACTGTTTAAGTAGTATAATAAAGGTATGATGCATGATATCCTGTTCATTAAGTTAACCAAACAGTTACTAGTAGTGTCTTTTCAGTAGAGCTGATGATGTTCAGTTACAGAAATGGTTTGGTTTTAGTTCAGAAGAGCTCTGAGTATTGAATATACCATCACATTTGGCTTTAAAATAGATAATTTCATACATGCACAAATTCATGTAGTGTTTTGGTTCCCTTATATATATTGAGAGAAACAGAAACCTGAACATTAGTGTTTGTTGACACTTCTACAGTGTTAACTTGACCATCTGTATGATGGTGAATGCCTATAAGGGGATTTCAGTCAGAGACTTGAGTGTCTGTTGATTTGATTTGTGTTTTTATTATGTTCTGAGCCTGGTCAACATTTTTTCAATCTGATTGCAAATGGCCTGCTTCTGGATATGTATTCATGCTTTTACTGGTGCAGAGCTTTGGTGGATTCCATCTTCCTTGTTAAATGGGTTAATCAATAATTTGACCCTGATAGTTAAGCACTGTTGTAAAAGTGTTAAGCCTCTATTAACGGGGCCCTCTAAGACTTCCCAGTGGCCCTGCCAAGCCTTAAAATAAATAAATGGAGTGTCTGGCTCTATACTAAATCCCTGCTGTCACATAAAACTGACAGTAAATCATCCTGTCATGTCAGATGTCAGGTCAGTTTTCTGCAGTAGCTCCTCCTTACAGAAGAATGTCAGCATCTCACAAAATGTACAGCATTCCTTAAAGATGAGTCATTATTGATTATCTGAAGTCGGTTTTTAATTAGGGACATTTATGTAATTTTTTTTTTAAGATAACCATTGTTCAGTACTTAAATTTTACTTTGTGTTGTACACACCATTTTTATTTTATATTTTTTGTCAACACTGTTGAGGATGCCTCTGTCGTGTTTGGAAAAGATGTTACCTGATATGGCATTGGTGCAAACACAGTGGCTGCAAACTTACAAACTTGTGGCCAGTGCATGAGATGTACATGTCACAGGTTCTAGTTAAATGTTGCATGTAAGAGGTAATGCATAAACACAAGATAGATAGTCTCTTTTGAAATGGCCTAGCTGTGAGTTTGGCATCGTCGACAGGATTTGCAAGGTGGCTAAGGAAATCTTAAAACTTGGTGTTAAATCTTTTGTTTCTCATTCACCAACAAAAGTAGAAACAAGAAATAAGTTTTACCTTAAATTTTTAATAAATCTTTACATTTATTTTTCTCATTTATAAGAAAAGATGATGTTTTTTTATCTTAAAAATAATGCAGTGAAGCTCATGTTGCATTTGGCTCACAGGATTTATACATATTTATACATAAAAATCATATATATATATATATATATATATATATATATATATATATAAGTTTTTTTTTTTTTAATTTATTAATCTATTAATTTACCTTTTGGTTCTCCAGGAAGGTCTCAACACTAATGTGTTGAAGAAATTGCATCTTTTCAAATCATCTGCTCCTTTCCAGACCTGAAATTTGGTAAATACATCAGGTGAAAACGTGTAACATGTTACACAATGTCATGTCAAAAACTAAGCTCAGAAAAAGTAACAGCCTATGATTCAGAGCCAACCTTCAGCAATAGTCGGTTTAAATAATTAATTGCTGTATAACATTATCAGTCACGCTGTTGCGGAGGAACTTTTTCCCTTCAATGTTCCTTCCATTTATTTAAGTTTGGGAGCTCTCGCTCCTTTTTTTTTTTTTGCTTTATTTTGGTACAGGTCTCTTAAGATCCTACTACACCATCTCTATTGGGGTTGAGTTCTGGATTTCCTTGGGACATTGATTCTTTTTTTTTTTCAACCACCTTGGTTGCAGATTTGCTGGTTTGCTGAGGAACAAAACAAGCCCAAATCATTCCCACCCCTCCATCGGTGTGCTTTGAAAATTAATATGAAGTGTTGGTGCTGATATGCTGTGCTTGATTTTCACCAAGCATGGTGCTGTGCATTCTGGACAAACATCTCTACTTTTGTCTCATCTGTTCAAGTTGATCTTTTTTCTTTCTTTTTTTTTTTCCTGGTTAAAACAGTGTTGTGTTTTGTTTTGTTTTGTTTTTTTCATCTCTAACATTTAACATCATAACTGAAGTATATAACTCTTGTTTGGATTTCTTTTTTTTTATGAGCATTGCACGGAGTGAATTTTCCTCACTGCTGGGAAGATCAACACCTGTCTTTAAAGCATCCAGCTTTTGATTAGTCTTTCTAACTGTAGAACAGTTGACTACAAATAGTATGGAAGTGGCCTTGTAGCCCTTCCCACATTGGCCAAAAAACAGAAATCTGTTGATGAAGTCTTTCCTTCTTTTTGTGTTTAGTTTTTGTTGGATGGGTGTAACATGTTAAATGTTTATCTGTGGCTGTCTTTTACTAATTTAAAGATTTGGTAAGGATCAGGTGATTTTTTTTTTTCTTAAATGTCTCTGTGTATTACTAGTTATTTAAGTTTTAAAGGATTTTAGTGCATACAGAGAAAATGTACAAAGTAGTCAGTTCTGTTGATATTGCAGTTAAATTTGTTGGTGAGTTGAAAATGTGTTTTAGGCGTGTAAAGTACAAGTTTCATCACAATAAGATATTAATTAGATGATGGATCAATGTTTTTCCGATATCACAAAGTCTTTCATGATACAATTTTGATTCGATTTAGTTCATTTGTTAGGTATTATTATGAGATGATATAATAGTTTGACTGAACAAATTCACTTCCAATTGAAATTGGAGTTACTTTTATATTTGATTAAAAAATAAACTACAAAAGGCCACTTGATAACTTATTGATGAGAGTTGCATGTATTTTCTGATCAATATATTTTCATTTTGTATCTATGCTATTAGATTGTTCATAACTAAATCAATACATCAATGTAGATTGGTGTTATCTTTGCACCTCAAGTGTTTTTCATCAGGCACAATATTAGAATATGTCCTCAAATCATGAGAAGTCTAAGATACAATTGTTTGCCAGCAAAACTTCTCCTGTGCATGTGGTGTATAAACATGCAGTTAAAACCTTCACCCTTGGTGAATAAGCTTAAATTGAGCTTGCATTTGTTTGAGTAAACTAATGATGGAGGAAGAAAAAAAACAGAGAACATTAGAAGAAACTTGATCCTAATATACTTATTTCATGATTGAGCCAAACTCAAGGACTTGTCATTTGCTTGGGACAATTATCCTACGTTGAAGCAACATATATTAACATGAATACCATTCTTTCACTCATGCCATTGTTTTTGTCATGCATGATGTCACTGATGTAGTGCTGTATGCATCGACCTCCCTCTGACTTCAACTTTACACAGTTAATTTGTTACGTCGCCACCAAGGGCACCATTTGGACTCCTGGTGGGTGGGTTGGTGTGTGTGTGTGGGGGGTGTTTGTGAGTGTGTGGGCATTGTGTCTCTGATCCTTTCGTTCCCTCTCTAATAATGTATTTTAGTTGCTCCAGTAATTTGTTTGTGCAGCATTAGATATCCTAGATTCCAAATGTCTGTCCCCTTCACAAAGATGCTTTCTGTCCTATTTGATGTTGTAACTCAACACCGTAGTTCCAAAATGTGCTTCCTGTCCTGGTTTACACCTGGGGAGAAAGTGTCTAGGCTGCATCTCCTGAGTTCTTTTGTGTAGTTTGCGGTTTATATAATTTGGTTATCTTGCTCTTCTGTGTTCATTGTTCTGTTATTCTTTAAGGAGCACGTGCACCTCGAGCACTTGTGGACCAGAAGTCTTCAGTAATAAAACACAGTCCAACAGTGAAGAGAGAATCTCCCTCACCTCAGGGTCGAGTCAACAACACAAGGTAGAGGATTTTTGAACACTACAATTTCTGGACTGGACTGGAACAGTATATGCAGTATGGCCTTTAAAATTGTGCTACTCTGATCCAGTGAGAACCAGCAGTTCTTGAAAGAAGTGGTACAGAGCGTTCTAGATGGACAGGGAGTCGGCTGGCTCAACATGAAGAAAGTGCGTCGCCTGTTGGAGAACGAGCAGCTTCGTGTTTTTGTGTTGAGTAAACTGAACAGAGCTGTCCAGTCAGAGGAAGATGCCCGACAGGAGATCATACGCGATGTGGTGAGATGCTTGTTTATCTGCTCAGTAAGAAAAACATAGAATGCAAATAATCAGAAATAAGTATTCTATTCTTCAATTTGGATCATGCTCTTTGCCTGGATCTTTATTATTTTTTTTTTTTTTTTTCTAATCACCAAGAGTGAATGCAGTAGTCTAAATCTCCAAAATATTTAGTTCTCCGTTAGGTTTGACTAAATCAAAATTGTACTTCAGTGGAAAGAAAAATTAAGTAGTTCACTTTGTATGAGTTAAAAAGCCAAAGATTACTGGAGATGAATGTTGAATGAACTGCACTCACTGACACTATGTCAGGACTGTTTTTTGTTGGGGGGGGGGGGAGAGGAGCTCGAGTTGTCTCGCGCGGGGGGCGGGGTGTTTGTGTGCACGCGCATTGCCTCGCCTGTGTATGTGGCGACACCCGCCCAGTCCACACACAGAAACTCGCCCTGACCGCGCGCTGGCTGTGCACTGAGCCCGGCAGAGAGAGAGAGAGAAGCGCGGCTCGCGAGGCAGACAGCAGCCAAGTGATGGCTTCAAACCTAGCGGTTTGAGTGCGCGTGAGTCTCAAAGTCACCAGAAAAAGTCGCTAGATTTGTTGCTAGTCGCTTTTTACAAATTAAGTCGCTAGGGGGGTCTGGAAAGTCGCTAGATATAGCGACAAAGTCGCTAAGTTGGCAACACTGCGTGCACACATGTCCGTGCCAAAAACCCGACACAATATAGCTAATACTCCCTGAACCCACTGGGACAATGAGAGCGCCACTGCCATCTACTGGAGTATGTGTGCAATTACACTTTATTCCAGTACGGCAAAAGAAAAAAAAAACAAAAAACATGTTCCCTGGGGTCACACGCGCCCCCCCAGGGGGTCCCGCCCCACTAGTTGAGAAGGACTGATGTAGTCCAACATCACACATTTAGTCAAATGGTAGATTTTTTAACCCTTTCAGCATGACCCTGTTCAGATGTGAGACTTAAAATTGTAATATCATATTCATAAATTTGTGGTTGAAATAATTGTACTTTGTTACTGTGTTTCATTTCCAGGAGGTTAGCAGGAAAGGTTTACAAAGGCATGCTGGACATCTTGAAGTGCACAGTTTCGAGTCTGGAGCACTCTTACACTAATGCAGGCCTTGGAGGAATGGCCAGTGTCTTCAGCCTACTGGAAATTGCACGCACACATTATCAAACCAAAGGTATGTCCCTTATGTGTAGAACAGGAACATTTTAGGTATGATGGCGAATTTTTAGAATTTAAAGGAAGCCGTTTATATTTTTTGCAATGTCATTTAAGAACATTTGTGCTGAGAAGCATAACAGCAGTGCGCCTGTGCTACTAACACCTGTCTGTGTCTTTGCATTTTGTTCCTAATAAGCTTTATGCTGCATGTTAGACCTTGACTCACTAAAACAATAACTGAAAGTGTAAATTGCTTTTCCCCCATACTTCTAACCCTCTCCCAGTTTAAATCTTCACATTCTTTCTGTAATTTTCATGAACTGTGTTTGGCCCTTAATTTTGGTAACATGGTAGACCCAGAAAAACGCAAGCGAAGCCCCACGGACAGTGCTGGCAGCCCAGGGAGCAAAGAGAGTCCTTCTGGTCGCATGGAGACCGCCAGACCTCAGGGCCTCCTGAATATTCCCCACCTGCAGCTGCCTCACCACACAACGGGCAAAGGAGCCCACCATTTTGATACCCGGAGTCTGAATGAGGAGAACTTTATTGCCTCGATTGGTGTGTACACCACTCCAGCCCGGTTGCATGTGCACTGTATATTCCCCCTCTCTGCCCCTACCGGCTCATCAACCTTATACTCCCACCCCTCCTCCAGCCGTCTCGAAGAAAGATTTCTTCACTTGTCCCAGACAGATTCTTAAAGCTGTAATTATGTTCCACACACTTACACTAAAGATTCTGCTAATAAACACTAAAAATAACTTTTAAAAATTGATAATGTACTTGGTGTTTTGAAAATGATTTTCGGAAAGAGAATTTGGTTTAAAATTTAATTAAAAAATTATGAATTGGGCCCTTTTTTTTATAGATATGGAGTAATAGTGCAAGTGTCTGGAATATATCCCTGCCTTCAAGCCTGGACTGCGCGTGTTTGTTTCCCTTTCCTAGAACATTTGTGTGACTGTTTGTCTCCTTTCTGAGGTTCTGTTGTTGGCCTCTTAGCACTTTGAATGCATGTTTTTGTTTTATTCTTGCGATGTGCAAATCTGCAGTAGCGGACGAAGAAAACTCGAGGTATGCGCATTGATAGTCAAATTGATGTCCATTTGTGCCTTTACTGCAGGTTTTTGCAAGGTTTGCTGTAGAAAATAGCAGTTCCCTTTGCTCTCAGCATGGAGGGTGGTAGCATCACTCCCCAGTAAACAGTCCCAGTAAAGAGATATATATTCACAGCAGAAGTTTTCTATTGGTCACTAAAGGAATAACTGACTTAAAAACTTAAAAACTTTTACCAGTTCATTTTCTAAAAATGATTCTGGGTCTGTATACAGGGGAATCTCTCAGTCCAACTACCCTGAAACCTCTCCTACCTGCACCCCAACTCTACCTGTTAGAAGTTGCACCTTCAATTCTACAGATTGCTGTAAGACTTGCATCCCGGCTTCTGCAACTGCTCCATTTCACTCACTGGCTAATTAGCCTCTCAAGCCCATCTCATGCTCTTTTTCATGTCAGCCATCTCTCCTTTCACGGCTCTGGAGAGCCAGACAAATGTGACTGATTTAGATCCAGGTGGCCTTGGGTCAGCTAAAGCTCACTCTGACATCACTGTCTGGCTCTCCAGGACTCTGGGAGCTCTGGGTGTGTTGTAATGTTACATTAGTAGTTGTTACACGCAGTGGATCCAACGGAACTAAATACTTGTTTTTCAGTTCATCTAGTGTAAAGCACAGCTACATGCAAACATTACAAAACACCTCCCTTTAATGATAACAAGTTTTCAGTGCTTATTTTGGTTTGGTTTTTGTTTTAATGCCCACCCACCATACATGCTTTTTCAACCAGCTCTCTGATTCTCTCTCTGTCTTTCTCTCCTTGCTTGCAATGCATCTTGGGTAGAATTGTGGAGCAAGCACCAGGATAAGCAAAAAGCTATGGAAAAACCACAGAGTAAGAGACTTTTCACACACCCAAAAAGGGGAAAAAAAAAAAGATTGGGGTGTTCAACTGCTGACTATATTCCACCCCATTATATCTCCTTTCTCAAACTGTTAGTGCTTAGAAAAGAGGCATAAAAGCTCCAAATGAATATTAAACAATGAATACATCTTCGGATTAATTAACTACAAATGAAATGTAGATAAGGTTAATTACAGGTGAAAAATGTATGTTTTTCCCCAAGTTGGGAAAAGTGAGCTTAAAGGGACACTGAGCTTAGTAAAGTAGTTTCAGTGTGTTTTAAAATTTAAAGTTTGGTTGAAAGTGTTTTTTTTATTTTATTTATTTATTTGTAATTTTTGTAATATAACGTGACTTGACCACAGCAGGCATAGCAGGTTTTTCGCTAGCTTGAAGCCCCAGAGTTTTTCGAGCGACATACTTAACCCCCACAATAAGCTCATCAGTATGTGTTTGCAGAAATAAAGCTCTGAAAACACTGGATGAGTGTTAGTGTTCATGGGGGAATGAGAAACACTTTCTAAAGCGCATTGTTGAACCCAGTCAATATTTAAAAGGCTCCAGATTTCACCTAGATATATTACTGTGAGAAATTACTGTCTTGTTTTAGTTTTATTTCACAATTCAGACTTAAGATGGCAGCCCCTCAGGGTATGTTTTTCCTTTATTTTTGACTGAATAAAAGCGGAATTGTTTGCTGTGTGGACGTCTGGCTTTAAATCCTGTGAGCCGTTGTAGAGTACTTGGTATAAAAAAATGTGAGTTTTATGTTACAGTATATTCCCTGGTTTAAACTCAAGCAAAATGCTTTTTTTTTTTTTTTAATTTCTTTCTAGTTTTCTCTTTTTTTTTCTCGTGTTCCCCCCCTGCAACCATGTATCAGGATGAGCAGAAGTGAATACCTGCTGCCCTGTCCTGCTCTTTAAAACTGTAATTTTTCCTGTTTCAAATGGCTTGCTCTAAATGATGTATTTACAGGCTGTATTCTACAGTCACTGGTATATTTAAAACTTTATAAAATGGTTTGCCAAAGTTAAATGTCACCAAAAGTGAAAAACACAAAGCGTCAGGATGTATGCGTCACCACATCTCCACCTACGAAGGTGCTGAGTAACAAATCACACTTGAAACAGAAAATGTCTCCTTTACCGTTCATCACTTTGTCTGCATGCCTAACTGCCTGTGTCTGTTGGTTGTTTTTGTTGTAACTTACGCCACATTTGCAGCACCGACTGAGAATTAATGTTGCGCTCTTGCAGTTCTGTTTTCATTTGTAATGTTTTCCCAGTTTTACTGCATTCTCTGCTTGCCTCTCGGTCTCTTCTCTGGTCGTGTGTTTAAAGATTATTTCACTCAGATAAGCACAATAGTATTGTATAGAAACATATGAAAAGTTGTTTTTTTTTTTTTTTTTTTTTTTTAAAGAGATAAACATGTATAGATAAGATGGATTATAGTTCCTTGTATTTTGAGATAATGGCAACTTAAGCCCTTAAGTTTAAAATAACTGAACATGTTTCAGCTAGTCTAATACAGTATGCTTTGCTGTTCCCAACCATAATCCAGTGTTGAATAGAGGTCGTGGGCACCTTAGACAGATGTAGTGTCCGTTTATTTGTGATGGTTTTAAGGTAAGGTTTATTTTTATGAAAACAGTCTGATAATCATGTACATTTTGCAGGTTCATGAAGTAGCAAAGCATCAGCGCTTCGCAGATAGCTGATGCAGAAGAGAAAAAGTCTCAGATCAGTGCTGATAGTGGCCTCAGTGTCACATCTGGATCCCAGGTTTGTACCGTTGGTGTTGTGTCAAGTAGCTGATTAAATCAATGTAAATGCTGTGTTAAGGATTTGGATGTGATTAACCATCACTCTTTCTGGTTGTGGACAGTCAAATGAATGAAAAACATCATCTTTCATTTCTAAGGTTTTGGATATTGGGATGTAATTTTAAAAACAGTTGGGTAAATAGAACCTGAGATATTACAGAATATACAGTATTACATGTATCCGTTACTTATACTCAAGGTGAAGCCTTGACATCAGAGGCCTGGAAGCACATTTCACTGTCCAATGCCGACTTATTTGTCTGATTTCAGTCCACTGTTTTTCCCCTTTGGGTTTACAGAAAAGTGATACGGAGTCTGTAGCGAGCTCAGAACCACCGATCCTGACAAGAAGCACCAGCCAGGACTCGGAGGCGAGCACTGTGGTAGGG
Source organism: Hirundichthys speculiger (assembly GCA_018398805.1). Lineage (NCBI taxonomy): Eukaryota > Metazoa > Chordata > Actinopteri > Beloniformes > Exocoetidae > Hirundichthys > Hirundichthys speculiger. The sequence continues at coordinate 397,204 of JAGFBZ010000909.1, forward strand.
CACAACCAACTTGGATATCATTCACTTTCTATTTTCTTTGATTCGATAAATGTGAATTTAAAAAAAGAGGCCAAAATATTGTTACCAGTATAATGTTGGTCTTAATTTTAAATTTTTATGTTTGAATTTTTAAATGGTAGATAAGCAATAGCTCTGGGGAGACTCTAGGGGCTGACAGTGATCTCAGCAGCACAGCGGGAGACGGACTCGGCAGAACTGCTCCTCATCTAACTCAGTCCAGAGGAACACTGTCTGACAGTGAGATTGAAACCAATCCTGCCACAAGCTCAGTGTTTGTAAGTTAAAGATTTGCATGTCATATTTTTCTTTATTTCTTTTTTACTTCTTTTCTCACAAAGTAGTTCTTTCAGCCTGCGGATCAACCCAGTTTATACAGTTTCTTCCTGCACTAAACGTAGCATTAATATTCAGGAAAAAGCATGGTGGAAATTTTTGATCATATCTTTAGTTAGACTTGGTCTATTATCAAATTTAAAAACTGCTATACAGTGATCCCTCGCCAATTCACGCTTTAAGTTCCGTGGTTTTAGTTATTAGCGGATTTTTTTTTCAGAAATATATAATATTAAAAAATTAAAGAAAAAATTAACCACAAAAAATAAGGGATCACTGTATAGTTTGAAGTCTGCACTTTTGACAAAAGTTGAAAGCCAGACTCCACAAGGCTGCAACTTGCTACTACGTCATCTTAAAGTGGTCATGTGATTTGAACACTTCTGCACGTGCGTTGACTCCAGAGGGTTAAAGCAGACAGAATAGACTTCATGTGTGGAAAACTGATGCTCTGATCGAAATGGGATGGAAACAGATCCAACAACACTTTAACTGTATTCATTTAAATATCAGCAGCTGTTGTTCCTTTTAGTGTGGTCAATTCAACAAACACTTGCACTCTGACATATGTACATATTTGCGGTCAATTTTATTAGCTGTTGGAGCACAAACCACATCTTGCCCTGTTTCCACAGGGAAAGACTCACACACTCAAACCAGGTGCAAAAGATCATGTTCCTGCTTTGGCAAAGGGGCTGCCTGCACAACCCATGGAGGACTTGAGTATGAGGATTTACCTTTGTGAAGGACTGCTCGGTAGGCACTGCTTTCTACATAAAATACTCTGTCTTTGAGCTTGTTCAGATAGCCTAAATGTAGGCTGATGGTTTAAGGAAACTGTTCTATGTTGTGTTCTTGAAATGCTTTCCCTTTCTGTCTCTGTAGATTGTTCTGCTTTGCTTTACTAACATAAAGGCAGGCAGAAAATTGTTGATTGGATAATCTTGTAGATATTTCAAGATCTTGTAATTTTCAGGGCAGCTTGGTGGTTAGCACTGTTGCCTCACAGCTAGAAGCTTGTGTGGGTACTCCAGCTTCCTCCCACAGTCCAAATTGGTTCTAAATTGGTTCTAAAAAGTGGTTCTAAATTGTCCATAGGAATGATTGAGAGTGTGTGTGGTTGTTTGTCTGCATATGGCCCTGCGATGGACTGGTGACGTACCCTTTCACCTGAAGAGAGCTGGGATAGGCTCCAGCAGATCCCTGTGACCCTGCAGAGGATTCAAGCGGGCATAGATAATGGATGCATGGATGTATTTGTGATTAATATGATTATATGTTTATATTATTAACAAAGTCTAACAACACTATTTGAACTTCAAGAGGATTGTAAACATGGAGCACCATTAAAATTTTCAGGAACAAATTTATTATCCAAGTAAAAATATTCTTTGAAAATGTCAATTGCAAGCATCAGTTCATAACGTCAACGAGTGTGAATGTCTTTGTTTCGTTTCTGTGGTGTGCTTCTCGGCTTGCTTTGCTCTTGAGTTTGCCACTAAATCTACTCACCTCTCTGCCTAACCCCCTCCTGCTTTGCTGCTTTTCTTCCCTCCTGCTGCTCCTCATGGGAAATTCTTCCAGGGCGCGATAAGAGCTCCGTTTGGGATCAACTAGAGGATGCTGCCATGGAAACCTTTTCTCTAAGTAGGGGTGATCTCTTGCCTTTGCTCCTTTTACGTTTGTATATGCATATATATGTGTGTGTGTGTGTGTTAAGTAAGCTAAGTCTGTGGTCAATCTTTAATGTGATGTTAGTTTTTCTGTTCTTCAGTGAGCTGCATGTGTGTGTTTAGCATTCATTTAGTCGTAAACTTCCAGGAAGTTACCCTTGTTGATTGCATGGGAACAAAAGTGAAGTAGGAAATCGTAAATATACAATTTCTTTTTCTTTTCTACTTTTATGAATATTATTTATGCTATTTCTCTTTTTCATGCAGTAATTAATCTTTTGCTGGTGTTAAAAATCTTACTTGAAATCATCTTATATGAACAGTCTTACTGCATACACGATCTACACACCAATGTGTGTCCATCAGTGGGGGGAAAAAAAACCATTATTAGTATTTTTTGGTAGTACTTTTAGAGTTTGTTAAAATCTTGCTCTGCCCTTGGAGGCAAACTTAAACTTTCATTCAGACAGATTCTGCACCAAAATTATGAATCTGAACAGTGTGGGTCCAGGATGGTAAGGTGATGTCTGATCAGGACGCTGGAGCTTATACATCAGAGCTTTCTAGAGGGGGTTGCATCATTAGCTTATGTTATCACGGGATTCCCATAAATGTGCAGAAACAAACGGCACTCTATGAGCTGTTTTATGGAGACTTGAAGTGAGAGAAACTAGAACATGCATTAAATGATTAATGTAGTACACTAGATAAATGTGAATAAAAATCCAAGGCTGCACTAGATAGACATACCAGAAAGTTTCCATAAATCAAAATGCACCATCCAATTACTGCGTTGTTCCAACGTTTGGTTCTTTAACAATTTCTAATCGGTGGATGTGATGACAGAGTGTACTTATAGTATGTGCTGCTGAAGGAGCTTTGCACATATGGGGATCTAAAATGGTTGTCTTTATGTTTCCAGGTAAGGAGCGCTCCACACTCTGGGACCAGATGCAGTTCTGGGAGGACGCCTTCTTAGATGCTGTGATGTTGGAACGTGAGGGCATGGGAATGGATCAGGGACCTCAGGAGATGATTGAAAGGTCCAGCATGTCCTCATTTTATATCCACAGTCTATATTTGAGCTGCAGTAAAGATAAATGCATCAATTTTTTGGGGCTGATTTTAGTTTTCTTAAAGGCCTAACAGACAATTCCAATTTTTAGCTGATTCCAGTCTTCTAATAAGATCTATTTATGACCATAAAAAATATTTTAATGATCTGATTGTCATTAATCAAAGCTTTGATGTTAAAACTCCAGTTTTGATCATAAGATGATTGCAGTCAGTACATTTTAAAAAAGAAAATAAAATAGATAATTTTTCATTTGCTTTTCAGATATTTCTTAAAATTCTAGGTTTTGTTATATTAGGGCTGGGCAAGTTAACCCGTTATAACTGCATTAACTCATTAATTTATTAACGCCGACATTTATTTTATTGCGTGTTAACACATGTTGCTTGTTTTGAAAAGTCTTGTTACTGGCTGCATTTGGCAGGTAAACATGTGGAAAAGCTAAAGCAGACATGGAGAGCGGTAAAAATCTGTACTTTACAGTTCGGGTAGCAACTCAGTAGGAGTGCAACGGTACAGGTGGCTCACGGTACGGTCCGTACCGCGGTTTGAACAACAAATGTTATGGCTCTTTAGTTCATATGGCAGCAGAACATTCAAATAAAAGTGCACTTTACACTACTTTTGAAGTCATTATTTGATTTTGCGTATACGATGCGATTAATCAGGGAAATCATGCAATTAATCGCAATTAAAAATTTTAATAGTTGCCCAGCTCTTAATTAATATAAATTCTTGCTGAAATTTTTGCTTGAATTTGTTTTGCAGCTTTATCAAACCCACCCAAGATTTCTACTACATTTTTTTCTTATGCTTCAAAACAGATACATGTCCCTGGGCGAGCATGACCGGAAGCGTCCTGGAGGATGATGAAGACAGACTTCTTGCAACCCTGCTGCATAACATGATTGCTTACATGCTAATGATGAAAGTATGGAAGCCTGTTTGTCAGTTCAAACATGAAGCAACAAAGTCCTTTGCTTTATTTCTCTAACCTCATTGTGTCTGAACTTTACATACAAGTTTACATTTCATGTTTGTTTAGGTAAATAAAAATGATGTAAGGAAAAAGTGAGGCGCTTGATGGGCAAGTCCCACATTGGCCTCACATACAGCCAAGAGATCAACGAGATACTGGACAAACTGGCTAACATGGTGAATGTTTCCTTTTGTAATTCATTTGGCTCAGCCTCTATCAATTTTCTTTTTTAAAGACTTAAACCAAATTATTTGTTTAGAATGGCCGCGAGCTGTCCATCAGGCCCAGTGGAAGCCGTCACATCAAGAAACAAACATTTGTCGTCCATGCTGGCACTGATACCACGGGAGACATCTTTTTTATGGAGGTATGTAAAGTCCAGACGGTAGGTGTTATCACTAGTGGAGCCTGTGAATTGAAACTCTGCTCTGCTTGACAAGAGGATACCTTTTTTTTTGTTTTGTTTTTAATTTAAACACTAAAGTTTCCTCATCTTTGTTTAAGGTATGTGACGACTGCATAGTCCTGCGCAGTAACATCGGTACCGTTTATGAGCGGTGGTGGTATGAGAAGCTCATCAACATGACCTACTGTCCCAAGACCAAAGTGCTGTGTCTTTGGAGACGTAATGGCCAGGAAACACAGCTCAACAAGTTCTATACTAAAAAGGTCAGAAATGACGTCCGCTGACATAGCTGACTTTAGGAAAACATCAGTTATTGATTGATATAACTTCCATCTTTTTATTCTAGTGTCGTGAACTCTACTACTGTGTTAAAGACAGCATGGAAAGAGCCGCAGCAAGACAACAAAGCATTAAACCAGGTAGAAACTTTTAACTAACTAGCCTTTTCTTAGGAATGACTTGAGTGTGATGCCTGAAGAAATTTAGTTGGGTGTAACAGTACTCATAGTCTAGTTTCATAGTTAAATACATATTTTTAGTCTAGTTAAATTTTAATGGATAGTTTAGGGAGAATATAAGCTCAACTGCAGTGTCTCCACTTTTGACAGATTTAAAAGCTTTGTATAACACTGGAGTATTTTTATTTGTTAAATATAAAACAAATTAAATCAGTAAATGGGACATTACAACTAAGCAAAGTGGAAACTATCGTTCCCTACAATCCCTCTCTCAGGTCCAGAACTGGGCGGTGAGTTCCCGGTTCAGGACATGAAAACCGGTGAAGGTGGTCTGCTTCAGGTCACACTTGAAGGAATCAACCTCAAGTTTATGCACAGCCAGGTAAGAGGCCAGTACCACAGCAAAGAAACTGCCACTCGTCTCATATAAGGGCATGAAAATATAAAATCACTCATAATGGTTCAGACTTCATCCCATCCTTCTGTCCAACTCTTTGCTCGGTGCTCGAACTTCATGGGCATTTACTTGTGTTTTCCTTTTGAGGAAGAGTCCCTCTTGGTGCTTTTGCTTTTTTTTTTTCTTTGCTTCTTTTTTGTTTTTACTTTCTGTTCTTTGTGTGTTTGCATGCATGTGTTTCTCACTAAAATAATACATCCTGCCACACAAGTTTTCTTTGACATTTGTGGTGCTCAAACCTCATGTCCATTTACTGCGTGGGAGGAGATGATGTGTTGATCTGTGTGTGTTGTGCAACACTTGTAAGACAGATGACCTCAAGCAGACTTTTCATTAATAATTGGCTATGTAATAGCAACTTTGACTTCAAGTTTGGACCCTTGAACATCACCGTGTCTTGTCCTCACATTTGTGCAGGCAGTGATAGTTGGGGCTCATCCATTCCTTCAGGTTGAATTAGAGTACAAAGCTGTGACTGTACAATGCTGATTAGCTTGAATAGACTGAAGCATCTGAAAAATCAGAGCATGGAATCAGAGCATGGAATAGGATAGTCAAAGCTAAAATCATGCCAGAAAGTAGCCTATGACACAACCTTACAAAATTTTAAAGGCTTAAGAGAGAAATTCTCTTATATTATTAAAAAAAAAAAAAAAAAAAATATATATATATATATATATATATTTTTTTTTTTTTTTAAACGCAAATTCTGTTTAACGCCACTATTTTTTTAACGGGAGATTAATGCACACACATTTCTGTAATATGACCCTCGGCCAATAAGTGTATTTACAGTCAACGTGTGGGATAGACATGGCGACAGGAGAGGGTCTTGTGAATGGTAAGTTTAGCTTTAAGGTGCTGCCAGATGGTTCTGTTGACAAGAAATACGTTATTTGTATTTACTGTCGCTGTGAATTGAGTTACCACCGCAGGACGAGGTCAAATTAGTTTCACATCCGACATTCTCTTTTTTTTTTTTCTCTTAAAACGTTAATAGCGTCATGAAAACGGCACTGATTTCATCCAGGTTGGTATCATTCTGTAGATATAAGTATGCCAGACATTTCACAAGTGTCATCAACCCTCCAAGCTCAGTGAGTGTGGCGAAAACTGGCTGAATGTCCTTCTGAGTACCTCGCTGCTGCTGTGGACTTTAGAGAACGTCAGCAAATTAAGGGTTGTGTTTACTCTCGTGGCAATCTGTCGCAGTTATCTTGTCGCTGGTATGCTGCAGTTACTTTTGATTTATGCTCAGTTTTGACGCACGGTGTCCGCTATGTTATTCCACTGCACAACGCAAGAGGTCCCAATCACGAACTACCTAAACTTACTAAACTTATCTCTTGCGTTTTTTGTTTTTTTTTGCGTTCTTTTAGTGTATTTTTTCGGGGCTGCTGCTTGACCGCAGTAAAGCCTGATTTATACTCGGAAATCAGGTCATCTGCGTATGTGGCGCAGACGACGCAAAGATGCCCCCCCACCTTACGCAGACACTCCGATGCACCTCCCCAAAATTGTAGGTGACCACAGACAGTGCTGCAGAAAGGAGAGAAAGGAGGCCTCTGATTGGTCAATTCTACATCCGGGTAGAAAAGAGCGTGTCATCGAAGAAATGAGGAAGTACCCACATCTGTACGATTCTCATTCTCCACACTACAAAGACAGCACATATTCTAGTAATTCATGGAGGGAGATCGCGATGAATGTGGGTCTAGATACGGCCGAGGCGGTGAGGAAGTGGAAAAATGCAAGAGATATGTTTAGTAAGTTTAGCTAGTTCGTGATTTTCCCTCTTGCGTTGTGGCGTGGAATAACACAGCGGAGACCGCGCGTCAAAATTGAGCATAAATCAAAAATAACTGCGACACATTGCCGCAAGAGTATACACAGCGCTTAAGAAGCATGATGAATTAAGCCCCCAAGAAGTACGGCAGCATTGGTGGACTTCCGGTTTTCAAACTAAAGGCTTAAAATAAAAATAAAATAAAGGAGATCCCTGTGACCCTGTATAGCAGCGGTTCCCAAACTTTTTTAGCCGCGCACCCCCTTCTATGTCTCAACCGGGTTGGCGCACCCCCGATCCCCCACCCCTTAAAAAAAAACACAACAAGCTTTATTATAGCCATATTAAAGTCGCCATGTTTATTCATGCTAAAATGACCAGAACACACATATAACATAATAATCACAATCACAACAATGCGCTCTCGCATTTAAATTAAACTGAAACACTGTAACACAGTTCCAATATAATGAAACAAAGTTATGCACAGGCTTCCACTTTTAAGAGCAAAGAGGATGGATGACATGCTCAGACTCAGTGGCAGAAAGCAGATAAGTTGAGGAAAATGTTAGAATACTTTGAACATTGAACAAAAATTGCAGCAAGTTTAAATGACCGTGGAACTAACACAACCCGTCATCATAACACAGCATTGAGCATATTTGCGAGAATGAATAAAGTAAAGTAGAAGCCACAAGCTAGGTGCAAATGCAGTGGTAGAAAAATATAACTTCTTCTTCTACGCTTCACTTTAAGATGACGTGCATTTTGAATAGCCTGCATTTATTTATTCATTAAAATTACAGTTTTTGATTTAAATTTTACAAAGGAAATGTTTATTTACACATCTTTATTGTGTGAAAAAAAAAAAAAAAATTATCAGACCGCCATTACATTTTTCATCTCGCGCACCCCCTAGAGGCAGCTTGCGCACCCCTGGGGGTGCGCGCACCCCACTTTGGGAATCCCTGCTGTATAGGATAAAATGGGTATAGATGATGGGTGGATGGATGGATAAACAGAACATTAAAAAAAATTATCACGAGTTAACTATGAAAATATTGCGATTAATCGCAATTAAAACATTTAGTCGGCTGACAGCCCTAATATATATATTTATATAATGTGTCCAAAAACTAAGATTAGTTTTTTTTTTTAATATAGAAGGACAAATAGTAAATAATCAACATTAAAGGAGCTAAAACTGGTGTGTTTTTGTCATTTGTAGTTTAAAAAAGAAAAAGAAACCAATAATCACTGCTGCAGTCGGCAGTAATTACTTTATTCGATTATTCACATGTTTTGAACTCCAGCCACAGAAATCAGTAATAATATTTATAATTGCATTTACTTATGACTCACATCAAACAGAAAGTGATCTAAAACATCAGTTGGTGCATCTTTAAACCAATTTTTTTTTTTTTTTAATTGTTCTTCAACAAACATTTTCATAACTAAAGTAAACTGGTGTCAAAATTCCTGCATCTTTTTGGCTTTTGGTTTTTGGCTTTTTCCATCTCTGGCATATGTGAAATGCTCAAAGTAGAGTACTGAATAGTCAAACTTGTTTTCTGTTGGAACTTTGTAGCTGCTGTTATAATAGATTGAATATGGAAATGACATCAGAAAACCTTTTTACACACATACATCTTATTTATTTATTTAACTACTTGCCCCTCAGTAGGAACTGTAATCTAGGGCGAATTCAGCCTGGAGGCTCTACTTACAATGACTAAGCAAACCATTGTAGTGATTGGAAAGCAGGATTGGGAAGTTCTGCAGTGAGATGGTGTCAGAGACAACATCCCTTCTAGTTTTAGGGTTTCCTGTCCATCAGTGATTGCCCTCATTTATCTGTTCTGCTGTGTGAGCAAGTTGCGTTGGTGCCAGCCCTTGTTGCTGGAGGAGGAGGCATGGAGGGCTGTGGGGGACTGAGATGTGTAAAGTCCAGGAAAACAAAGGTGAATCCAGTTCTCAATACCCTAGTCAAACCTGAAGCCCTCTTTTTTTTTTCTCCTTCCAACCACTTTTTGGGGCTGAATCCTCTTGTAATGTTTTTTTTTTGGTTTTTGTTTTTGTTTTTGAATTATTGGCTCCGATTCTTGATCTGAATCTGTACGAGGCTCCTGTGGATAGCACCCTCTCGGAGTGTCGTCGAGTGTTTGTGCTCTTCTGTCCGATAATAATCCAAACCATTTCTCTCCCATGCTCTCTCCCCCTGCAAGGAGCGGAAGGTACACAACCTCTGCTGTGTTTGCTTATTAGCAGTTACATCTTATTGGGTTCCTTTTGTTTTATCTATCTTTTCTTTTCTCTTAATGTTGTAGCTGTCTGCCGAGTCTAATTTTCTGTCTTTGTCTTCATTCTGTACGGAAATTCCATGTATGCATCATATGGGCCATTTTTATTTATTTTAATTCTACCTTTGCTGTTCACAGCCAAATAAAAACCACACATTTCCCCCTTGTGAAACACTTCATAAGTGAAAGGAGTCATTTTGAATTAGCAGTGAGCTTTGAGCAGACTAAATGCTTTTCTCCTCATTGCCCATGTATGCGTTAAATCATGGAAACTTCTCGTAGCGTGCTTTTCTTTTCTTTTTTCTTTTTCTTTGTTAGCTTTTAAGAGCTTGCATTCCACCTGTAGCTGTTTTTATTTTTTACCTTTCATACTAAATAAAACAAGTTTAACATTTTTAAATATGAAGTGTTTTTCCTCATATCTGGTGTTGTTGAGTTAATAATGTTCTGTCTTGTTTTGTTTGTTTTTGTTTGTTTTTAGGTTTTCATAGAGCTGAGTCACATTAAAAAGTGCAATACAGTGAAGGGAGTCTTTGTCCTGGAGGAATTTGGTAATTACACCATCTATTGATTCTAGGCCTGTACTCGGCATGGCAGTAACTCAGCATCATGGCAATTGTATTGATGAGAGCTTATGTCTGCAGGTGATTAAGTGATGATGAATCGTTATGAGGGTTGTGGGTTTTAGTCACATTGCAGCATTAAGAGTGTCATCTCATTTAATTCATGAAGGAAGGTCAGAGTTAGCGAGAGAGGGGCTCATTTGTGGTAATATGTAGGTATCACCCCATACAGCATCAAGGATTTTGGGTATTTAAACCTGCGGGCAGTCCTCTAAAAGTCAAACAGGTTTAGTTCTCCAATGGTGACCTGTGTATACATAGGTCAAATGGTGATTTCTTGGTTGTGAGAATGAACAATTTCACATACCAATGGCATAGTATCACAAAGCAGGCTATAGAGAAAGAAGCAGCACAGATGAATAGAACAGAAAATATTTGCATTTTAACAGCTCTGCCTTTTTCAAAACCTCTTACTGTACTACTAGAGCGTTCAAATTTCTCCAAAAATAATGCAGTTCATAAGACAGATGGAGTGGTCATATGACTTCCTTCTGCTTTTACCACATTGTTGTTGGTTTATGGTGGAATTTTCTGTACTAAAAACTGCAGTGCATACTGTATACTACATTGTAAGTGTAGTATGTAGTATATGGTTTCATGTTGTGGAAAATTGCATAATAATTTAGTAAGACTAAACTAAAGAGATGACTCTCTGTCTTTTCATGTTCATTCTTTCCAAAGAATGCACACATCTCAACATAACGGAGCCTTCCAGACTGTTGAAGTGCTTCACAGAACCGAAAACAGGAAGTCAGAAGAAAATAAAAGATGAGATAGCGTTGAAATGCTCTCTCTGACAAGTTGGCACGAGTGTTCATCAAAAGTAACATTCAATACCGAACAGGTCAGATCATCCCGATGAAGATTACTAAGGCCTGAGCAAAGCATAGAAAAACAAACAAACAAACAAACAAAAAAAGTTCCCGGAAACAGTCTCCAGCAAAAAGCAGATCTTTGTTCACTAAAACCTCTGTCAAGTTGGAGGACCAACTGGCACACAAACATAGTACCCCACTCCTCAGGTTGTTTCAGGTATTTCTGAGACTGCCCCCGAGTGGCTGCAACATGCCATAACATGTAAATGTGCTTTTATAAAGCAACAGTGCAGGACGGGGCAGAACCGAGTTCAAGCCTCAGATCTGTGGAAAAGGAACTAGACAGTTGGGAGTGGATTATGATTATAGCTGCATTTATCACATCCAAAAAAAAAATCACATCCAAACCCTCGTGCAGATGGTTTGAAGTGACCTTATTTCTTGAGATGCACCTCAGTGTGGATGCTGTGGCTGCTTAAACAGATTTTATATAGTCCTTCCTGTCTCCATGGTTACAGACTGCATACAGGAAGAGGATGAACTCTTGTGTCAGAGCAGCTGTTGCTGCCTGCATCGTTCCTCTCACTTGACAATAGCCCACTAATGTTTGGACACAATTGTGATTGCATGTAAATGACAATTTGAAGATTAATTTTTAAACCAAAATATATATGACCTGTTTTAAAGACTTTTTTTGGAGTTCCACTTTCTTTTCAGCTTAGAGCCAGTGATATTCTTTGGCCAAGATAGAAGTTAATCATCCAGGTTTCTAGTGTAGTGAGTTGGATGCTTTTAATATATGAACCATTGAAATGAATGGGGGGGGGGGGTTATCTATGTTGAAAAAAGGCCTGTAAATATTTTTCTAGGGAGTAGATGTCAGGGAGCAGATGTATTAAAGCTGTTGTGAGCAGTGTTAGAACATCCAGGCAGGAGAGCAGGATGACTCAGGTTGATGTTGAGTGTCTGACTGGGTTACTGTCGTGCCTCTGTGCTGCTTTTGTAATGTTGCCCTCATCTTTGCCACTATGAAAACCTTCATTCTCCAGCAGGTAAAGTGTTGTCAGCTTTCTTCTTCAAACTAAATGTGTGCAGATTATTTCATCAGCCGATTCTTACATCGGTCCTCACCTTGAATCATTCATTTTCCTCACATCCTTCATCACCTTTAATTTCAGAGATCAGGCCAGACTCCATCCCTCATGAGGTCACCATTTTTCTGACTTTATCTCTAAGTGGAGATGTTTTCTGACTAGTTGGGGTTGAACAGAGAGATTTAGTATTTCTCAGCCCCCTTCATCCGTCCATCTCTCCTCTGTCTGGGTTCACAGTTACTAATGAAAAGTCCGTCTGTCCCGTGGACAGCGACATGGTCCCGGGTCAAAGGAGTTTGGCCTCTTGTGGCTGCTTTTCTGTGCCGTCCTGTCAGTCCACTGGTGTGGAAGGGTTTTGGGAGGGAGGTTGTCGTCTGTTTTTCTTCTTTTGTTGTTTTTCGATTTGTAATATCTAGCAACCTTATGCAGTCTCTTGTTATAAGACTTTTTTCTGTTTTTATTTGTCCTTGTCATGGGCCATGAATGTCTTACCAACAGAATGGCTTATTAACATGAACCATTCCCACTGGCATTTGAAAGATTAAGTTCTGATTGGTTCATTGGTTATGGTAATTATAATATATTTAATATCAATTAATTTTGGCTAAACAAAAACTCAAAGAGCATATGTTGCTTTTGTTATGGTCTTTGTAAAATTAGTGTACTGACTGTTATGGTAAGCTCTTCTTGGCCCACATCTCATTTCACATCTTGTTGAAAGTCCCCCCTCAAAAAAAAATAGAACCCCCCCCCCCCAAAAAAAAAAAAAAAAAAAAAAAAAACCTTCAAACAACATTAATGCGTCAAAGTTCCTGCTGCCTTTGAATTCTTTGTTTTGTCTCTTGCACTGGCATAGTTCCTGAAACTAAAGAAGTGGTGATCCACAAGTACAAGACCCCCATGGTGAGTCCCCTTCTCCACTCAGAGCTTTTACTTGCTTTTTGTGTTGCCCTTTAATCACTTTACTTTGTGTAATAATCACCAGTTTAACATTTTGAACACCAGTAACACCAGTTGCATTTGTGTGGACCCATTAAGTTTGAGACCTGAATCCAACACAGAAAGATGTTTGAATCCAGATAATTGGATGGTTGTATGGTGTTATTTTGTTGGGAATTTTCCCAAGAGCCCAGCATTTTTCTGTTGTGAGCATGAAGTGATGAAAATAATGCAGCGCTGCCTGAAAGTCTGTGAACTCTCGCCTATAATGTCAGATTTTCACTGTCCAAGTTCTAAAAGAAGATAAAGAGAATCCAGTTGGTCCTTTAAGACAGAACTATTTCATACAGGAAATGATCCGGTATTACCTGTCTGTGAGTAGGAAAAGCCAGTGAACCTTTAAATTCAGTGTCTGGTGCAACACTTCTTTTCATGGCAGCGACTGACTGAAACAGTGATTCATGTCTGACCCACTTTCTATTGAGATTAATTTCACCTGCCCTTCAGCTTTTACAAATATAAATCACTGTTCACTACTCAGTCGATGATGGTAGGTGATCATTCTTCAGGTGTAGCAAAACAGGTCCAAGCCATGATGCTACCTCCAAATTTCACAGATGGGTAGGTTCTCATAATAAAATGTAGTGGAATTGATCCCTGGAGAGCATCAATAACTATTTTGGGTTCAGAGAAATCTTGTTTTTGTGAAAAAGCACTTGGACACAAAGGTGTTGTGAATCCCAGACTTTGATAGAAAAGCAGGGAGCCACACCTGACTGAAAACACCAACATTTAATTTCAACCTTCAATTAGCTGCCAGTCTTCATGGTTCTCTAATAACAGAAGCAAATATAATGGTTTTGTTTTCTAAAAAAATTTTAGTTTTTCATGCTATTTGGAATATAGTTTGTCCCACCAGTCATAAAGATTTACAACGGGTTGTGTTTGTTTAAAAAATATTTTGTTTCATGATGCTATTAGGGGTGAAAAACTCACCTGCTTTTGTTCCTTATATCATTTATAAATAAAAGCAGGTATCACCTACTTGTGACATCATCCTTTTTTCTCCCCCTCCGCAGGCACATCAGATCTGTTACTCAGTCCTCTGTCTTTTCTCGTACGTGGCGGCAGTGAAGGGGAAGGAGGCGGAAGGAAAACCCAAGATGCTGTCACCGAGACCACTCCCAAGCTAGTCATCACCCTGAGCCCCCCCCCCCCTTCTCTCCCCCCGCTACATTGTGCCTCTGTTTGAAATGGCATCTCAGCTCGTAAACCAGACTTTTGACAATCCCTTACTTTAATCTAAGCACACAAATTTCTGCTCTCTCCTTATGTATATATATAGGCCTAAAGCCTTTTGAGTTCCAGTTGTGTAGACATGTTTGGTCTGTGATGTCGTGTAAATAGTCCCCCGCTGTCGTCCAACTAGCTAAGTGTTTGCCTGCCCCCCGACCTCCGGAGAAGTGAGTCTACTGTTGTTCCACCTGCCAAGAACTGCTGTTTTTACCAAGACAAGATGTGAGGGATTTCCCCGAGGCACAGAGTGCATGCAGGTCCCGTGCACAGCCTTGACATTCACTACAGTGATGCCCCCCCCCCCCCCCCCCCCCCCATCCACTCCTGTCTCCGTATCCCTGTCTCCGTACTGCGTGTTATTCTGTGATATGTGGTTACTGTAAAGATCAGTCTGTCCAAGTTTAAGTGGGTGAAACATCCAGAGACGCTCTTATAGTGCAGGATGTTCCACGCTGACAAAGCTACCGTAAACTGCGCCAGAGCAACGCATGGAAACGCTTCTTAATGGTGTTTGAACCCTAAAAATACTGTGAGTGTTCTCTTGCCCTCCATTGGCCCACCAGGCTGAATTACTGTTCTAGTTCTACTGTAAGATTTCTCGTCTGTGGTCTGCTGTTATTAAATGCATGTTACTATGAGGATCAAAAATAAATATTATATATATATATATTTCTATATATAGTATTTATTTAATATATACATATATGATCTGTAGATTTGTCCGAAAAATGTTAAACTGTTGATTTGCTAGATGTGCAATACTTAAATAGTTAGCCATTGCCAGAGCCAGTTTCTTTTTTTTGAGTTAACTGGCTTTCACAGAGTGAAGAATGTAAGAGTTTTATTTATCCCCCCCCAACAGTGCATTGATTGATTGATTATTCTGATTTTGGTGTGACATGTCCCTTCAAAGTGTCCTCTAAAGGTCAATCATGTGAGGAAGAAAACAGATTGTGTTGCTCTTGGGTGAAAACCATCATCATCAGCATTTATATGAAAGCAGGTGTTTTCAAACTGCAGAAATAGTATCGTCATCTGCTCCGTTTCTCAAGTTCTCCGTTTACCATCTGAACTTCCTCTGCAGTAAGTGACTAATACGTCCATGATTGTGCACGTCATTTTTGTGCCAACTTTGGAGGAAGCTCAAACCACTGCTGTCATGTTTACTATTTTATCGTTGTAAAATCAGCTGGACATTTGATATGTGCAAAGTAACTACTTTCAGATCTGTGGTGTTAAAATATGTTCAGGCATCTAGATTATAGCAGGGTTGATTTTAGTTAGATAAGTCAGGAATACATTGATTAAAAGTGCGTTCATTCAGTGGAGATACAGTATCTGTCAATTGATTTCTCTTATGTCCCTTTTTGGTTAGCTTATGCGCTTTAACTTCTGATGAAGAGCTGTTGTTAATCTTAAAATTTGAATGTGAAATTAAAAAAAAAAAAAATCATCCAATGTGTGGAGAAATGGATAAACACAAGGCTACAGTTGCTGACAGAAAATAGGAACTGACTGGGCCTTAAAACTAGAAAAGAAAACTTCAAATATTTCCATCAATTCAGCCTTAAACATTTTTAAGTTGCGACTGAACAACATGGTGACCAATAATGACCTTTCAACAGCTTTCGCTCGTCACACTTATTTACGTTATTAAATTACTTTAAAAGAATTGAAAAGGTCCTAAATGGTGCAGTGACACAATGACACTGGATGGAGAATCATAGGACAAAACACCTTTTTATATACCTGCTGATGGGGGTTAAATTAAAACAAAAAAACACTCCAGTTGAAGGTTCTGTCCTGTGACTGACCTGCCAGATGTGTTAAAGTTAACAGCTGTAATTCTCTGCTTCAGGAAGAGATCGGAGAGGAGAAAAGATGCATCCACTCCCATAACTTATCCATCAGTTTAAGCCACAAGTGTGTGTGCCTGTGTGAGCGTGCATGTGCAGATGTGTAAACGTTTTCTCCAGATCAGCAATATATTGGTAGAGCTATATCACTGGAAGAAGTTTGATTTTGAGCCTGTCATGCTTTATTTTTAGTTTAGCTGTGCAAGGAGACTGTAAAGATGGTGTTTCACAAGACACAACTTCATCAGAAGCATTTCTGAAACTGATCTGAGAATCTTTGCTCAAGTTAAAGGACTTTTTTTTTTTTTTTTTTGGTTTCTTAACTGGAATATTACAACTCACCTCTGTCATTGTACTTGAATGGCTGCTGTTAAGAGAGAAAAAAAAAAGATGCCAGGTTTAAGTATTCCAGTAATTGAAAATATTTATAGAACATGTACAGCTTTGGCAATATAATAAAGGTGTCCCAGATGAAGCTCGTTGTATTTGTCTTTTTACAAAAGAAAAATTTGTTTCACCAAGTGGCGTAAAACATACAAGATTCTCAAAATGCAAATTCGTTTCAAGTTTTTATGGCACGAGCAGCCTTTATTAACAGCGATGGAGACAGGAAATCAGGGAAGACATGCAGCTAATGAGTGTTGAACCTGTGAGCAGCTGCAGGGGGACAGTAGCCCCCAACCACTGCTACTGGGGGGGGGGGCAGCTGATAACAGAAAAAAAGCTAAGTTCTGGCAACTTGAGCTGCCAAAAGAGGAACCATTACCTGAATTCCCAAACAGACCACACCTGACTTTATTTTTTCCACTTGGAAAGTTATTTCACGTTGATGTCAAATGAATAAAATGGGATTAAAAAAAAAAAAAAGGCAGAATGATGGCAGTGGAGAAAATGTTCAGATTACATTTACATTTACAGTACATTACAGGGCTCATCGGTTATTGTGCAAAAACAGTTTTTAATTCACAATGAACTTTTGGTACTTCAGTGCTGGAGCCAGGATGATGCTCTGGTTTTGCAGGAATTTTTTCTTTGAATTTTCTCCACACATCTTAACACCAAACTGCTGTGTTGCTCCCGAGGCAGTAAAACAAAAGCTTTGTAGCACCAACAGCAAGCTGAAACAGAGAAGTTAATGTGGCCGAACAGACTTCACAGTTCTTTTAACATGTCTACTGCTGTAGCTTAAGGGAGTTTTGATTTAAGACTGGAACATTACAGAATTAAGGGAAAGTCAAGGTCACATGATAAAGGCAGTAAGGAGGTTTAGATCCAAGCATAGCACAATATACAGGGAACCTGTTTTTTTTTTTTTTTTTTTTTTTTGGCTAATCCCTGTAAGATCATGATACAATAAGCTTGAGGAGGTCATGAATAATTACTGTCACACAGAATTCAAAGAATTATGAACAGAAAATATTGTCTGCATGGAAACGAGGCTGTTATTCTGTAAACAAAGTCTTGGGGCCACATCTTTTGACCACAGTACTGGGAATGATAAATTATTTTTAAAAACCATTATGGACAATGTATAAAACTTGGAAAAAAAAGGTCAGTCCAAAAGGACCCTTTAACCAAAATGAAGGTGCTTTTGTTCATCTTTGCATTACTGAGTTGCACTAACTTGTTTGGCGGACTTGTCCCAATAAACCCTAGATCAGTGGTCAGAGATTCTGTATCAGTGGCTTCGCATTGTTGTGTCCTAAAAGCAACATGCTGCATCTCTGCAAAGGCTGGGACTCTTCCTATTTAAATATGGCCGTGTCTCCACAATTCACATGTCTTTGTGGACCGCTTTGCGGAGAATCCGAAGACGAGACATGACTTCATCCCAGTCCAGGTAGGCGCCCTCCAGGAGTCGTAGCTTATCTGGCCTGCTTATGTAGCTCCTCCTCCCATGCAGGAGACGCCAGTTGTCAAAGGTCACAATGTCACCTGGAACAGAAAACTCAAGCTCAGATACACGGTGTAATTCATACCTCTGAGGTTAAGGGTGTACAGGTAAGTCGCAGCAGAAGACAGACTGAGATTCTGCTGCTTGTGTGCGTTTCAGGGTTTTCTTTTTCTTTTTCTTTTGTTAAATCTGAAAGAGAAACCTAATTAGAAGTCTTCAGGCAGGTTGTAGACTTGTATTTGGGGAGGGGAGGAGAAATCCTTCAGGTCTTTTCCCTGTCGTCTCCTGACTGAACTGCAGGGTGTTGTATGACTACAACACCGAAGCCACTCAGGTTGGAAAACTGCTCTCTTCTTGGATTACTTCCACACCTCACAACCTCTTAAGACTCACACAATCACATATTTAACCTTCAAACTGGAAATTAGTTTATGAAGAATTTTGAAACTGATAACTTGGAAAGAAATTATCTGCAATGACAGTTTTCATACCTTGAAAATATGCACTCACACCCACTTCACAACGTTAAAAACTGGTCCTCCCAGGTGTCTTTTTCATGTTTTCCAATGATTGTAGTCGTACTATTGTCAAACAGAGAGTGATCTACTGCAGTGATCTACACTGTCAGTGTATTATGAGTAGCATATATGAAAGATTCACAACATTATGTTGTTTTTGTCAAGCTTTTCTAAACTATATGTTCAGTCAACATTTTTCAGAACAGAAACTGAAATGTTTTGCATAATGATTGCAGTAGAAAAGATCAGAGCTGCCCACATCATCCACACTGAGGCTTTGAGTCAAGTACAGGCTGTACATCCTGCTCTTGGCTCTGCCTGTTTCGAGCAGGTTTACAGACTGTACATGTCACCCAACACTTTTCTGAAGTTTAAGAACAGGTGCATTTAAGGGTTTCATGAATGACCCATAAGGATGAAAGCTTCCCAATGAGGAGCTTGAAATGATGGCATTCAAAATGTAATTTCTTCTTCTTAGTCCCTGGATACTGCAGACCTTTTGCTGAGTAGATATTTCAAAGATTTCCCCAGCATTGGGCAACTTGATTTGTTCTGCAGTGATGGAGATGACAGGGACATCTCTAATGTCACCATGACCTCAGTGATTACAACCATGTACAAAGATGCAGATGACTACCAGCGCATGTTTTGTGTTCTTTAGTTTGTTTCATCTTTTTCTATTTTTAAAGACATGTCCACTGACCTGGCTCCATCATGTAGGTGACCACATTCTCTGGTCTGTTCATGAGGTCCACGTAGGCCTTCAGGGCCCGGTAGAAGGGCTGGACCTGATGTAAGGGGAGGTCCAGCGCTGAATCTCTGGTGGCGTTGTTGAAGTTTATCCTCACAACTCGGTCCTGTGCGTCAGTACTGGTCAGAAGAGAACAACGGAGGGACAAAGTTCAACGTCAGCCTGCCATTCTGACTTCTCGCCAAGTCATTTGGATAACGACTGTTTCTAGAACCATTTTGGTAATACAGTAATTTATGTACAAAACCCAACAACTGTCAAATTCACTAGCAATTGATTTGGTCACTACACTTTGATACTAGAAAAGCACTCTGAGAGCGCAGAACTCCGCCAAGTGCAACAATTCCCCCCTGATTCAAATTTAAAGAGTTTTGGGCAACAATTAACTGAGATATTGAGAAACAAAATTTTCAGCCCCATTGACTGCAATGTTATCAAAAATGTGAAAGTGATCCCGAATCCAGGATTTCTTCCAGATCACAGCCAAAATAAAATTACTTTTCACATTTCTGACAACTCCTGAAAATTACATCAAAATCCATCTTGTACACAGACAGACAGATAAACGCCGGCAAAAACATGACCTCCTTGACGGAGGTAAAAATGTAAGAAATATCTCCACTAGATTTTGTAGGGATACAAAGTCAAGGTAGACATACTCATTCTGAACACCAGATGGCAATGTCTCATTTCAAATCACAAACTCTTCTTGGAACATCACTGCAACTGGGTTTTTACACCATTTTAGTATTTCCTGCATCCCAGCACAGAAAATGTTCTGAATGTGGCTCAACGGCGACCTGCCCTTCAACACGTACTCGATGATGCAGTTCTTTGACTGCAGCATGAAGTCGCAGTAATCTGTCCCAGTGTCCGTGAAGTCCACCTGCAGCGAGCTGAGAGTCCTGAAGGCCTCTGGGTCTTCTCGCTGCAGCTTCTCAGCCATGTGGAAGCCATCCACCACCTCGCTCTCCCCTCCTTCCTCAGCCTGTTTGATGCAGTGCAGAAACTGCACCTTCAACATCCAAACAAACACATGCTCAGTTTACAACTCAAAAGTGTTAAAGAGCAAGAGCCAGCCAAGATTCATAAGTGATGCCATTCCTGTTTAGAGCATTTTAGTCCTCTACACAGGAAAGTTGGATTTGACTTACTCCAGGTGTAAAGTGCAATGCAGGGTAGTCTGTATGCAAGCTGAGCTTCCCTGAAGTGTAGGCAACATTGTTTGCCATGGGTTTGTCCTGGACCTGCCATGTATGCCTGAGAACAATGATAACATTCATTAATTAAACCCACTTTAATTATTCAGCTTCGATTTTAGAAGATCAGCAACGACAATTAGGCCGTAAAGAGAAAAGGATGAGATGAGATGAACTTCGGAGGGATCCCTGAGGGGGAAGCGGCGCAGCTTAACAGGAATGCTAAGACCACAGACTCTTAAGCAGATGACTCTTCATTGAGATGCAGCAGCAGTCGAGCACTAATGAGGTAAAGTTATCTCCCATGCTCTGTGTGCATGCCAGAATTTGGATGAAGCCCGAGTCACTGATCGGCTGACAGTCTTTATGCTCCACACCTCTGTTCCGACACCTATGGTTTAAAAAAGCTGGAATGCAATTAAGTTGTTTTCCTCCATCTCTACCTTCAAATAATCAACACTGCAATAAAAGCAAAAGAGATGAGTTCTGGTGTGATCAAAGGGCTAATATTCCCTATTAAAGCCAATATAAATCACAGCCACGGAGGAATCAATGGTGGACATTTTATCCAAATACCAGTCTAGAGCAATCTCAATACTTCTGTCATCAAAATGTCTGATGAGTTTTTGGATTCTCTGCACTAAATCCCTTTATTTATTTATCTTTTTTAAACAACACAAGTAGGCTCAGCTCCAGCTAAAACATCTTCATGGGGGTGGTTCAGCTGCTTATCATGTTGTGGGAAGTCAGACTCATCAAGAAGCAGCTTGGCTGATAATGACGTGAGCAAAATAGAGATACATCACAAAGTCTTACCCGTAAAATGTCAGCCTTAAATAACCGATCCTTTCAGCGAGCCTGGCCACTTGGCCTTGTTCTACAGGAGCTCCTTTCAGGTGAACGATGCCAACACGACGCAGGGCCAAGAGCCAGGTGAGCGCTGCCTTATCATCATGGAGCACTTCGTGATAATCGGCTGTGGGAATGCGCAGGTTGGAGTCCCAATAATAACGATCTAAAATGAGAACCGGGACACAGACAGACAGAGGAGCTCGTCATAAAGAGTCTGCGCTGTCCTAAAAAAAAAAAATATATATATAATAATAATAATAATAATAATAATAATAATAATAATAATAGAGCTGGTAGCTTTTCATGCGAAGTGGAATCCATTTTCTTCCCCCTGTTGGGAAACCTGTGCTAGCATCTTTTTAAAGGAGGGCCTGTTTCTAGTGCACTTCTGTGACGTTTTTGTTCAAATGAATAACACAGATGGACACAGATGGAGTTTGTGAGCTTTGTTGTCACTGAAGACAGCTTGGTGTGCTCAGTTAAAAAAAAATGGACCAGAATAAACCAGATATGCAGCAGTGATGAGTTACCTTTAGGATTTTTGTTTAGTCTGGTGTGCTCTAGGTAAAGATAAGTGGGTCTACAAACACAAAAGCTTTGTATCAAATAAAACATAATGGACACTGAAATTGTCTACTCTTAACAAGCATATTTAGTAGGAGCGACTACACATGATAGATTTCTTGTAATCCCAACAAATAAAACAATGATTATCCTTGTTCCCCCTGCTGATTGGAACCTATGGCATTTATAAATGATGCAGCCCGCCACAGCTCGCAGTAGTCTGCACACATGAAGATGAATGTCTAGCTGTCTCCATCAGACAGACAGAAGTGGAAAAAATCCTTCCATAGCTCTCCACCCAGCTGGCTCCACTCCTTTTTCCATGCAGCCCCTCTCTCTAGTGACTTCCAAAAAAACAGCTGCTAAGTACATTTGCAGGAAGAGCAGGGTTTAACAGCAGAGGATGTGTACCTGGCTGATGTTTACATATCTTTTATTATCCCAATATTCCAACTTAAGGCAACCTTCAAAAAGGCCACATCATAATCAGATTACAAAGTTAAAGCTTGGAATTGATGGACACAGGGTGAGTCTGCTCAACTCCATGCATCATTTATCCTTACCTAAAGGCTCTGAAACCATTAAAGAGAAATGTGAGTGTTCACGCTGAGGACTGTGAAGATTCAGAGACATAACAAAGAGACTTCAGCTGGTGATATGGAATTTCAATGTCTTGTCTTTTAAAGGCAGTGAGGCATAAAGCGCACACAGATGCTACATCAGTCAGAAACACGGTTATCATCATGACTCACAGACCTCCCTCCAGGCTGTTGTCACAAATGATCAGTTTCTGGCTGCACAACTCAAATGGTCAAGAACCTGCAGCTTGTTAGAACTTGTCATTAGGGGGTAGAGAAACAAAGAGCATGAGAATCTGGAGCAAAAGGCCAAGTCTGAATGTTACAATTACTTGTGAGACCGGACCTGAATGACTTGTACAGGCACCACGTCGTTTCAACTTTTCAGTTCAGGGAGACAGTTGTAACAAAGAGGTTACGACTGATTGCAGTCTGCATATGCATCAGCTGTGCAGTCCTCGCTGTTCAGGAGGAATTTTATCCTGGAAACTTATCAAGCCTGCTGCTATCAGGAGGGTTCACAGTGTCCCTGCTGGGTTCAACAAAATATGAGAAGTTCGCTTAAATATCTGCTGTCTAATCATGTAATCTGCACATCGCATCAGCTTGCCTTTGACTCAAGAATAATAACAAATCTTAGAAGTGAAGGATGAAAGGAAATTCTTTTAGTGTCAGGTCAGACTGGCTGCAGATTAAGGCTCTATAGGGGTGTTTTCAACTCAGGTACTGCTGATACAAATCCAGTCAAGTTTTCAACAGATATATCCACCTTTCTGTTCGAGATTAATCATTAGTGTATTCTTACTGAGACACTTTATTTAAAACTTCACTCCATTTAAATTCAGAAGAAAACATATGAGAAAGTTTTAGCTACTTTTCAGAATTATATTTTTCCTCTTTAAATTTCTCTGATCAGAAACTGGATCTATTTGTCTCATGTGCAGTTGTTCAGAGTGGCTAGAAACACATCCTCCATTACAGTCAAAGCCACTGGCAGGGTTAATGCACCGAAACTAAATGGGTCTGCACTTTGTCAGAGCTCCACTTCTCCATCACGTTTCATGAGATTCAGCCAGGCCATTCATATGTAATTTACTGTTGGCATGGAAGTCGACCTGCAAATAGGTTTTATTAATTTTTTTTATTTACTTACATTACAACGGAATTCTTTAACAGCTCGTTAAAATGAACTTGTAATCAAACTTTAATACTAGTTCTGTCAGGACCACTTAGATCAAATAGACTATTCTTTTCAGTTGCTGTAATTTGAATTTGAGGGTACCACTCTGCTACAGGAACTTTTAGCCCTTCTATATACATACATGGAAAGCCTGAGGCGGTGAGAGCAGCAGCAGAGGCCCTCGGGGTAGAGAACAGAGCAGGCATGACTAACAGCAGACATGACATTGAAGTCATACACAGTCTGAAAATAAAGAGATGTGGGGGCGTTGTAAAGCAGCCTGAATGAAGGCTGCAATAATAGCAAGGCCTGAGAAGCTTAAATAACATGCACAGTATGAGATTTGTCAGCTGGATGAAACAGAGTATCCGTGGGATAATGGGGGGCTCAGTCTTAGTTCATCAGAGCCACATTAGTCAGAGATATTATGATTTTAATTTCTAGTTATTCCTGACTTCCCATTTGTATATCCATGAATATATATATCTATACCCACTGCCCACTTTATTTGGTATTCCTTATGCAACTGCTGGTTGCCGCAAATATTTAATCAGTTATTTGCACAGCAGCTTCTCAATTCAATTCAAAAAATACTTTATTAATCCCCCAAGGGGGAAAAAGTGCATGTATACATGATCAAGATGACCAAGGGGTCAAAGTGAGCATTGGAATTTAAATGTCATTAAGTGACTATAAACCTGGCGTGGTTACTGGTGTTAGGTAGGCTGGTCTGAGTATTTCAGAAACTGCTGATTTTCATGGATGACCATTCCTAGAGTTTACAAAGAATGTTCTTTAAAATAAATAAATAATTCAGTGAGCAGCAACACTCTAGATAAAAAAAAGCTCTGTTGATGCCAGATACCAAAAGGTCAAAGACCAGATGGTAGAAGTGCAACAGTAATTTAGAGAGATACTTGTAAAGACCAATGTTTGCAGAAAACTATCTCTGAATAAGCAATATCAAAACCTGAATATGATGATACACTGCAGTTGCAGAAGACACTACTGAGTGCAACTCCTGTCAGTACCAGAAACTGAGCCTGCAATTCCAATGGAATCAGCAAAAAGGGACAGAAGAATATAGAAAAGATGTTACTTGTCTGATGCTTTTTTTTTTTTTTTAATTTCCTGCTGAAACATTCAGATGATTCGTTTTTTTGTGTTGTTGTTTTTACCCAAATGTCTGACCTGCTGAAGCTGATTTCGGTGGATACCAAAATCTTAAAATTATAATCAAATGCCTAGATTACTCTAGATTACTCCAATGATGAAAAGACAGCAGTGGCTGCAGGTTACATGCTTGACTAGCTTTATCTTTAGCCTCTTAGCCTTTGTTAGCTTGTTAGCCTTTGTTAGCTTAACATTGAAAATGTTCAGCAAGGTGAGGCTCTTTTAAAAGATGGATTAAGTTTGTAGTCCTAAATGTTTTGGTTACTTTTTCCTCAAAGGGTCTGCCTTTAAACGTCCTCAGCATGCTAAAATGTGAAGCATGTTGCAGTTATAGCAAGGTATATCTAAGAAGTGACTACAATATATATTCAGAAAACATTCAACCTTGGGACTGAAACAGATATTTGCAATTAGTGCTACTTGCTCTCTGTAACGTTCAAGATGAGACTTCCAGAGAAAAGGAAGTTGCTCACCTCATTGTTTTTTTAGGGCCATGTACGCTGCTAAATCATAAATCCATGATGTCAGCTGGTCTCCCATCACTGTGGATGGGGATTAACACGGAAACCTGCTTGGAGATGGGGACATCCGATCACAAGTGGTCACAAAGCGTGGAGAACCACTACTGTGGTTCACTCGTGGTACTGTAATACCAGAGTGTAAACTGATGCATGTTTATACAAGGGTTAAACAACCACCATATGACTGGTCTGAACCCAGCATGCTCTCATTTTAGCTTCAGTATTCTGCAGCTGTAAACTCAGTCCAAGAAAAGCCCAAAATATCTGTCTTTTACCAGTACAAGCATACAAAAGCATGTGGAAATGTGTGTCTGAGTTGTGATACTAAAAGCCCCTCACTCAAGGCTAATTTCATATTTAGTTTTTATTTTTTTTGGATAGAGATAATAAATTAGATTCAAACAGCTAAGTCATTTTACTGAAACAAATCTGAACATAGTTGTGATGTTTAAAGTAATGTTTAAATATGCTATTCTTATATGATTTTAGTTGTTTGAATTTATCTAAAGAAGAACTGAAACATTTAGGGAAAATGTATGTTATGTACATGCAGTAAAGAAGTTACTACTATAACAAAGATAACCTAAAAGTTAATTTCCATCTGTCGACTCTTTGCTTCTATTTTAAGGCCTCCACCAAGTATTAATCCATCATCCACTGGTGAAATGTGCTTCCATAATTGACATATCTTGCATAACTTAAAATACTTAATAGCTTCAGTTTAGAAACATCAGGGTTAACCACATAATATCCAGGCATATAAATGGCTACCTGAATTTGTAGACATGACGGTTTGTTTTTTTTCTAGCTTTTTTTTTTTAGATAATCCAAAATAGGGAAGACAACTTCTGTAGAGCACTTCAGTTTACCCCCCCCCACCACCACCACACACACACACACAGTGACATGCTGAAAGAAGGCTGATTAGGTTAAACAATTTTACATCATTAAAAAGAAAAAAAATCCACACTTTGATGTGTTTTTTTCCTCCTGGAAAAGCACATAATGAAAAATGTAGCAAGCTTTTCTCCAACCCATCCTCTCTGCTTCAAACATCTAATTTTATAAAATGTGTAGGACAATATAACATCCTGTTTGGGAACTTGTTTATATCAATTCTGACTTATGTAAAACAATTTTCTGTAAAAGGACAAGCCTGCACCTGAATTCAATACTGCTGTGTGTGTGCTGTGTGCATTGAATTCTTCAAAGTTTTTTTTCTTTTTTTTTGCAAAGAAGGAAATTCCTGAAGGATTTCATCTGTTCAACATCTTAATCCTATCAATCCCAGAATTTTGAAAAAAAAAACAAAAACTCTCAGTTATATTCTTCTTTATATAAACACTGTGTACTTTTGCATTTTTTAGTGTATATATACCCTTTATGTGTGTACGTCACTGGAGATGTCAAAAAAATAAATCCACTCTCCACTAATCCAGCTATAACACCTATTTGTAAAATTTACCAGGATGACTAAGCTGCTGATTTCTGCATTCCCAGTTTGAAAAGAAAGTGTGACCTGTTTTCTCACTGGATGTTTGCACAAGCCTCAACACACTGATCCAAACTTCACACTCTTTGCATCTGCAAGTTTAGTGTCCCAAAACTCAACCAAGCCTTGTGGTAGTTTGTCAAACTGTGTCCTTTTTGGCAACCTATGCTTAATGTTTTCATGGTAATTTTAGGTGCCAAGAAGGATGTCTGCCAAAGAAATGAGAAATCGGATCATTAAATTTCCACAAAGTCTGATGTGAAAGTGTTGAAACTTGAAAAGAGATGACAAAGAAGTGGGATTTCACCCAAATATAGCTCATCTGTGAAGGGATTATAGGAATACAGTGAAAAAAGATTAAAATGGTATGTGGGTGAAAATAAGTACAATTTGTTAAAAATGGCCAATTCCAATTTTCTGGAAAAAGTGCCTAACTATCACTTCCGACATGTCTGAGCTGCCTAAAATCATCAGAATCCCATTACAGTACACTACACAGTAAAGGACTGTGAAAACACACTGGCTGGGGTTTTGAATATGGATTCTTCAAATTCCTTCAGGTTGATAACAGAGCACATAGATGTATATGAGGGCATTTCTTTAAAGATGGTTCTTCTGGATTGTAAATGGTGTGTGAAATGACTGACATGTTTTGATCACATAAAATTTCCACTGAAAGACCTTCACAGCTCGTTTTCATAGGACTCTTTCTATCAGCTGACTAATGGTGATACTGAAGATTAAACCTGGTCCAGATGGCAAAAAGGGAAACACCAGCCAGGGAACTGACAAATCTGCTGTTCAAATGAGTCTGTTTTTGAAGGTAAGGGACAGATGAGTCAGTAAGTTTCCAATAAATGTCCAATTCAAATGAAAAACTAGCTAATGGAAAATGCAGGTAGTAACATAAGTAAAAAAACAAGTCAGTGGTTTTTAGCAAATCAAAACCACAGCGGAAGTATAAAAAAATTAATAAGATTATTCAAACTTTATCTAGCCTCAAACCTGAAAAGAGCCTCTTCAGACAGTAGCAACTTTGATGTGCTAGTAACAAATTCAGCTGTAATTACATAGTTTTCCCAGGCTGGAGCAGGTCAGCACATGACTCAGATTGTACAGAGACGCACTGCATGTACAGTCTACAGTAATGGAAAACTTCAGGCGTTCCCTGGGTGGAAACTGAATATACATTTACATTTGTATGGCAGCTCAATGACCTAAAATAATTCACAATAATTCACAAAGAGGAGTGGATGGAGTCAAGTATCTCACTCCACCCTATAAAAGCTGTTGCCAAGACGAGAAAAAAAAAAGCTGAAAATTTGTAGCTGAAAAGTGAACAATGGTTCTGAATCTGTTATTTTGGCCAAATGCATGTCACAGACATGTCATCAAGGCCTCGACTTCAAGGCAAAAAAAGGGGTCAAGTTTCTGATTAAAATTTTTTCATGACTTTCCATCCACACCTCAGATCAAAATGCGTACCTATCAACAATTAACAGGAACTACAAATTACCTAGTCCCCTGTAGGGTAATATTTTCAACTTTTCAACATTTTCAAAAGCACTGTCAAATTTTTGACCAAAGAAATGCGTCGTTTATCTGGCTCCAGCTAGTATCATGGGACATTTTTGGCAGGCAGAAGGAGAATATAATAAAGAACAGCTGTTATAGTGAAATAAATCTCATCACACCTCAGGTGAGATGAGATTTTCCAGAAATATAATTTCACAAAATGTCATGAGCATGTGCTCCTTTCAGTGTCCAAGTTTTTTCCGTTTATTTTCTTTTTCAAACATTGACAGCACTACTGATAAGTGTTTAAAGTACCAAACACAAAGATTGAGAGCTTAAATAAAATAAAAAATTAAGCATTTTATTTTACTGTATACATTTTGTAATTTTTGGTAAACTA
The DNA here is from genome assembly GCA_018398805.1 of Hirundichthys speculiger. Taxonomy (NCBI): domain Eukaryota; kingdom Metazoa; phylum Chordata; class Actinopteri; order Beloniformes; family Exocoetidae; genus Hirundichthys; species Hirundichthys speculiger. The sequence goes on from JAGFBZ010000909.1 coordinate 425,952, forward strand.
GGTCATATCAATTCCTGTCTACAATTACAAGTCACAAGTGGATAGAAGGAATGAGAAACAAACACCATTTATAAATGATCAATGTAAACAGATTGAAGTTTGTTTCTGTACAATTAAACTTAAGTCAACCATTGCTTTTTTTCCCCTTTATTCCTTATGTGAAACCACACTCAGTGATACTTCTGCAAGAATCCCATGACATAATTACTCTGATCATAACAAATGACTTGAGTTGTTACTAAAAGCAACGTGCCACAGTGTCTTGTTGAGGGTGAATGTTGATGCAACATCTTGGAAAAAAGACTGACTAAATTTACAAAATATACATTTTTGGGTATATTGTTACATTCTGAAAAATCAGGTTAACCTCTTTTATATCAATCTACCAGTGACATGAAATTATTCATGCCTTCTGCCTGACTAAGCAAACATGACAAGCACAAAATAGGACAATTGTGAGAATGACATGGTTCAAAAGCATTTGGCAGGCATTGAGTAAATCACTAACAGATTACTTGGTGGAGAAATGCATTCAGAATGACAAGCTTTTGTTGTTCTCAGGAACAATTCAATATCCTGACTCTCCTTACAGAGACACGAGAGGTTATACATTCAACATCTATGAATGAGATGTACTGTTTATATAGTCTATAATGGAGATAAAGGAATTTGATTGAACAAAAAAATGTTTTGAGAGTTGCCTTGTCACATAACTTTTGACTAATATTTATCTGAGGAGTGCCACTAATGGCCAGCCCAACAGAAATGCTCTGAAATTACCGTCAATTCATACACTTCTGACATCTGTACCCTTTGCCTTTTCATAGAACAGAAATAAAATATATCAATCCATACTGACTTTGATTCACTTGGTGTTAGGAGGAATTACATCAACAAGCTTAGTGACCCCTAATTCCCAGACTTTTCCTCTGAGAGGAACATTAGCTTGTCAGACAAATTGCATGGCGGCCTGTTTAAAAGGTTCCCAGCATCTCAATCAAAACCACAAATGTCAACTTTATTGTGGTACTTAGGGAAAAGTCCATCTGCCCAAGTGTTTGGATAAAAGGTTGCTGGGAGTAAGCCCATAATCAGTCTTTAGTATTGTGTTGAGCATGAAATTCACATAGACTGATGGATGGATGGATAGACTCTGATGTTGATGGTGAGGAGTATAAACTTCAGTAGGGGCCAAAATTATGTTAATTGAAGCAATTTAGAGTCTGCTTAGAACTGGATCAGTACTTGGATATTAAGGACAAAATAGGCAAGTGTTAGAAGTAGAGGCCATGCACTCTCTTCCTTTGCATCTACTGACAGTAGTTTGCACGACATCGGTAGACAACTTGTACAGGACTTGAACAGTCCTCATTAAACATTTTCTGTCACAAAGTTAAAATGACCTTGGTTCGTCAGGAAATGTGGTAACATTTTTTAATCTTGTCAGGTTGAAATAGCATATTATTCTGACATAAATCGACTGCCCCTCCGTGTCAGCATTAATCGCCATTTTTCTGCATTTTGCTAGAAACTACTTTGATTCACACTGATTCATGTTCTTTTAGTCCCCAAAGAAAGTTTACAGTCCTAACCAAATAATAATTGACCTGAGGTTCATTTAATTCCAGATTGTTAGTTTAATTTTGAACATCTTTAGAAATACATACAAAGGAACCAATTCTGTAAAAAAAAAAATTAAAGTATTTCAATAAAAGGTCTGCAGGTTTTCATATAGTTAAATACAAAAAGCACACTAGACTAAAGCCCTGCCAATAACTGGTTCCCTTCAATAACATTTATACTCTGAATCTTTGGCAACAATAACAGCCTTCAAATATTTTCTTTTTTTTTTATATCTTTTTGCACCTGTGTATTGTTAGTGTCTGTCAATCTACCCATATCTAGGCCAAGGTCGTTAAAGTTTGCAAAAGTTCTTTGTACAATGTCACATTTGAGCTATGTCTAAAGGTTTTCAGTGGGATTCTGTTCAGGACTTGTTGGCCAGTTTAATCAGCCTCTTTTCAACCAGCCATTCTTCTCTGCTGTTGACGTAAATCAGGGTCATCCCCAGAAAGATTAAAAATCTCCACTTCATATCCAGTTTTCTGATCCAAAGATGTTGGCTTCCTTTGATTATAGAATATTATTCCTGAGAGGCAAAGGGTAATATTTTGAAAGTCTTTTACAAACCTGAGCACTTTTTTTTTGGTTTGTTCGTTGTTTCATTTTTGCAATAGCTTTGCCGTTCAAATTTTCTTGGGATCAATTACAAGAAAATATAAGAATCACTGCATATTTTTTTTCATTTGAATTTCCCTACTGTCCCAGCTTTTAGTCAGTCTGGGTTTTAATCATCTACACAGTTGTTTAAACTGCCGATTCCACAATAACACCTCTGTTGTGAAATCTGATTGAGTCCCAAAGCAACTCTGAAAATGATGTCTATGCTTTTCTGTGTAAGCAGTAAAAGCTGTACAGTGGGATAATAGAGAATAGGTAAAATGTCTGTGAAAAAGCTTCAGAAGCTGGACAGTGTGATTTGACTTCCTGCTACATGGATCTGCAGGCTCAGGGATCTGTTCATTCCCATGAAAGGAAATACTGACAGTGGTGAGTTTGTATTTTTGTCAGAACATGCAGCTATTTCTTCGACCCTCTAAATCATTTTTCCATATGGCAAATGGCGGTCCAAACAAGTCTCTTACATTTAAACAGCCGCTGGCCATTTCTCTCCTCCACTTGCCACCATATGGTATTCTTCAATTAAGATTTGATTGAGCAGATGTGTAAGGTCATTAAATCAAAGATGCTGAGAAGCTATGTGCGATCTTATATATTAAAGTACACAGAGACTTCCTTGAAGAGGTTAATAAAAGGGTTAACAAAAATTGGCACTTCCCATTTGAGAATGACTGAAAATAAGAACTGCTTCACTGGTTCTCAAAAGCTGGCTTGAACAGCTGCTGCCTTCGCCATTTGAAACACGTGAGAGAAACAAATTCTTATTCCAGACAGCTTCTTTATTTATGACTGAATTATGTGAGACTATAAAATTATGGTTTTAACAGTTTATATTAATGTGTCCTTGAATTGTATTATTTCCATGTCTCAGGGCTGAAATACATGTTGTGGTTTGAGATGTGCAACTCCATGGTAACAGTAAAAAGCAGAAGAAAAAAAACATTACCTCAGACATTAAAACAGAAGGTGGTACAGAGTGAATAATAACCCCAAAAGTCCAATTATCATATTGACCTCAGTGTCCTTTTTGGACTACACTTTTACTGCTGAGAACACTTAAACGCGCAGACTTGGGCCTATAAAAATCTAGGTGCACTGCATGAAAAACAAAACAGAAATGTGGACTTGGCTTCAGTAAGGTAGTGTGACAGAGAAAGAAAGAGAGAGAATCTGAGCTTAGTCCTTGGGAGTGAATGCTGTGGATCGTATATCTTATGAGAATATAGACTTTTCTGGCATTTTTCAGAGCAAGGAATTTCAGCCTAATGCTCAGGAGGAAATAATTAAACCCAGAGAATGTGTGTCATCTTTTATTGTGTTGTGCATGAGCTAAGCATTATCTTCCAGGGGTGCTCCTGGCTTAGAGCTAAGTACTTAAAAAAAAAAAAAGAAAAAGGCACACAATATGACTATCCATCTGTTAATTGCTATGAGGGGGATTTGTTTACACTTCAGCATGAATGGGGGAGTTCTACAAGGCAAACACACACACACACACACACACACACCCTTAATCAGTCTGCAACAGACCAAGAGCCACTCAGCCCTGTGGGTCCTTCAGGACCACGTGTGTGATCACAGTCCACTCCCCGTTCGGCTGAAATGCTGCTACCTTGTTTCACAGCTGAAACTTCTCCTTGACAGTCTGGCAGACTGTAAAGTGTATTGGGGCCGTCGTAAATGTACTGAAAAATGAGTTCTCATAGTCTTTAGAAAGTCTCCTGAACAACCTTGTAATGTTACTGAGAAAAAAAAACACAAAATTCTACTGCAAAGCAGTACAGTTTAAATCAGGGGCATCTTCCTTTTTCTTTTTTTTTTTTTCTCCAGGGAAGAGATAAGTAGAAAAACATACATTGAGAGTCTTTTACACAGCTACACTCACACAAACAGTCACACACAGTCGCTGCTAAATGACATATCACTTCAAGCACAGAAACACTTTCTTGACAAATGTTTACATCAAATCAATTCCTTCTATTGGTGCAGGCCAGTCATTATCTTTTACATTTTAATTTAAATACATAATTCAGGTTTCCACATGACATAAAGTACTACAGACACCAAGTTTAGATTTTCTACTGTTTTGCTCATTGGTTTTACATTTTTTGCGGGGGCTTTACTGGTGCTTATTTGACAGTGGTGAAACACCAGCAGCAAGGACTCAGCCTCGGTACACGGTGTGCTGACACAAACCAGTGAGCTATGTGAGGAGCGTCTCTATGAGCTACTGTTGGAAAACTGCAACTGAACAACACTGCACTTGTAAAACTGACCAAATATGACTACTGAGAGTGGACGGTGAGAACACTGCCAAACCACTCAAGGTGAAGAAAAAAAAGGCACAAAGCTACAGTGTTTGTGATTTTACAACAATGTGAAGGGATTGAATAATTTCAGGTAAGATGCTAACATACATTTTCCCTGAAATGTGGGCTGAACTTTATTGTGGTAAAAACAATGTAGTTAAATGTTTTGTTTTTGAAAAGGGCCTGCCAGATTTTAGTTTTTATTTTTGGACTTAGATCATCAGACATTAACTTCAAGTCAATATTCCATGACGTCCATAATGTCATCATATGGTTACAGAAGATGAAGATGAAGTGTTAGATGTGACAAGATACCTCCTGGTTGGCTGATAAATGGTTACAGCTTTGAAAGCAACTCATTCAGGACAACGTTTGTTCTTCCTTTTAATCATGAGACAGCTGTGTTGTGATTTATGGTCTGCTTTAAAAATAATCCCTTTCCCCATTGTGTCAGTAACAATTAGAACATAATCATTAGTTTCAGATGAGAGTAACCTGATATTCACAGCAACATTTTGTCTGCAGTTATGTGAATTGTGTATCACTTAAAATCTCATCAGAATGCCATATTCCACCTGATCATTACGCCATTATAAATACCTTTGTCAAGTGATGCATTTTGTTTATGACATCCTCTTCTCAGGCTTATATATAAAGAAAAGCTTTATGTTCAGCCGATTACATCCATCACCACCATATTGTGGACAAACATAGTGTTAGTAATACTAATGTAAATTGCTATGCCATCATGAAATGTCTCAAGAAAACTCAATCTGTGAGTACGTAATACCCACCTTCATGTGCTACCCTGTCTCATTTAAAAAGGCAGATATCGTATGCACACCATGGCTGTCTGATGTTCGTCTGAATGAACTCAATAAGAACATTAATGTAAATGTGGCCAATATCTCAATGGAGGTGCTTTTTACAGACGGATGAAGCCATTGACGCTCCATGTCTCATGTTTAAAGAGGTTTGCTTGGAACTTTATTGCCTACACTTAAACTTATATAGTAGCCAAGCAATAAATTCAACTTTTGCGACTGTTATACGGATTTTGTTGAAACTGTTATAGAGGTGAAAGCACAAACTTGATGCATTGACACTAAAACTCATCAACTGAGGGAAACCCTAAGTAAAGAAGGGAGTTCATAGCAAGAATGTCTAACATGCAGATTTACTCATTGAGGACTGACTCACTGTTGAGGAAAAACTCCTCTTGCACTGCTTGTCTGGCAGTGGGAGAGAAGCAGCGTTTCTTCAGCCACTCTGCATCAAACACGCTCATGTGCTGGTCAGGCCACACAATAGAAACCTGAGGAGAGATGAAACCACATTAATCCAAGTTTTCCTTCAACCTATGACCATGTTTTTACCTCTTATTATTTTGTCATGATAACTTATCAACTGGGAGTACACAGTTTTCCTTTAAATTAACAAAATACAAAATCCTATAGTGTGACCTACTAAAAGATTTTCACCTTTAATTTTTATGAATTCATAGTTTGATTCTCTGAAACATTGGTCTATCTTTGAATTGTTAAGCTTGAAAAGCATCTTCTCATTAAAAATAATTAAAAGGATCATTTTTCAAATACAGATTTTCCTTCATTATGATCTCTGTTTTAAATGCTTGTAGATGCTTTCCACCACTGAAACCATCATTTTGAAGCTTCGGTTTCTACACACAAAAGGGAAGGATGAAATCATTAATGAGATATTGGAGACACATGTTTACAAGTGAGCTATGCAGTAAATCTTGATACGGAAGCAGGAAATAATACAGCAAACTTACTGCACTCAATTTTCATCAACAAAAGCAAACAGTAACTTGGCAGGAAAGTCATGTCAAAGGAATCTATTTATCACTGCGTCCTATTTCAGAAGCTGAATGCTTAGAAAGACATAGATCACAGTGGGCAACTTAAAGGTCAGGCTGAGGGTATACGTCTGCCATAATTACACTGTTTCCCTTCACTGACCTCCAGTTTATCATCAGCAGGTCCTCTGAACTAGTCAGCCGTTACTTAAATGAAACATGTTTTTTGACACCTAAAAATAAAGACTTGTGCTCTTTAAGATTAATACACTCTGATGTAACAAACAATAAAAATGAAAAAAACATCCAACACTGGAAAATAACATAAGGGAAACATGGATTCAGAAAGTGTGTCATGGAAGTTAGGGCTGGGTGATATGACCTGAAATCAATATCTCAATTACCGGAGCAAGTTACCTCAGTAATGATTAATGAGTCCATTATTCTAGTATTGTTTTATTTTATTTTTTTTTAACTCATAGATCACTGACAAATCCTTTCCTGCAAACAGAATCAACTATTAAAACTGACATATTTTTCTAATAAAAGAGTACATATCTTTAACTGTGAAACAAGTGAAAGGAAGCACACCCAGATTAACTATATATGGTCATTAAAATTAATATTTCAAAGAAGAGAGAAAAATTAAAGAATCAATAATCAATGTAATCTTGCTCACATTAATTATGAGTGTCGGTTTTAATTAATTGTCCAACCCTAATGTAGATATTTCATTTGGACTCTATAATGATAGTTTATAGGTATAGGTACAGGGAAAGGTATCTACAACAACCTTTTCAAATCCCAAAAGGTGGCATTAAGAAACATTTGGGACCAAGGTACTTTCCTTTTTCCTTTGTACCTCTTTTGATCTATTTAATCTTTGTCATTAATATCTCTATATCTTTTAAAGTAGTTTGACCTGTACTTTTTCAAAGTTACCAAATTCATCTAATACCAACTGATTATTTGCAGACACAGGAGCTGGCCAACCATAAAATCAACTGTGAAATCCTGCATACGCTAAAGTATTCTCAAGTCAAATGTGAAGCCATCTGTACATCGGCCAAGGTCTAGCTGAAATTAGGTCATCCAACAGGACGGTGATGCCAAACATACCAGCAAATATAAAACACACTCTGATATTCACCTCAAATGTGGGAGTGGAACTGAACTGAAGCTACTTTGTGGAAAAGAGTGGGCTAAAGTTACCAAACAACAATGTGAGAGCCTGATAGCATCAAAGAAAAAATAACGCCTTCAAGTGATTGCAGCTAAGGGTGGCACAAACTAATTAACTTAGTTTTTCCACATACTTATTAGCATTTTGGTTTAGTTTTTCATTGAATAAAGACAAAATGTAATGTGCCTTTTTTCCTTAATGGCTGCATTTACCCTATTTTAAGATATGACAAGAACCAAAAGATTTTTTTTTTTCAATGTGTCTGTAATATTAAAACTGCATTTTGGGGCCTATTGTATAACGTTGGTTCATAAGTCCATGACTTGTGCTCTAGATTCTGATCTTGAAGGACATAACTTCTGTTTATCGTTCTGGCTCCATCAAGTCTGCTAAGTTTTGACACGTAGGCGTCTAGAGATCTTATCCCAAGGTCTTGATGTTTTCTAGGGGTGCACGATAACTATCGGGCTGATAACAGGAAATTATGACGTCATCCCGATAGGTCCGATATCACGACGAATAGCCCCGATAACATATATTTCTGTCAACATGGCAGTGCCTCGCTCCCTCTGAGCCTTGAAATGACCGATGTTCTGAACTGTTGTGAATGTTATGTTCAAGTAACGTCGGCATAATCAGAAAAATGATTACTTCAATAAGGAAAATCAAGAATACCCCCTCATGCCACAAAACAACTCGTTAACTTGGTAATAATTTTGGTAGTTGCTGACTTGAATTGATATTCGCAGTATTTCCCCTCGTGTTACACATAAAATAAGAAAAAAATAGAAAAGGCTGAAATAACGACTAGCAAACGAGGAAACGTCAGAATTTACGTTACACCTTGAATGCAGCATGCATTGTGCTGATCACAACAAATATGGTGGCGCGGAACTTCGTTAAAGTTTCAGAAGAAGATAGTTTGGTGGTTATTTGTGACAAATCCTCCGAGCGAATTCTACGAGGAGGGAAGCACAAGCACAAGCTTTAATACGTCAAACCGGATCGGCCACCTACAACATAACAATCGCTTCCATGGAGTTTTGAAATAGCGCTAACGGAAGCTAATGCTAACGTGCGCAATCCAGCAGGAGTCTCTCCTCCCCTCCCTCTCCTCTCCCTCATTCCTCTCATCTAAAGCTTCCATGAGATTAAAAAATAAAAACTACTGAACCTCATTTACTTTAATTAAAGGTATTAATTTAAATGGAACCACAAGCCAAAATCCTTTAAATGTTAATCTTTTTCAGTTAGTAATTCTGATGCATGTATTTCCATCAGTTCAAGAAGCCTTTATTTTTTTTTTTATATCAGTCAGTATTGCACCTTATTTAAGTTAATGTGAGATATCAAATAGGTTTGTTTGAAAGCTTTAAGAAAATGTTTGAAAGGCTTGCCGATAGTTTTTCATTGGAAAAAATAAATATCTGTTCATATAAAAAGTCAAAACTATTTTTGGTTTTGTTCATAGTATTAATGTAATGATCTTAAGTATATGTGTGTGTTATCGGTATCGGTATCGGCCGTTAGAAGCTGAAAGTTATCAGTTATCGGTATCGGTTTTAAAAAACAGTTATCGTGCATCCCTAATGTTTTCATGTGATGTTTAAAGATGGCTGTTTCCTACTAGCAATTTCTCATTTTCAATCATCCTGCATTCTGTGATGAGTTTAATGACCTCTTGATTTTGTATACAAACTGGAGAAAAAAACCCACTTTGCACCTCTGTCATAGTCTAGTGCATTGTTTAACTGCCGATTGACTGCCTTACTAGAACACATTAGTGTATATACACTTATAAATAAGATATACCCAAATTTTCAAATTACAGTGTTCTTATACAAAAGCTTAGAATTGAGAGAGAGTCCATTTCCATTTCCATGTGAGCAAGACAATGTCCGAGGAAGAAATTATAGCAGCAAAAACATAATATAGAAATATGTTTAAAGTGAATATACTGAAATAAAGAATAAAACATGTTAACAGTGGCCCAAATTAATTAAAAATTTCTCTTTAATGCAATGTTAAAGGAATGCTGTGGAACACATACTAACATCTAGTGGTCAATTTGGAAATACAATCTCAGAAAAATCTACGATCCAGTGTTTTCAGATCTAGTGACAGCAAAAAAACAACCAGATCTATAAAGGTAAGGGAAGTTTATTAGTATAGCACCCTTCACACATGAAGACAACTCAAAGTGCTTTACAAAGGGATCAAGATGACTGAACGATGAAATAAAACTTTAGAAAATGTAACGAATAAAAACAGCAAATAAAATGCATTATAAAATCACTAAAAATAGATCTGGGCAGATAAGGAATAAAACAGAGTTTAGAACAGAGAAGTAAAAACAGTACCGTAAAATCAGAATAAACAAAGATTTAGGAAAACAGCAGAGTTTTCAGTTTAACCTTTAAAGTGTCTAGAGTTGGGGCACATTTAATATCAACAGGAAGTTTATTCCATCTGTACTGCAAACAGCCTGCTGAGTCACTACTTAATGTTGGTATATTTCTTCTTAGTGCAGTTTTATCTTTTATCTTTTCTACGATGTGATCTTCACTGCTGTATTGTACCCCACAATGTCTTGTCTGTATGTATCCTGGTGAGCCAAAGATGAATTTCCACCCTGGTGGACAATAAAGATTTATTATTATTAGTAGTAGTAGCTAAATGCAGTTTCACCCTGTTTGATTCTCACTTCAGGCTCTTCAGGTTCTGACTGTGGCAGGCTTGAATCCTGACCTATGACACTTTGCTGTGTTTCTCCCCCTTCTCTCTGCCCCGCTGTCCTGGCTCTCTCAACTTTCAATAATAAAAATGCAGTTAGAGCTGCAAATCTTAAAAAACAAACAAACAAACAAACAAAAAACCCAGGCATCAGCTAATTAATGCATTTTTTTTTTCAGTTTGAATAATAAAAATGGCAGTTATCCACTGTTACTACCCATCTACAGAGGAAAATTGTTCTAGCATGAGCGGTAAAAGCACAAACAAACAGCCTGAGTCATTACTCAAATTTAAATTCAAATAGGTAAGAAGAAGTCACATCCTGTGGGTGTTGAAAAAATGTTATTTTGTGTCAGGAGTCAACAGCAGATCTCATGGTAATGTATAATAGTGAAATCAATAGCACTTCGACATGTGCAGCAGGAAGTATTTATACACAATGATAGTGTACAGTACTGTGCTAAAGTCTTAGGCATCCTTAGTCTTATTGCTTTATCGTGATTTTAATAAAAGTCCTATTTACCTTATTCCAGATTTAGTCCAGTTCCAGGGGAATGGATGCATCAGAGTAAGAAGTGGATGAAGGGATGTAATTATCGTGCAAAGCTGTGGGGGCAGTGTTGTGACCTCAGGTGGCTTCAGTTGGTCAGGTCTAAGTTCAGCAGAGTCATGTGCCCAACCAATGAGGTTAGTTGACTACCTGAATATACCAAATTGATTTTTTTTTTCTTACTTTATGGCACAGACATAAATCAATATGACAATTTCAGGATTCATCAAGCTCAAATTATGAAAGAGTGGATTAGGAGGTATGAGACAGAACTTTTGCACTTGGTTAGGCTACCACAAAATCCAGACGTTAACCCCACTGAGAATCTTCGGGATGTGCTGGAGAAGAGTTTATGTACCAGCCTAACTCTCATCAACAAGACTTTCTTGACAAATAAACAGAAACTCTGAACAGAAATGAATGTTGCGATATTACATAAGCTTATTCAAATGCCATGGAAATTGTTTCCCATAACAAAGGCTATGGCAGACATTGTGTGTGACTTTTCATTGCAAAGTTTCTCTTTGGCCAGGTAATATGTTGCATCACAGCTTAACAGGGTAAAGAAAATGGATAATGAACCTTATGAAACATACTGGACGTTTACAGCCAGACAATCTATGCATGTCTTTTTTTTTTTTCTTTAAATATAGAAGATCTGTGTATAAATACGTGTGTGAGCATGTCTGTGTATGTTTGTGAACAGATGAGATCATGGCAACAACCTACCTTGTTGTCATTAGTGAGCTCCACAGCATCAACTCCTGTGTGGACATTGAGATCTGACAGCAAAAGCAAGCGAGCCTGAGCCGACTCCAGGGTACACAGGGGACACTGGCAGTTGTCTCTCAGCCAGGTGAACGGGTACAGACTGTGGCCTCCATCCTCCCACTCCACTTCCATCAGCCTCTCCTGATCCAGAGCTCGGACATGCCTGACTGAGTGGCGAGCCACAGGGAGCGGGGCAGAGCCAAGCGTCTGATGGCCACGACTCTGCACTGCAAACATGCAGGAGGATGCCGGAGCTGTTGCCAACGCTGGTTTACAACGGGCCCTCAGAAGCTGGCAGGGCAGGGCAAACGTGCAAATGTACTCATCCACATTTCTGACGGTTTCCTCAAGGCAACTTTAGGTCCAAGTTTAACATCTGTGGAAAGAGGGAAAACTAAGAATCATGTGTTTCTTTCTTGGCTTCATAAAAAACAAACAACAAACAAACAAACAAACAAAAAAAGAAAACTCAGAAATGGTGCCCAAATTCTCCGAGTTACCAAAACTAAAAGTTAGGTGATCAAACAACTTTAAAATGTTTGTTCAATTTAACACAGTACATTTCTACAACTTATTTCTACAAATCAGATTTTTATGAAAAATTGCAACATTTTTCATTAAAAACAGCAAAATTCTTTTGTCACATAATTGTGACATTCTGCAATAGAAGTTTTGCAAATTTGACTTTTTAACTCAATATTGCAACTTTTTGTAGTAAAACATCAACTACAACTTTGTGTCATTAAAATTTTTAATTATGTATAACTGCAAATTTTTTGTCCGAAAATCAAGAATTTTTTTTGTAAAATCATTAATTTTGCAGTAACTCAACTTTTCATTGTAAAAAGCAAAGTTTTGACATAAAATCTCAATTTTTTTCAGAATCCTGACTTTTGACATTATATTATTTTTGAATTCCAAATAACTGCAACTTCATGTCTTATAATCACGACATTTTGTTGTAAAAGGATTTTGTCAAACTCATAATGTTTTGACATAAAATTACGACAAGTTCTAAAAATAAAAAATTTGTTCTTTAAAATTGCAAACTTCTCGTTAAACAGTATAGTGACGGTGGTGTCACTATAAAGTATCGAAAATAGGAATTGAATGACAGAGAATGCGTAAATATTGATGGTTAAACCTGGATATATACAATTTATCCTTTCAGCAGATGTTAGTTTTTGTGTGAGTGATAGTGTGTCCTTTACCGCCCCTCGTCAACAGTCCCAATATAACATGTTTTATTAACTCTAAAACCCTGATTTTGTCATAGAGGACTAAAATCACCAACAGTGGAACAGAAAAGGACAGCACAGATAAAGACACTAAACAAAAGACATTAGACAGTGATAATGAGGTGTGTGTAGTAGTGCTGGGCAATATGACGATACATATCGTGGGGACGATAGAAAAGTGTGCATCGTGCCATTTCTCTTCTATCGTTTCTATCGTTTCTAACCTAATTTTATCAGTTATTACAGCAAATATGTAATTAAATAACCTGCAACGATAAATTTGATAGAAACATATCTACTTCTACAAAGTAGCCTTTTATGTTTGCACTTTTATTCATGGTTAATGCCTTAAACAGAGTTCTCTTCAACCCTGATGTTTACTTTAGACACTTTATATTGGTTTGCAAACTTTGCACTACAAGGTTACAGATTTCAGAAAGTTGAAAAATAATTTGTGTTTATTTTTTATAGCTGAACTTCAGTGCAAAAATGTGTTTTTCCTCTCAGAAACTGTTGTGCACTTTAAAAAAAATGTGAAAGCTACTGTACCTCTGTACCTACCTGTTTTTGCTGCACTAAAATGTATGTTTGTGACAGTTCAGCTAAATATCCTTTCAAAATAAAGTTGAAAAGTAAGCAATGTAATTTTTGTCAAACTTTTCAGAGAATAACTGATGAATGGAATATCGTGATATATATCGTTATCGTGATATAAAATAGTCAATATCGTGATATATGATTTTTTTTTTCCATATCGCCCAGCACTACTTGCTGGTATTGAAGCAATTCGATTTTTCGATACCCAGCCCTGTGTACAGAGGAGAGATAGTGAATATATCAGTAGAAAGATGAGGTTGGAACTGCCAGGCAAGGAAGCCTAGAGGAAGAACAAAGAGGAGATTTATGGATGTAGTGAGAGAGGACATGAAGTTAGTTGATGTGAAAGAAGAGGATGTAGAGGATGGAGAAATCCCACAGGACGCAGGTCTGCTTCAGGAGGGCTTTTGCTTCTCCTCAGAATTAGATGTTGACTATTTCGACATCAATAAACCCCAAAGTGATCAAATTAGGAAAGTGTTCATGTAAAAACCTCCAATTGTCAGATGCATAGTAAATTTTACTGATATGGTAGTCAGTAGGGCTAACTGTTTCAAGTTTATCTTTGGATAAGGCTTTAGTTTAGTCTCCTAAAGTATAGTGCAGTACACGGTCCGTTTCTCTCTCTGTATAAGGTGCCTGTGTTTATACTGAAAGAGAGGACACTAATAGAGAGACTATTTTTAAACTGCTGATCAGAAGAGCAGGTTGTTGTTGACACAACATGCGTCCACGGAATAAAATCAAGCGCTTCTGAGCAAATTATAATGAACGTGAAGACCATAGATTATGTGGTGTAGTTCCCTTAAGTTTGGGGAAACGTGTAAAACTGCAGGTCCTAAGTTTAGCTGGGAGCCATGGAAAAAGAGTGAAACCCGCCGGTTAGCAAACTGGTTACCGTAAACGCCGGTAGCTACAACCACTGTCCAATTTTTCACCCTGACAACTGCAGTAACAAGTCGAGCTGGTGTCGCAGCTGGCTTCAGGACTGATTTAAAGTCTGTGAATTAAATGGCACTTAAAAATTGAAAAGAATAAAACAAACACCTTAAGGCATGCCTGTAACAGACCTTACCTGTAATGCGTGAATGACGGTCGGTTGCCTCTTGTTTCCACGAGCTCAGCGCCGTCAACACAAATGTCGGCTGTCAGCGCGAGACGGGAAGTAGGTGAAAGGTCGAGCAGCCCGTTGTGTAAGATGACATAACCGCTGCATAGATGTAAACTTTGTTCTACTTTCTGTTCTCAGCTGCACAATACGACCGCAATTACAGTTGATAACGAAGCCAACGTGGAACTTTATGGACTCTAAACATAGTTTAACAGATAGTATAATCATATACAGTGATACTGTGACGTAGTTTGTTTGTTTGTTTTTCAGCTGGTTTGAAAGCTGTTTATTGTGTTCTGCCTTTTAGTGGTGTTAATTGATATTAATTATTAATCATAACATCATATATATATATATATATATATATATATATATATATATATATATATATATATATATATATATATATATATATATATATATATATATATATATACATATACACACACACACACACACATTTGAGAGTATGAGGTTTCATTTGTGCCAAAAATATGTGAGAGTGCTCACCTTTTATGTCCTCTGATCATTTGACATTTAATGATATTTATTTAAGTTTCAACAACAAATTCTTATCTTGACAAAGTTCTTTTAACAACTACATATCAATGTAACACGTGTTTAACTCAAGATCCACCATTTCATTTTATTTGGCCCTTATAACTAGGAAAGCACTCGGAGAGCGCAGACCTCCAGCCAAGCGCAACAGTCTCCCCCCATATAGAGATTTACAGATTGTGATAAATCAGAACCGGATCAGCCTTTGAAATTTCATAGAGGTTCCCATTTTCAATCCCTGAGTCAAATTTCATGAGTTTTGGGAAATAATGAACGGAGATATTGAGAAACAAGATTTTTACTAAGTACAGTACTGACTAAACAGCAAACATTTCACTTCCTGTTTGAAGCCCAACAAGGAATTTTGTTTTGTTGCAGTTCCTCTATTGGCCACTGGGAGCTGACTCCAAAACAGCACAAATCTCCATTGACCTCCATGTTAAAATGTCCAGCTTTGCAACATAAATAAACATATTTACAGAATGCTACAAAAAATGGTTTTAGTCACTATAGTTAGATTTTACATCCATGACAACTTTATGGGGGTGGATTTTTTTGTACCACGTCACGTAAAATTATATAGAGCAATAGAGCTGACCAGTCGGATGCCAGACATCAGTGCTTAGGACTGCATTGACTTCAGGGCTGTGAGGAAAAAACTAACATTTTAAAGAGAATATGTTTTCTTGGACCAAAAAAAGGACAAAGCTTATCTTAACTTAGCTTAGCCATGCTAACAACAGGAGTCATTTCATGTAGCCACCAAAGCAATATCTGAGACAGGATGTCCTGCTGCGAGGGCCGGCAGTCAGGATGATTGACTGCAGGTCCCAGCACAATTCAACTTTGAACAGTCCTTAAATTATTCTCTGTGGTACCTGGCTCTTTTAACCTAACCATCCTGCCAGCCAACCGGCCTCCACCCCGCTTGGCATGGAGCTGTTGGCCTATCGATGTTCACCAGCGGCGCCGCTAAAGGTGCCAAGCCACTCACGAGGAATCATTTCAGGAGTCTTCCAAATGGAATTATTCTGGGACCTGCAGTCAATCATCCCAGCCAGCCCCCCTGTGGAGGAACTCCACGCTGGGCCTTGACTTCTGTGGCTGCTTTCGGCAAACTTCCAGGACCTCTCATCATGCCAAGTTCAGCCATGGAGCCACCGTGGGACGCTCAACTCAACATTTTGATGTGCTGCCTCAATGAATTGCTTGCATTGCATGTAATAAACACCAGCCATGCATCTTGCTCCAATGTGGAACAAGTAGGTAAAAATTTACAGGTCTGTTCTCAGAGGTCTGTTGTTTAACAGTTCATTAATTCTCACATTAAAAAAGTCAGTTAAAGAAAAGAAACATGAGAGTTCATGTTTCATTCAGCTTCGCAGAAACCATCCTGCCTCTTATCTCTGTTAAGAGATACCGGGGCAAGTTCTAATGTTTATCTTATAGAGCGCCACAACTGACACACATCACTCAGAGCTATGACAGTTATCTAGAATAAAATTTTCCTAACCTCTACTACGTCATGTATATGCAGCACAGCACATCATAACTTTGGACTTCATATGCTTCGAAAACACCAGAAAGAAAAAAAAAGACTTTTTTTTTTTTTTTTGGATCTTTAACAGATTCAATAATCCAACAGTCATAATTACATTGATAAAAGTAATTGATTGGCTGTACATGTGTGTGTGGCCATTCATACCTCTTTAACGGTTTCTATTTTCTTTGGAGATTTACGGAGGATGACCAGTATCCAGGAGCTGTGCAGAGCTCTACTTCATCCAAGCAGCACATACCAACATCTAAATTTATATTACATATTTGAGTTTCAAAGGTTAAGTGATGATTACAGCTTAGTCCACTATTACAACTGGTATGTCGAGCTTTATGATGGACTTTGTGTTATTATTTCAAGGCTGATTTCCACAGTATCCATGCCCTCACAGAGTAATAAAAAAAAAGGTTTTTCAATAAATTTTGACCTGTCACCAAGATGCAAATCAAAATATTACTTTTAGTTAAATACATGGTGCATGTAAAATATGATACTGTATAGCAGCCTTACGCACCTGAATATCAATCTCAAAAACCGACTGTAAATCAGAAAGCTTTGTGCATGACAAGGTACCAATCAATGTTCTTTTCTGCGTCCTCCTGTAAATGTTATTTAAATTTGTATAAGAGCTTTGTCCAAGAACCATAGTTGTGTAAATTAGGGAAAGAGTATTCCAAAAAAAAGTGACTTAATATTGGGCACCTTTGCTCTTCAGGCCCTCAGGGGGCTCTGCATTTAAACATTTATGGAAATCACTGCATGCACTCAGGCACACTTCACTGTCACTGTGTGAGAACACACTCCACCATGTCACCTGCAAATACAGCTCAGAGCTCTGTTATGCAAAGAAGAGGCCACAGTTGAACATGATCCAGGAATTGTTGCCTTCTTTGGGGCAAAACTCAGTTAAAATGGACTGAGCCAAAGTGAAAAACTGTCTTGTGGGCAGAGGATTCAAAAGTTCGAATTCTTTTTAGAAACCATGGACACCACGTTTCCTGAACTGAAGAAGAGAGGGGGATCATCAGATGGGTTAGTGTGTTAGCCTGCATCTCTGATGGGATAGCGGTGTGATAATTCCTATGGAATGGGCAGCTAGCACATCTGGAAAAGAAACAATGCTGAAGTTCAGTTCAGTTCAGTTTATTGTCACTTGTATCGTACGCCTTCAGAATGTGTATGGAAGAGGTGTATACATGTTTTAGAGTAACATCTGCTCCCATCTAGATGTCTTTTAGATGTCTTATTTCAGCAGGAGAATGCTGAATTTGAAAAGCTCCATAGTATCAGGGTCTAGAGGCTGGACTGGTCTACCCGTTATCCAGATCCTTCATCAAAGCATCATAAAATGAAAATACCACAAAGAAGAAAGAGAAAATTCCTCTCCCAAAACTCCAGCAACTGGTCTCCTGAGTTCCTAGACCTATATGGATTGTAGTTTAAAATTAAAAGTAGAAGAGATGCTACACAGTGGTAAACATTGCCCTGTTTCTACTAGTTAGCAATATGCTGCTACCATCAAAATCAAAAAAAAGTTTAAACATTTGATCAGTTTTTTTATGTTATGGTGTGAATAAAATACAGGTTTATGAGATGTGCAAATCATTGCATTCTGTCTGTTTGTATTTTACACATTACTTTAGAGGAATTGTGGTAATACTAGTTGAGATAATATATTTCCACAAATGTACAAAAAGTAATTCTCTTGATACTTCTTATACTCTCCAGGATGTGTAACTTTTATGACTTGGCTCCAATCATCAGTTTAAACTTAGATGATAAAACCAGGGTCACTGCTCTCATAAAAAAAAAGAAAAGTAAGGTAAATTTTTCGCAGCTGTATGCTGGTTCTTGTTCGTTGCCTCATCCTGGATGTAATCAGTGGCTTAAGGTCTCTATACGTAACATTGCCCTTGTAGTGTTATATAATTTACAATGGTCACCCTATACACAATGGAGTTATGTCATTTCAAATTCCTTTATGTCAATCTGTTGGACTGATAACTCAGTGTTATATGTAATCTTCAAAGCAAGGATTATTGCACCAGTTGTTTGCACCACAGGATGAGAACAAACAAGTTGTTCATCAGGCTCGCCATACCACTTAAAAACACACACCCTTACATTTGTGTTCCTCATAAATACAACACGTTTTTTCCTTCAAAGCACTTATAATTAGAAGCCTAATACCTCTGAGTATAAATTACACCAGACTTCAAACCTTGTTGAGCAAATATTGTGGGGAACTTTATAATTTTCAGGCACATGGGACTATATTATGCACACCCAATTATTATGGCGCTCCCGCCACACCGTGGGGTCTGCTACACACCACAAAGCCCCATGGGTAACCAGGAATGCAGAAAAACTCCATGAGTATGCCCTGCAACATAAGGAATGGTGAATCTCACTTTTACCTCACGAATAACTGGAAGAAAGCAATAATGGTGTAAAAGATAAACGCTTTGATTCCAGATGTAACTCACTGGCTCTTGCAACAACACTTTACTTTGAACATAATCACTTTATTTGAGAAGACACATGACGATAAGTATGTTTTCATACAGAGTTGTGTTTGACACAGAATTCCACAAGTGCTGCCTGCAGTCTTATCCATCAAACTATTACATCTTGCCACATATCTTAGAGATAAGAACAAATAGATGTTTCTCGATTTGAAAACTTTACATGAATCATGATTACGGTTTTCAATAATAAAGATATTGGTACTCACAGTATTTACTTACTTTTAATAATACACTGTACATTTTATAAGATTATGCTACCTGTGCAAAACAGCACAGTGAAGGCCTCGCTTGTTTAAACGATGTCACAACCTTTAGCACCAGAACAGTAAAGAATTGTGCAAAGTCAGCTAGCCTAAAAAAAAAAAAAAAAACTCAAACAAAAAATACATCAGATACATAATGCCATATGTAAACATTCTTCGAAACATTCATGTTAAGGGCCAACGAAGAGCAACTTCAGTTCCTTGTTTTAAGAGCTTTCAAGAGGCTACACGACCCTGTCAGCTAGTTCGCTGTCACATAAAGAGCTTTCCAAAATTCATTTATTCAGATCCTGGTGTCAACACCAGACAAAAAAAAAAAAAAAAAAAAAAAAAAGAGAGAAAATATGATTGCTGACACACTGACACACACATAAAAAATTCTGTCCCTCCTTGAGTGAATCTGCTAAACTTTGGAAAAGCCTTCCTTATGTTCTCAAAGCAGATAGCTCTGGTTCTCTCTCTGACTGGCCGACTAATTGAAGCCGTTGTTGTAAATGCACAAACGCACACATCCATACGTACATGCAAGCTTAAACCTGTGACTACTGGCAGACAAATTCAACGCGCTAACCAACAAAAAAAAAAAAACAAAAACAGAAAAGATATCTGTGGTGAACTGATACTGAGAAGCTAAAAGAGAAACTGATAGTGGAAAATAAATTATTTCCACACACTTCTTTTAACTAAAAATGAGCATTGACAATGCCAGGTACCATTCAAGAGAATAAAAGTAAAGCAAAAAAAAACACTTTCCACTAATGTTATGTAGAAACTGAGATAATTAGGTTCTCATATGCTCAGGTTTTTATACAAGTTAACTTACTCTGAAATTTCTCTCCATAACTCTGTTGTAAATATTTTATTTTTCAGACAGAACTTAATTAAGAAAACTGGACTATATGATGGATGAGCAAAGTGCTGCTGAAAATTCACGGATGGGCCATGTGATAATTCTGCTCTACAAGACAGGACCCTGAGGACAGGTAACAGTACAGCACCTAGTTTAGTCCAAATAAATGTAATGTGAGTTATTTTGGCGTTGGAACTTTGGAGACACAAAGCCTGGGCAAACACACCTTCAAACTATCTGCTTGCACAGATACCAACAAATCGGGTAAATATTTCAAAGTGATGCTTTGGTTTTAGGTCCCTGGTGTGAATATTTACCCCTGTCACTCCACCTTAAAACTTATGAATTTATGATAGCTCTGTAATGAGACGTTCAGGGACTACTTTCTCTCTCAGAACTTCATGTACTCGTTCTTCAGTCTGCTCAGTCTCGTGCCGTGGCTGCGGATGATCAAGTACAGCAGCTCGTGCTTGTCCTTCAGGCCCAGAGAAATGTCCAGCGTCTCCTTCAGGGCGTCCCGCGTGTGTACTATCATGTTGAGAAAGTCGTCATTGAGCCGGTGCTCCTCCTTCAGCTCGCCCTCCTGGCTCTGCTTGAATTTCACCTCCAGCTCCAGCAGGGATTTCTCTGAGTTTGTAAACGCCTCTTTTATCTGGGTCGTCTCCTTCATCAGATATTTTCCGTAGCTGTCTTCTCCGTCCAGGTCGAACGAGATGCTTTTCCCCAGCCCCTCCAGCACCCTGGCCGAGTCCTCGATCTGCCTCTTGATGATGGTGAAATCGTCCCGTATGACGCTGTCGTGGTCCTCGTCGAGACCGCATTTACGCTCGTCCATCATCTTGAAAAGCATCTGACATTTCTCCGGGTCGTCGTTCTCCTCGTAGTCCCCGTCCGGCACGAAATAGTGGTGAAAAGTGCCGTTGGACATCTCCGGATACAACGGTCCCTGGAAAAAGGCTCCCCGCACTCCCAGTGACAACATACCGGCACCCAGCAGCAAGTGAAGCAGAGCCATGGTGCCCAGTAGTCCCACATACAGTCACACACCGGAAGATGTTTTGATCTTTAAATCTTAGCGAGAATGACTACTTCATTTCAACACACAGATACAATTTAAACGTCCAAACTGCGCAGTTCAGTAAAAGTTTGTTGTAGTTTGAACGGGTGCCTCAACGTCTCCTTTCTCCAAAGACACAAAAATGACTTGAAATAGTTTTGAAAGCTTTGATTTTCCTTCTTTAATCCAGTCTGACCGCTCGCATCACCGTTTGCGAGCAGAAAAAGCGATGTATCGAGGTTAGAACCAGCAGCAGTTGCGGTGCTCGTGACTTCGCCTGGTGCCTCAAACGCAACATCTGGAAGTCTCAAGCGCGCGCTCGGGCTTTTGGCTAATAATACCCCTCTGCTACTCTCAAATTACAGCCCCTCCGTCATTTAAGAGCCTGCAGCCAGTTTGCTCCTGGCTACCAGGCTGTTACAGCGTCACTGGGACCAGGAGAGACCGAGTTTGTGTTAATTCACACAACCGTGACAAGTTGGCACAGATGATTCAAGTTATTACGCTATTTAGAAATATACAAGTGACCACGTGTAAACCTGAAACGGAACCAGCCCTGTGTCCGGTGACACACTTTTAATAGAAGTTCTACTTTTCAACAGTGATGACATGTGCTGGCACTGAAACTCTGCTGGACTGGATTATACTCACAACGGTGGAGAAAACTTAATTAACAACTTCCAATATAATGTTTCCGGTATATAATAAATTATATCATGCCAGTTTCAGAAGTTTTTATTTCTAGGCACCATTTCAAAATAAAGATGAAGTATAGCATGGACTCAAAACTGGCACCATGTTCACCTGTTTTTCATTTACTTCCTGGCATTAAATGATAAATCAAATTTAGGCTTTACAGAAGAAAATAAAAAACGTACAACCCCAATCCTAAAAAAGTTGGGATAATGTTCAAAATGTGAATAAAAACATAATGCAATGATTTGCAGCTCTCTTAAACCCATATTTTATTCCCAGAAGAACACAAATAATATGTCAGATGTTGAATCTGAGACATTTTAGTATGTTATTGAAAATATTAGCTCATTTTGACTTTGATGTCAACTACACATTTTAAAAAAAAAATTGGAACAGGGGCAGCAAAAGGCTGGAAAAGTATTGGCACAAATAAAAAAAGACTAATGGACTAGCATTTGACAACAAATCAGGTTAATTGGCATCAGGTCAGCAGTGTTGGGCAAAGTTCACTTTCTACACAAACTAGTTTAGTTCATAGTTCACAGAAATTAAAATGAACTAGTTCAGTTCACCATTTAAAAAAAATGAACTAAAAATAGTACATTTTTAGTTTTTTCTTATTCTTTTTTAATGTTGCTGCGAACAATTATTTGTCAAAATGATTGCCACTGCCCATATACTACACCACCACAAACAACAATTATTTTATCCATTTTAACTGTCGAAAACTATGTGTCCAGTTCAGAATCTTTATCCAACCAGGGTTCACATTAGCATTGAAGGGACAGCCCATGTAAAACTGTAATCTCCCTTTCAGCTTCTCTCTACAGTATGATTAAAATTATGAGAAAAAAAAACCTACAGTCAAATTGTCTTTATTATTAGACAAATTGCCCAAATGAAGTCGTGAAGTGGAAAGAGAGCGCGTTCAGTTCACGTTCGCACAAAATATGAACTAGTTCGTGAACCCTCCTTATATAGGATTTAATCAGGTAGAGATTTTGGTGACTTGCTGATCTGAAACACTTAATTGTGTTAACACCATGCCAAGAGGGAAAGACAAAAGCGATGAACTTAGAGAAGCAATTGCTGCTGCGCAACAGTCTGAAAAGGAATATGAATAAGAAAGATTACTCACAGGTGGAAAGCACTCAAGACTGCTGCCAGTCTTCACAGGATTGGGGACATCTTAACTAATTTACCCCAATGTCAGACTGTGCAAAGCCCAGAATAAAACAAGTCACATAGCCAAGACTGTGAGAGGGACTCGTTCGCATGCGCCCTGTAGCATTTTGTATTTTCCCACTTTGCGCTCACCCTTGGGGCCCATCCAGGCGTAGCCTAAAAGAGTAATGTACATTTGCCCTTCTGTGGGCGCATCACCTGTAGGTGTAGCCACCTGAGTTGGTTGCTGAGTGGTACAGACAGTGTTCAAAGGCATGGTTCTTGGCCTTCTGATCCTTAGTAAAGGTGCTTTTTTTTTTTTGCTAGTATGAATACAGGTCACCTGTCTGGCTCTGATGACTGACACGTTGTGCTGACACATGGCCAGGTACCAGTATGGGTAGAGAGCTGGTGCAGCCGACGCTTGGTAGCTTGGCCTCTTCTCACCCAGTAGGAACTGGGTGAGAAGAGGCAGCAGCATGGAAGAGCCCTGGAGCGATAGAACCGGAGGGCAAGCCAAAGAGCTGGGTGGGAAAGCAAAAGACCTGCTGAGAGAAACTCTGCAGAGGTGAGAGGCAACCTGCTGCAGAGGAATATAGCAAAAGGAGCACTATAAATGTTTTGTATTGATGTCCATGCAAGTCCAGGGGAAACCAGAGTGCTTAGGATGCAGATCATAGACATCACCTGTAGGTGAACCTTCGTCTGCCTTCTGAGTACTCAAATGGTTACTAACACACTGACAAAACATCTGCATCGAGTCCTGTTAGTAGTGCATCACAGTGGCTCTGAGTATTTTAGGCTGTAGACCTGGGGGAACAATAGGTGTGCTTCCATTAGTGGGGCTCTGGGGTCGTTTTATGGGGCCTCAATTGTTGATGCACATCTCCATTATCAGGAACAACCCCATAACAAGAAGATTTGAGAACCTCTACGGGGCCGACACACATTCTTGCTGTGGATTGTGTACTCAGTGACCCTGAAAACTGCTGGGCGGAGGGGATGTGTTGATTTGGTGCTAATTGGGTATGATGTTGGTGGGAGATGATGTTCAATCACCTTAATGTCCTCTTCAAGTATGACTCATTCTCTTTTATTGCTATCATTACTGTAAACAAAAACAGCAAACTGAAACACTGCAGCCATCTCAACACCTTTTGTGTTGATCATTATTCTAACTTTTCATCTTTTTCCTCCTTCACCATATTCTTATTCTACTATTTGTTTTATTTTAATTGCAAAAGCGGTGCATTATCACTACCTGCAGCCATGACAGCCATTTTGGGTTTTTCTTTGTTTTTTGTTAAGTTGGCGTCACTCTCCCTGTTCTTTGTGTTACATGTTTCCTGTTTTACTTTGAAAGGTCTGTCATGTCCTCATTGTTTTCTGCTTTGCTTCCTCCCCCTTGTTATCCTGATCGTGCTCTCCTGCCTTTTGTCTGTCCCTCTGTCTATTTAAGTCTCATCATCTCCCCTGTCTGTGCTGGTCTGTCTTTTCGTGCACCTTAGATCTTTTCAGGTTTCATGTTCTGGAGGTCTTGCCTCATGTCCTGTGAAGGTTTTTCTCTTGTTTTGGTTTGTTTGGACTTTTGGGTTTTGTTTTTTGAAAATAAATTCTTTTTTTTTTTTGCACTCCTGTGCCTGGGTCCTCCATTTCACCTCAAAACCTGACAACCAGGTTGGTAATGAATTGATAGTTTGGTAAGTCATTGGATCCTACTGAGACCATCACTGTAAAGGGAGACACAATGGCTGAAAGGACAGAGGGGGAGGTTGATCCTGTTACAATTTCAGCCTTCTACGCTTTACCCCTGACCCCCACTAATGGAAATGTAGTGTCCTACACACAATTAAAATCACTAGAATAAAGCCATGTTGTGAAGAAGATTGGGACATAATTTGTCCACAGTAATCTGAGAGTGTGATATATAAAGGAAAACAACTACTTCCATGTTATTGCTGCTAAAGATGGATCTACAAGCTACAGAATCAGGGGAATACTTAGTATTGCCCACTTGATTTTTTTTTTTTTTCATTTTAAATACTATATTGAACATTAGAGAAATTGTATCCACTTATTAAGGCAGCAAACCATGACAGTTACACTCAAAATACCATTAAAAAAACATAGCAGACAAAAAAAAAAAAATCAAGTAAATGACAAGAAATGATCAGGTTTCAAAAAAGGACCAGTATTGAGTATTGAGCTTGGAAAAAAACAAAAAAAACAAAGATGAAGTAGAAATACAAATGTTGTGTATGGAGCTAATGGAGCCAGTAACAGATAAATTAAACTGAACTGGCAGCCACAGACAGAGTATAAGCAGTGAGGATGATGGATTGCTCACAGCATCGTGTTCAGTTGTTGAGAGACGTTGTACAGCCTCAGGAACAAAAGACTTTCTCAGTTTATGTGTCGAGCAGGACCACCACTGAACAAGCTCCTCTCTGTCACTGATATGAGTGAGTCCAGCTCCACGGCAAAGAGCCAGCATTCCTCACCAGCTTCTCCAGTCAACTTCTTTTTTGTTGAATAAATAATGGCACAGTACAAACAAAAACAAATGTTGCTATTTGTCTGAAGCTGTATGAATTATGCTGAGGCTTACAGAGGCTTTTATACGCCCACACAATTAAAAGAAGGGGTAATAACTTTTGCACATGACTGTATGATGAAACATGCCTCCTCAGTCAAAACATTAATTCAGTCAAGTTAAAGGGTGAAATACAAAAGATGCCATTCCAGTAAAAGAGGAGCACTTTTTGCAGTAAGCCGTTGTAGTCACAGAAGCAGTTCCTCAAGGATAACACATTTTGTTTTTGAAATAATCCTTACAGCTCAAGAGCCAACATGTAAAGAGTGATCTCATTTGGTAAACCCACAGTGTCAGTCATTGTGTGCATGCATTTCCAGTGGAAAGAGCAGACCTCATGTGATCGTCTACCTCTAATGAGTCCTGGTCTCATTTTTTCCACAGCATGGGTATTTATTCTGGGTTGGGATGTGCATGAATTAAGCTTGTAAAAACATCATCCAAGCGATAAACACATTAAAAAAATTATTAGATGAAGAAAAAAACAAAACTTGTTTTCTCATATATACAAATGGACTGAGCTATTTGTTAATGATAAGCAGGTATACTGGAAAAATGGCTGTTTAAACACAATCAGTGCCAAAGACTGCTCACATGTGCAGGTTAGGACATCCGTGCCAGATCCTTTCTGCAGAGCTCCAAACCAAGCTATCATAATTAAAACTTTGAGAGATTACATAGGTTTTTAAAAATCCAACAGTACATGTTTTAACACAGAATCAGAATATGAAAGCTGGAACCAGACAGGAACAAAGATTACAAGGCAACATCTCTGTTTGGGATGGGTGTAAAAGATTTAGCAATCCAACTAAAGCTGGAAAATGTTTGCTGTGTCCTTACAACTAAATATGCATTTCGGATGAGACATCATATAAACAGAAACAAAACAGTTTTTAACGAACCAGAATGTCCCGGGACAAGATGCCACATAGTTTGAAGCTGTTTTTCTCATGAACGCACACTCATCTCCCTTTAATCTATGGTAGAATCTGAGTAGTCAAGGCAATCCCTATCTTATAAACAAGCTGAAGTCCCAAACGAAAGTCTGGGACTGGGAGACTGAGATGTACCATGATTATTTTCCATACAACAACAATATCTTCTCATATACCTCTTTTTTATTTTAGTTTACAGTAATGCCTAAATAATCATTGCAACACTTGATAACTCCAAAAACATGGCAATCCAAGCCATGTCCAATTTAAAATGTACACACAATATACAAAACAGGCATGTGTCCTGATCAAAGAGCAGCTGGAGATGCATCACTCAGTGGTAATTAACTGAGTACTTTTATTTGCGATTTTTTTTTTGTGGCTCAAACACATCACTTGGAAAAAAATAAAACAGGTTACAAAACTTATTTTCAAAACTATATTCATTTTTCAAAATTTATTATATATTTACTATTTTCAAGGAGAGTTGGACCATTTGCTGAGGCTGTAAATTTTACCAATCGACTTTTTGCCCTGCAGTCTCCTTTCTTGACTTGTGGGCTTTTACTAATTGGGAACAACTGGCACATGGTTTCAGTTTACGAGGACAAGGAATTAATTATTTAACTAACACAGGTGTTAACACTTCAGTGGTTTCAGGACATGTTATCAGTCTCATGTAAGTTTGGCTTAGAAACTTACGTAAGAAAAAAAGAGGGGAAAACATTTTTGAATCAACGAGGCACTATAATACAATTGCATCATAACTGGCTTGAGTTGGACTGTAGAGTTTAGTCGCAAGTTTGCAGTATAGAAATTAAATTGAATTAATCAATTTTTTTTCCCGGTCCAATAACTGCTTTAATCTATTGAGAGCCTTAAAGCAACTTAACCATAAAAATGAAATATAGTTTGCCTAATAATAGGGGAAACCTTAGTACCGTGAAAATTGTATCCACTGGGTAGCAGTTGATAGTGCTGCATTTAGGGGCTTTTGCATGTCGTGTAAACTTCAGCTTTGAAGCGACTATGCGATCTCCCTCTGACATGGAAGGTGCTGATTTAGTGCAGGGGTAAGGACAACACAAGGACGAATATCGATGTGTTGACCCTCACAAGAATTTCCAAGCTATGTTTCCGTCAATTCAGCAAGGAACATTTCAACACTGACTGCGAGGAGTGGTGATCCTGCTTCTGCTGGAATAACTGGATGAAGTCATAGGGGAGAGAAAGACATCTGTCTGCAAAGTCAAGGTAGACAGGTTCCCCCCATTGTGTAGATGATACACATTAAGCACTCATAAAAACAATTTTTGCTTTGAAAAACTACTGCAATCAGTATGCACAGTTCCTAAATGCTTACAGTGGTAAAAAGATGAGGTGATGAAACACATGGATAAGGACCTTCTACCTATGTTCCTGCTGTTATTTAAAATGAAGTGAAATTATCAGTTTGAAAAGATGTATATATTCTTTAAGAAGACAACAAAACCCTCTCAGTTTAGTTTAGTTTCATATGTTGTTCTGGACTGTTTTAAGTTAAACAGAGCCTTAAAACAAATTATCTCAGTTTTTATTTAAATTG
This sequence comes from Hirundichthys speculiger, assembly GCA_018398805.1. Taxonomy (NCBI): domain Eukaryota; kingdom Metazoa; phylum Chordata; class Actinopteri; order Beloniformes; family Exocoetidae; genus Hirundichthys; species Hirundichthys speculiger. The sequence continues at coordinate 454,291 of JAGFBZ010000909.1, forward strand.
CATAACAAGTATTTTTGGAAGCAGGGTTGTAATACAGTACATAAATGGAAAGTGAGAGACTATGTTACATAACCCTTACATAAACCACAGTCTGCAATGTGTATTAGTGTGATTTATTATGTGGAGAAAATTCCACACTCCTTATCCTGTCACATCTGCATCTGACCTCAGTAAATCAAATGGGGGAAAGAAATTGACATTTACCATCACGTGGTGTTTAAGGCAGCATCATGGCTGCTCTCAAATCTCTGAATTTACCATTATATGTTTTACCCACAGTAATAAGTATTGGTAAGTTCTGACTGCCAGTGACCCTCCTGATGTGTATTTTTCTTGCACGTCGCCACATAAATGGGTTGAGCTATCAAAGCTGCTGTCCTTCAGCTGAATTCAGTATAATCTGGGCTGGAAATAGTCCTTTTTGCTCTCTCACAGTTTTGTTTTGCTCTGTTTGCCATGACATTATCTTCATATAAAACCTAAGCCACCAGTGACCTGCAAATTGCTTTTTTCTAGAAAAGCAATAAACCAGGTAAAAAAAAAGAAGCTCATTCTGCTTTATTAGAAACCTACAAAGCTGGTCCTACTAAAAGAGAACACTGTCACACTCAGAGTGGCCTGGAGAAGCTCATTGTACCTTTTCTGTGACATTACACAAAAAAAGGACATTTCAGCATGCTGACGGACTGGATAAAAAAAAAAAAAAGGAAAATGGAAAATGATGTCACCATGTGGGTTTAGGGTCCTGACATTGTTTTGATCTGAAGTATTTTGTTACATGTCTAGATTTACATTAAACCATTTGCAAGAGAAGAAGAAAGTGTAACTCACAATGGATAAAAAAAAAAATCCCCACAAAAAGATGTGGGTAACCTCTTTCTTTTATCACCAAGGCAAGAATGCAAAACACAATCCAGATATATTTTTTTATTACCACATCACTGTAAAAGTTTAGACCTGGTGTATAAGGATGAAATTCAAATTTAACGGTACATAACAAAATTTAACTACCTCGTTTGCGATAAAGTGCTTTCAACTTTGAGGTAAATTGACCAAGTTGAGATTAAGTTATTTTCCTTGGAACACAGACTTTCAAACTGACCTTGGCTCAAGTGATTCAGCAGTCAGGTTTAATGGTTCTCATGGCTGCAAGCAAGAGTTCTTTTTTTATATTTTGGCACTGAGACTGACCCTGTATTGTTATTGTTGTTCACTTCCATTTAATTCCATTTATTTGTTTCACATCAATTTACAGCAAGGGTCATTTCAAGGTGCATTTTTAATTGTTCTTTTTAGCTCAAGTATAAAGGAAGAAAACAAATATAGAATTGTGAACCAATAAAAATACACTTTGACAGCTTGAGGTCTTTAAGACAGTGGTGCGCAAACTGTGGGACGCTTATCACCGGTGGTACGCAAGCGCTCTCTGGTGGTACGCGGGGGAACTTCATGACTTGTCAATGCATTATAAATACGTTTCAAATGAAATTCAGGTAACAATAAATAACCACAATAAGGAATAAACATCTCTCCTGTGTGTTTAAAGCTAATTGAGAAGGCATATATGGCTATATTTTAAAATTGGTCATCATGGTGGTACTCAGAGAGCTGAACAGTTTCCAAGGTGGTAGGCAGCATTAAAAGTTTGAGAACCACTGCTTTAAGACATGGACTTCACCAGTGAAAAATTATTCTCTTCATCAGTCAGGTTATAACTTTCTTATGTAACAATAGACAGATCAGTTTTGTAGGATGGAGCCTTATCATGAATCATGATTTATTTATTTATTTTTTTTCAATTCTCCATCATGAAGTTTGAATCCTGATTAAGATCTGGACTATTTGCTGGTCTTGTCATTCAATAGTTACAGTTTTCGTTTTTGTTTCATTTTAGTGTTTGTTCCCTGGCACGATGCCTCATTATCCTGGAAAAGGACTTCATCATTCCCAAACCTACTTTTTATTTTTGGAATGTGAATCATGTCAAACACCTCAATGTATACTTCTATGCTTTTACTGTAGAGTAAATGATGAGACATTAACTCAACAATCTGGTTTTTTTTTTTTTTTTGTTCCCTTCATCTGGTCTGCTTTTCTTGAGTTCCTTGTGTTCTCTTTTAATTTACGTCCTGCTTTACTTGGAAGGTCTGTCTGTTCCTTGTTGTGTCCTGATTTACCTCCTGTTGTTCATCTCCCTGATTGTTTGCACCTGCGTCTCGTTTTATTCCCTGGGTTATTGCATCTTGTCGTTTCGCCTCTTCCTTGCTGGCTTGTCTGTTGAGTTTTGCTGTCTATCTTCTTGTGATCCTGGCTCTTGTTTTTCCCTTGTGCTCTTGCACCCGCTGTCTCTCTGTTCTTTCGGGATTACTTAAGTTTTGTTCTTATTTTTCAAACATTAAAGGACTTCTTTTGTTGGACTCTCCTGGCTCCCATCCTCCTGCATTTTGGGTCCTAACTCTAAACCATAACAATTTCCTTTTAAGACGGATGATTTCGTGTCACCAATGCTAAGGGAAATAAAGAAAGTGTAGAGGAAAAATTTGGCTAGCAGCGATCTCTGGCATACAGATGTCTGAGCCCCAGCGGTGACAAGTATCGAAGTACAAATACTTCCGTTGCTGTACTTAAGTAGATTTTTCAGGTATCTGTACTTTACTTGAGTATTTTTTTTCCTCTGACGACTTTTTACTTTTACTCCCTACATTTATGCATAAAAATTAGGGCTGGGCAACGATTAAAATTTTTAATCGCGATTAATCGCATGATTTCCCTGAATTAATAAAATTAATCGCATTGTATACAGAAATTCAAATAATGAATTCAAAAGTAGTGTAAAGGTCCCTTTTATTTAAATATTCTGCTGCCATATGAACTAAAGTGCCATAACATTTGTTGTTAATCTTTTAACATCAGCACTTGTCAGTACCACATATTTAGTGTAAATCTCATCTTAAAAACAATGTCATATAAAATAAAGCTTATTGCCACTGCCAGGGCATTAATGTCATCCTGTTTTTTTTATGAAAAAAAAAAAAGTCTACCAACAAAATCCTAACAATCTAGAGGCCACAATCATAACATTAAAACAGGTAATTTCTGACGCAGTTGTTACAAATAATCCTTGTTTCTGTCAAATCCTCCATCTGGGAGAACTTTAAAATGGAAAATGTCCATGTTAAAGTTCTGTAACTTTATCAATCTGTAATTATCTGTGAATCATTTATTTTTTTCCGTGTTCAATTGTCAATCAAAAATTTAAAAAAAATTAAAAATGACTTTTTCCATTTTATAATCTAACAAAAAAAACAAAACAAAATGCCTGTTTTTTTACATTTCAATTTTAGCAAACAGGCCATGGGACTGAATTTGTTTTTAATATTTTATTGTATGGTTTACGTGACCCAGCTTTGTTTTATAATCCAGGAATAGACTTTCTGTTGTCATTACACATCTTTGCCACTAGATGGAGCCGCACTGAAGTAACCAGATAGAAAATAGGATGACAGTGAACACATGCAGCAGATCTGATTTTAAATGGAGGAATGACGCGATCATCTTGAACAAAGGGGTTTGAAAGTTTTTTTCCAGACAGAATTTGAAAAGGATCAGCGGCGTATAATTGAACCCAAATGCATGACAACAGAGACAGATATATATCAGGCACAGTTCTTTACTCGAGTGTTCAGGCAGGGTCAGAAAACCAGGAAATCCAAAAGAGCGAGCGAACAAATCAGACAAGGGGCAGGCAGGGAATCCAGAGTCCAGGTCAGACAGAAGGGGTCAAAAATCAGGAAATCAGGCAGTACAGAAAACAGACGCTGGATAGCTTGGCAGGAAACAGGACAATATGGCAAGGGGCTGGGGAGAATTGACCGGTGTATATATACACTGCAGGTGAATGGGAGGATGAGGCACAGGTGTGGAGATGGGCGGGGAAGACCAGGTGTAGGTAATAGGCAGAACACACAGGCTGAGAGTGAGGTGTGATTTGAAATGACAGGAGAGTTAGTGATGTGACATGAAAACAAAAACACACTAGGAGCTGGAGATCCTGACAGAATTGTTAATATTGCTTACCTGAGTTGCTAGCCCGAATTGTAAAGTTCACTGATTTTTACCGTTCTCCATGTCTGTTTCAGCTTTGCCGCTTGTTTACCAGCCAATTATCTTCCGGTTCGGCAACAGTCAGTAATAGACTTTTCAAAACAAAAGCACGTGAGCAACATGCGTTTATGCGCGATAAAATAAATGTCAGCATTAATAAATTAATGCGTTAACACAATAATAACGCGTTCAAAAGTCAACTAGGACAAGGGAAAGTCAACTAATGAAGAAGACGGAGGGACAGGTCACCGCGGAAAGGAGTCGAGTGAGTGAGTGAACAGTTAAGAGAGAAAACCCAGAACATTTACCACGGCATCGACATGGAGGCAAGGAACATTCCTTGCATGGAAAAAGGAAGTGAACCGGGCACTACAGCCGACGGCGGTGCTTCAGAAGATTCAGAGAAGCAAGACATTTCCCATCCATGGCCTTATTTAAGAGAAGTATTTGATGTTGCTCCAAAAAGGACTCATGTTGAATGCGTTGTATCTTCTGTCAACCTAAAAACTAGAAGTGGGCGGATCGATCCAAATATCAGTAATATCGATACCAATGTTGGTATTGATATCGATTGATACTCGTGTAAAAAGATCGATACTCAAGCTTTTTTTCTCTCCCCCTCCCCTCTCGTCTTGTCTTTTGACGTTGCATCATCACGTGGCTCAGCGGCGCCAGCCAAACAAGCGTGCAAGTCGACTCAGCCTGGCCCCTCCCTCCAAGGCCCCCCACTCAGCGCCCTCTCTCCCCCCTCGTGGACACACACCTCATGGAGAGAGAAGGAAAAAGATAAAGGAGTGCAGTTTGGCTGTATTTTATTTCCAAAAACAAAACAACAGCAAGTTGTGTAGTTTGTAAAAAGGCTGTAAAATACAGTCGAAACACTACAATTTTTTTTAAGCGCATGAAAACCCATGTGCAAGAAAATGAAGAACTGCAGAAACGGAGAGGAGGAGAGACATCCCTCATTTCCTGACAGACGCCTTTCAGTCCAACAGAGAGTATCCAGGTAGATGAGAGTGGTCATCTTCAGCATCTATTCATATTAACTTTCAAAGTATTTGTTACTTAAGTCATATGTTACTGGAGCCAACTCAAAACAATCGAATTAAGACCTTGAAATAATCCAGTGCGTGTTATGTATCCCATTGAAAGGTGTTATCTAAGATAAAATAACATTAGATAATCCTTTATTTATCCCACAACAGAGAAATTTATAGAATTAAAGCAACGGGAAAGGGCACACAATGCAAACAAAATTACACAAATATTGAAAGATATAATATAATAGTTGGACTAGAAAAAACATTGTGAACTGTGTAAAGACCATTACTTTAATGATAATTTATTCTGAGAGGTCATACACATTTTTGGAGCTTTTATTTTATAATTTCCTGTAGGACCAAAAGTATATTATTTTGAAGGACATATGCCATCTTTTTTGTAGATTAACAGAACGCTGAAAACGACAAAAGAAACAACGAAGTAAAGTGAAAAGAAATACAAGTAAAAAGGCTAAAGGTTTAGCTCCAGTTGAAAAGGAGAAACAAGGTATATTTATGTTGATTAAGAGAAATGTTTTGTATGAAATTAGCATTGAACACAATAATTGATGCTCTGGAAATGGTAAAATCGACATTTTATTTATTTTTTTGTATGTTTGCCACTAGCTCTTACGTTGGTTGAAGAGTGTCATTTGCTGGAGAAAGTTAAAGAAAATAACCATCACTAAGGCTCATCTTTATACGACTGGAGCTACAAACAGAACAATTTAACTCCATGAAAATATTTTGCTGTCACCTATAAAGTTTGCGAAAAATTCTATCCTAGATTTTAACACAATAACTAAAAGACAAAAATCACAAAAACACCTAAAGGTCAGCAGTTTCATGAGCTTAATATGAAAAAAGTATCGGTATCAGTATTGGTATCGGTATCGGCAATACTGGCCCTGTATTTACTTGTTATTGGATCGATACCAGAATTCCCAGTATCGCCCAGCTCTACTAAAAACCACGACCTCCTGGCGTTCAAGAACTCTCCCTCAAATCTGAAAAAACACATACAGGTAAGATGTAATTTCTGTTGTTATCATGAGCTTTTTGAGGATTTTTTGAGTCCGTTTTCAATGTTAGCAATGCTGTTGGAGTACACATGTTTTAATGCTAGCTAGCTCTTGTTTTTTTTTAAAAGAGAGCTACTACTGTGCGGCTGTGCCATTGATGTGAGACATTACTTTTCATGGCTATCTGCCAGAAAGGTTTAGGCGTTGAACGGTAGTTTGGGTTAAAAAAATGCATTTTCTGGTAGAAAAGGGCATCTATGCTGAGAGCCCTGAAGGCTCGTGTGCCGCTATTTATCGACTCCCCATTAAACTTGTTAAACATTTATATGTAATTCTGTCAGGTTAACCACATCACCAAATGTCTTAGATGTGTATTGTCAATCCCAGAGAAAGCACGTGAATCACCTGGAGACATACAAAAACCTCACTGCACCTACTTTGAAGAGGAAGTCCACCTCAGATGAAGGCCCATCCAAGCAGCTTAAACCGTGGGAAACCAAAAGAGTGTCACAGAGAAGTGTGGAATGATGCCATACTGAACCTTTGTCATTCAAGGTCTGCACCCTCTCAGTATTGTCCAACAGCAGGGTTTTAAAACCTGCAACTGGATGTGGTTGTAATGTCCCGAGGCACCATGAAAAACAAAATTGAGACAGTAACACTGGAAATGAAGAAGAATCTCAAGGCTGCTATGAGTGAGGTTGAATTCATTGCTACCACTACTGATTGCTGGACAGCACACAGACGGAGTTTCCTCTGAGTCACAGCACACTGGATAGAGCCTGAAACAATGGAGAGATGCTTTGCTGCATTAGCATGTAAACAGCTCAAATGGCCACTCACATTTTCTGCACTTGCTGGTGCTCTGAATAACATTCACACAGAGTACAACATCCGTGACAAGATTTGTGCGTACAACCACTGATAATGGCTTCCAATTTTATCAAAGCTTTGTGAGCCTACGGAGAGCTGGATGAAAATAACCAGATTCCAGTAGAGGAGGCAAGGCACAAGTGAATCAGCAGAAAGAGAGAACAGTGAAGGAAGAGGAAGAGGAGGAAAACATTGACCATCTTGAGTTTGTTGAAGCAGGAAACCTTGTTGGACTGGAATACCAACTGCCAAGGCATCATCGCTGTGCCTGCCACCTTCTGAACCTGGTGTCAACAGTTGATGTTTCAGAGGCAAATTCCAATGCCATCTATAAGCAAATCTCTCGTTCAACATTTTCAAAGTGCTGGAGTCTATGGAACAAAAGTGGAAGATCCACTACAACTGGTGAAATAACTGAAGAAAAATGCAAACTCCAACTGTTGAGGCCAAATGAGATGAGGTGGAATTCTCTTTTCCTGGCTGTGGAAAGGATTGTGAGGATTATGGGAGAACAAGGAGAAGGAGCCGTTACAGCTGTGTGCAGTGTGCTAAAAATTCCAATGTTAGTAGCTTACATTTTCACACCTTAGCGACTGCTATTCATTAGTTAATATTGATTCCTTTACACGTCTGCATGTGCTAAATATACAAAAGTCATATGTTACATTTTTGACTTTTTATAACCACCATTATGTTGTTTTTTAAAACATTGTTTCCTGATAGGTTCACTCCTGCTGAGATTGCTTTTCTCACAGAATATGTCAAGACAATGAGCCTATTTGCAAAGGCGGTTGATGTTCTTCAGGGAGAGGCCAGCGTGTAGATGGGATGGCTTGTACCCACAATAACACTTTGAACTTGGAGGAAAGCTACAGAACCTTCGACTTTCCTCCAAGTTCAGTCTGCCTTTAGTGGATGCTCTTCAAGCAGGGCTTGAAAGGCGATTTGGGCAAATGCTTCCTGATCCAGAGCTCATTGCTGCAGCCATTCTCGTCCCCAAATTCAAGACATGCTGGACAAGTGATGACTACACCCTAAAGCTTGGTATGAATTGAAACATTTGCTAATGAGATAATGATATTATGATAACATAATTGTCATACAGTAACAATTGAAAGTCACATTCATTTTCAACAAATAACAATCCTATGCTAAAAGTGCTGATATTTTTTTTAAAAATCATTTGAAAAATAGGTGGTTTTGTGTTCCATAGGCCTGGACTTCATCAAAAGCCATCTGAAGGAGCAATCTACGGTGCATCCGAGTGACACTTCCCATTCTTCAGAGGAGGAAGACTTCTTTTCCCCCATCAAGCAGGGACATGTTCAACAAAACTCCAAGCAGATCGATCTGGGATGCCCAGATGATACCATAGGATGTCCTGAAATCTATCCCAACTTATCACTGAAGCTCAACACACCCCTTCCTACCTCAGCAACATGCGAGAGGCATTTTAGTACTGCAGGACTGATTTTCAGACCCAAGAAGAACTTTGAGAACCAGCCTTCTGCTGAGGCTGAATAAAAAGATTTTGTTAGTCTTGTAGATAAGAGGGAATTTCTCACAAAAGAAAAACAGACTTGATTAGACTTGAAGTTTTCATGTTGATCATAATGTTTCAAGCTCTTTTTGGTGAAATGGAAGTCTGGGTTTGCATATTGCAGTAAAGTAAGGCATCAAACTGCTAGTTTTTCGATATAAAGTAAAAGATACATATTCTGTTAAAAGAAATTCATGGTTTGGTGAGTACTCTTACACTTGTGTTTCATACAGAAATGACATACATGACATAATTTCACAGTGTGATATCAGTGTACTAAGTTCCGTGGATTCATATTAATTCCATGTTTACATCTGTTGTAGAGATATATGACAGAAGCAGTTGATTCGCTTTACTGTAAACAACAGAGCAGAACAGGAGAACCTGATTAATCTGTAACATGTTAAACTAAAAAAACGTACTGTTGACTTTAAAGTCAAAATCCATTTTGGATGCATTCATTGCCTTGTGTGTGTAATGCTTGATCCCGTTACATGTGTGTGTAACGCTTGATCCCGTTACATGTGTGTTTGGGTTCAGTGTTCATAGTTGAGTGCGTTTTCAGTATAGGGAAAAAGAAAAAGGTAGAAAATGACACTGATCTTTTGTTATTTAAGTGTAACATCTAATTTGGCTTACTGGTCATAACTATTACTTTTACTTTTATAACTTGTCTTCTGACTTTTTTCATTTTACAAAATTATCAAAGGATATATTTTGCTTCATTGATGGCAAAAAATATTTTTTTCTTTTTTACTTAAGTACATTTCAGAGCCTGTACTTTCTTACTTTTATTGAGTAAAGGAGTTGATATCAGTGCTTCTACTTTTACCAGAGTATTTTTTTACACTAAGTACTTCTACTTAAGTACAGAATATGAATGTTTTTGCCACCTCTGCTGAGCCCTGTTGTCCTTAAAAATTCACTTAAAATCCAGGTTATGATGAGAAAACAAAAATGTATTTATTATGTTACCTTAGAAATTACCTGTTTTAATGTTATGATTGTGGCCTCTAGATTGTTAGGATTTTGTTGGTAGACTTTTTTTTAATTTTTCATAAAAAAACAGAATGACATTAATGCCCTGGCAGTGGCAATAAGCTTTATTTTATTTGACATTTTTTAAAGATGAGATTTACACTAAATATGTGTTACTGACAAGTGCTGATGTTAAAAGTGTTTGAACAACAAATGTTATGGCACTTAAGTTCATATGGCAGCAGAACATTTAAATAAAAGTGACCTTTACACTACTTTTGAATTCATTATTTGAATTTCCGTATACAATGCGATTAATCGTGATTAATCAGGGAAATCATGCGATTAATCGCGATTAAAATTTTTTTATCGTTCCCCAGCCCAGCCCTAATATATATATATATATATGTATATATATATATATACATACACACACACGCACGCATTTCAGGACTGCAATGTATATGTGTGAATATGGCTTTACACTGAGTCTGCACCACAACTAAATGTTACCCCAAACTTGAATTGCCTTGGTCTTTATACTTTCTCAAACCAGTGAAGTTGGATCTCCATCTGAACCTGAATGAAGCTGAGTGGCGACTGCAACAATCTGCTAAATGTCATTAAAAAATAAAAAGGACACACAATCTGTTTCCCATTCACAAACAGCTGAAGTTGCACTGTGTTGTTGAATGCCTCAACCAAATACAATCACTCCAAGCACCCAGTCGCAACCCCCACTCCCACCCCCACCTCCTTCCCTCCTGAAAATCTATTAAACTGTTTTTGGCTTCACATCTTACAGCTTTCTGTACTTTGAGCTCTTAGGTCAGTGGTTTAAAATCATACCCACTCATTGCAAGTTATAATGGTCTGTCACAAATGGCAGCGTAGTAACATAGTCATAAGCCAAAGAAATTATAGCAGTCACAGTAAATACAGGATGGGAGCAGCAACGACATACAATCTTCATGAGGTGGATTTCCTTTTTAGAGCCCAGTATTGCACTGCTGAGATTGTGTACAATATTACAAAAACAGGAATTCCAATATCTACTATTTTTCTTTTCCTCTATCACTTGCCTCTGTGAGTCAGCAGACCTATTGTATTTTGTGACAGACTGCAGAGAAAAGATTTGGATAGTACGCTAGAGCTGAGGCTGAGATGTACTGCCTTGTTCTAGGAGCCTCAAACAATGTGTTTGTGATATATCTGCACATCTGATGGTTGCACTGTCTATATAAACTGTCTTTCTGCTCTTGGGGCACAGGAAAACTGAATGCAGTAAAGATGACTTTCTTACTGCTGTAACACGCTGGCCATATCAATTTTTATATGAGTGTGAAAGGATCTCTGGACCATGCCCAAACTGCATACCAGGCAGAGAGTGTAATGGGGTAAGCTTGTAAGTGTAATAGACAGAGTGTGTCATAAGTTTATTTCTTTTTTTCTATGACTAGATGAGTTGGCATGAGAGGGCTTGCGATATAAACTAAGCACAAAAAATAATGGAATTTGTATTTGGTAGATTATTTCTTTGTCGTAACAATGCTTCTTGGCAATAAATGTTAAACTGTTGGAAAGCCTGATTTCTCTATAAATGGTGCCACATTTGTAAGGAACATGCATTTGTGGGAAGAGCAGTAGAGCTGGGTAGTACAGCAATCATTAAGTGCTCTTTGTGTATTCTCCACACTTCGATCCTATGATTCAAGAGTCAATAGCGAATGCAAAAAAAAAAAAAAAAAAAAGAAAAAGCCATTTGGCTTTGACTGAGAAGATTTGGCAATTCATGTTTCATGTAAATTAAGGACATTTTTCTTTTAGCAAATTAGAAGTACATTTCAACAGAGAACTTCCAGTCCAATAAAATTGTGGCTCTAAGAATGAATATCTATCATGTTGCTCAGGACAACATATTAGATGCACTACTATGAAACTGTGATGCAAGTTTTGAACATTTTTTAGATTTCTTTCTCTGGTGCTAGCAGTCTGTGGTGACATTCATGTTCTCAGACAATAGCTGATACATTGCCCCTTAGAAATATATTGATATCTGTGGGAAAACAAATTTACGAATTTCCATGAAAAATCACTTAAATGAAAATCCAATGCCTATGGTGCCAATTCAGAATTAAAGTAACCTTCAAGGTATTCTACACAAAATAAACAGCTTCAGCAAAGTCCAGTCAAATGCAGTTAAAAATCATTCCAATTATAATCCAATTACTTTCCAATTAAATATAATTGTTATCACTTATCTATAATCCAATTTGTTCAAACTCATATGATGCATGTTCATTGACTAACAGCCCAGCTAAGGAACCCAGCAGATTGCATCAAATCTTCACTTCACTTTAGTTTAGTTCTCTTTCCTGAGCGTCCACAAGACTAAATTCAGCTTTTCTTCCCACCAAAGGTGGAGTTTATTTGTTCCTATATATCTGATTTATCACCAAACATGGGCTTGAATACTTTGTCCAACATTTTGTGTTTGGTGCAGTCTGCAATACGATCACCTAGAAGCATACATGGATTTCATATATTGACATTTTTCACTCTTGCAGTTCAAATATCATGCTGTTGTAACTGCCGTTTGTGTATTCTTACCTCAGTTTAATTTATTTCATTGGAATTTATTTATCCCTTTTTTCCTTTCCTTTTTCTATTAGTTCTTTGCTCCACACACAAAGATCACAGTGTGCCTCTTTCTCTAATGAAGTTATTCCTTTTCAGTCTGAGGCAACATCCTGAGAACAAATCAATTTTTCTGCACACTCAATGCCCGTGTCACCACAACAAACACTGCAGGATGACTGGTAATTCAGTTTTACTTTGGAAAATTCTATAATACAGGTAATGTGTTCTTGTTGTTTGCCATGTGAGAGCCTCATGTGAACATTTAGCCTTCAGTGCCAATATCAATCCAGTTTTGATCTTTATCTATGTAATGATTATCAGATCTTTCTCGACAAGGGATGGCAAATGTACATTGAACTTTAACTGTATGATTCAATGGTCCGTTTTTCAAATCATAATTGGAGTTGGTGAGAAAGTGTAATAGCAGTATGGAACTTTGTTTTGGTGTTCATTATTTTGAAAATGCCTGAACTATTAAGCAAGCTGCAAAGAATAAACCCTTTAACTTTCTTCTGGCTTGTTAGATTTTGTACACTGAATATTTTTGAAATGTTAATGAATCCTCATGAGGTTAATTGTCAACTTTGTGAATCTTCACCACAGTTCAGACACAGAGATTCGCACGTTTGAATTAGTATTTGAAATCCATAAACCCACAATATGTTTCCAAACGTCATATCTGTTTCAAATCATGGCCTTCTCCCCTACAGCCACATGCAGCTGCTGCTTCACAGGCTGGCTCACATCCTTTGACTCACCATGTAAAGAAAAGACAGTTATGACTAATAGTCAGCTAAGCTGGGACCTGTACTGGCAGTTTCTATGCACATGTGTGGCTTGATTGATCTTTGAAAAACAGGGAATACTTCATCGCAGTGAAACTCTTGTGAATTTGTTTTTTATGCCTGAAAACAGCTGGACTTGGGGCAGTGGGCATTCAGTCATGATTTCTTTGAAGGGTAATAAGAAATTAAATGCATCCAGTTTACAGCGTTTCCAGAGAAAGTAAGGTTTCTGTTTGGAGCCATATAACACTCAGTACCAAATCCTCTAATGCCAAGAAATGATTCACCTCAAATAAAACTGAAATGAAAGTCAGTATTTGGACTTCATTTTTAATGGGAGTGAAAACTTGAGCCTGAACACAAATGTGCACAGTTTGTTCTGTAAACATTGCAGAAACAGAGGATTACTTTGTATCAAAGCAAACATTCATGAAGATGGTAAAATAAAATATGTTTTTTTTTTCTGTTTATATGATTAATTGGTTCATATATTTTCCTTCATTTTTTTGTAATAAGTTAGATCAGTTAATACCAGTCTTATGTCTGTAATCACAAATACATCACAGCTAGCAGCCGGTTATCCCAGCTTAACTGGACCTTTGGAAAGTCTTCTGGTCCTTTCCAAAAATAACAACATTTTTTTCTTTTACCATTTCTTGTCTCTTTAGCTTTTGAGGCTCCATTAGAAGAATTGTATCACCATACAGAGAGCCAGGCCCTTTCCTCTGTTTCCAGTCTTTGTGCTGAGACAAGCTGACTACTGGGCATATCACAGCCAGATGTCACATTTCACCAAACCTTGAACTAATGCTTAAAAAAAAGGCGTCCTTACACCCCAAACGAGACATACATAACTTTCCCTTAAAGCTGCATTGATAAGTTGTTTTCGAATGCCAACAGTTGTTTGTCTTGTTTTTCATCTTAGAAGAACATGTAAAAGAAATAGGTTGACAGTTTTAGCTCATAGCGAGTAGAGACCGTGCTGTTTAGTTTTTCCTATGTTCTTTTTGGCTCTTTGAGCAGCTTAAATGGAAAACTATCAAACTTCACTAAACTGGCATTCTTCAGCCCATGTCCTTGAAGCCCACTGATTCAAATGAACAACCATTAACATGCTCCTGCAGACGCTCACGATAAGATGGATGGATTCATTTGAATCAGGTGTGTTGGAGCAGGGAAACATCTGTGACATGCAACACTACATACACACACATTTTATATAATATTTTTTATATATAATATATATATATGAATATAATATGATTTGTTGTGGAACACTTTAACTTTAAATATAAATTTACCTATTTGACTTGTCATGAGCTCGTATAATATTTTTAATGTTGAGGCAGGAGCTGCTTTGACAGAAGCTTGATGAAGTCTCTCTTCTGCTTGCAATAAAAGATGTGCATGCTTACAACTGTGAAGTCTTTATCTCCGTTATCACACATGAACTTTGTTTTACTTAAACAGCTTCAGCAAAGTCCAGTCAAATGCAAATCATTCCAATTATAATCCAATTACTTTCCACACTTACTGTTCAAACTCATATGCATGTTCTTGACTATCATCACGTAGTTAGCCCTCTGAGCATCCACAAGACTCAGCTTTTCTTATGAGTTTATTTGTCCTACTGATTTATCACCATGGGCTTAATACTTTGTCCAAATTCAGTCTGCAACAATCACCTAGATTTTTCATATATGACTTTTCACTTTGCAGTTCAAATATCATGTGTTTAACTGTGTTTGTGATTCTTACCTCAGTTAATTATTTCATTGGAATTTCCCTTTATTAGTTCTTGCTCCACACACAAAGATCCAGTGTGCAATGAAGTTATTCCTTTCAGTCTGACAACATGAGAACAAATCAATTTTTCTGACACTTGTTCAAAACAAACACTGCAGGATGACTGGTAATTCAACTTTGGAAAATTTATAATCAGGTAATGTGTCATGTGAGAGCTTTGAACATCTTTCAGTGCAATATCAATTTTGATCTTTATATGTATGATTATCAGATTTTCTCGACAAGGGATGGCAAATGTACATTGAACTTTAACTGTATGATTCAATGGTCCGTTTTTCAAATATAATTGGAGTTGGTGAGAAAGTGTAATAGCAGTATGGAACTTTGTTTTGGTGTTCATTATTTTGAAAATGCCTGAACTATTAAGCAAGCTGCAAAGAATAAACCCTTTAACTTTCTTCTGGCTTGTTAGATTTTGTACATGAATATTTTTGAAATGTTAATGAATCCTCATGAGGTTAATTGTCAACTTGTGAATCTTCACCACAGTTCAGACACAGAGATTCGCACGTTTGAATTAGTATTTGAAATCCATAAACCCACAATATGTTTCCAAACGTCATATCTGTTTCAAATCATGGCCTTCTCCCCTACAGCCACATGCAGCTGCTGCTTCACAGGCTGGCTCACATCCTTTGACTCACCATGTAAAGAAAAGACAGTTATGACTAATAGTCAGCTAAGCTGGGACCTGTGCTGGCAGTTTCTATGCACATGTGTGGCTTGATTGATCTTTGAAAAACAGGGAATACTTCATCGCAGTGAAACTCTTGTGAATTTGTTTTTATGCCTGAAAACAGCTGGACTTGGGGCAGTGGGCATTCAGTCATGATTTCTTTGAAGGGTAATAAGAAATTAAATGCATCCAGTTTACAGCGTTTCCAGAGAAAGTAAGGTTTCTGTTTGGAGCCATATAACACTCAGTACCAAATCCTCTAATGCCAAGAAATGATTCACCTCAAATAAAACTGAAATGAAAGTCAGTATTTGGACTTCATTTTTAATGGGAGTGAAAACTTGAGCCTGAACACAAATGTGCACAGTTGTTCTGTAAACATTGCAGAAACAGAGGATTACTTTGTATCAAAGCAAACATTCATGAAGATGGTAAAATAAAATATGTTTTTTTTTTCTTCTGTTTATATGATTAATTGGTTCATATATTTTCCTTCATTTTTTTGTAATAAGTTAGATCAGTTAATACCAGTCTTATGTCTGTATCACAAATACATCACAGCTAGCAGCCGGTTATCCCAGCTTAACTGGACCTTTGGAAAGTCTTCTGGTCCTTTCCAAAAATAACAACATTTTTTCTTTTACCATTTCTTGTCTCTTTAGCTTTTGAGGCTCCATTAGAAGAATTGTATCACCATACAGAGAGCCAGGCCCTTTCCTCTGTTTCCAGTCTTTGTGCTGAGACAAGCTGACTACTGGGCACATCACAGCCAGATGTCACATTTCACCAAACCTTGAACTAATGCTTAAAAAAAAGGCGACCTTACACCCCAAACGAGACATACATAACTTTCCCTTAAAGCTGCATTGTTAAGTTGTTTTCGAATGCCAACAGTTGTTTGTCTTGTTTTTCATCTTAGAAGAACATGTAAAAGAAATAGGTTGACAGTTTTAGCTCATAGCGAGTAGAGACCGTGCTGTTTAGTTTTTCCTATGTTCTTTTTGGCTCTTTGAGCAGCTTAAATGGAAAACTATCAAACTTCACTAAACTGGCATTCTTCAGCCCATGTCCTTGAAGCCCACTGATTCAAATGAACAACCATTAACATGCTCCTGCAGACGCTGACGATAAGATGGATGGATTCATTTGAATCAGGTGTGTTGGAGCAGGGAAACATCTATGACATGCAACACTACATACACACACATTTTATATAATATTTTTTATATATAATATATATATATGAATATAATATGATTTGTTGGAACACTTTAACTTTAAATATAAATTTACCTATTTGACTTGTCATGAGCTCGTATAATATTTTTAAATGTTGAGGCAGGAGCTGCTTTGACAGAAGCTTGATGAGCAGTCTCTCTTCTGCTTGCAATAAAAGATGTGCTATGCTTTAGCAACTGTGAAGTCTTTATCTCCGTTATCACACATGATACTTTTCTTTTTTTTTTTTACGTTGAATATATATTATGTTCCTCTGCCGCAGACTCATTTTTCAAGTCCAGCAACAAAACCAATTTAAAACCAATTACAAGACTGAGCATATAATTTATACTTTATCTCCAGTTACATTACTTACAATTATTCAAAAATAATGAATGCCATTTGCATTTTCATTACATCCCAAAGACACATTTTATCAGAGCAGCATTTTTATCTGTGGATGACACTGCGCCGCCATTCTTATGATGTATGTAGTAAAGGAGGAAATATGCCAAAATTAACTGGGGAGAAAACTGAGTGGAAATCAGTGGAAACAAACTGCATTATAAATTCAATACGACAACTTAATTTCACAAGAAAGAGAAAACTATCTACTCATATGACTGAGTAATGGAAAAAATATAATTTCAGCACAGAAACCTCACAAAGAGCTTGATTAAGAGATTTTGAAGCTTGGCAGCAGTCAAAGCAGCCCTGCGTCACTCGCCTTCCTCTCAGAGATCAGAGACATAATGATCCTTGAGCTTTGTCCAGTAGTGACTTCAGCTATTTAATTACACAATTACTCCCATTAAAAAAGACATAACAATGACTGTGAGGATCTTAACTGATACTTCTGCATGATAGTTATTATATTAACAGCTTTGGAGTAAATCCTTTGAAGTGAAAATGGAAGCTTTAAGTCTAATAGAGATCACCTGTAGCACAATTACCCCAGATTAAAGAAAGATTTATTAAATGAGAAAGACCAATAAGCTCCAGAGTTTCAGTTGCATTACTACAGTAGTTCATAAATGCAACAAAATTAGACCAAGTACACGCCAAGAACCTTCTGTGGGTCAGGATTTGTGGCGCCAGCAGAGATTTCAAGTTCATGACTTCACAATGGGTTGAAGGCTGAGTCATACTTAGTAACTGATGATTTCTCAGACACATATTTGAAATATTTCTCCATTCTGCAATAAATCAAAGGACATATCAGCTAACATAACTTTTGAAGTTGTCACTGAAGGGCAGCAAACAAGAAACAAATGAGGATAGAGTGGAAAACCCCAAAAACTGGCAAGAAAACACATACCTGTAATCCAAGCAGTAGTAGACCTACTGGTTCTCAGTATAATGTGTTGTTTAGGTTGGCTGCATCCATTGGGTTCACATCCCTCTGCAGGATTCCTCTGCCAGGTTTCCTTCAGAATAAAGGCGCTGTACACTGAAGACATACTCCAGCACCTTTAGGATTTGTATGCTTGTAAAACTTCAGTGCACTGGTGCTGAAGAAGTGTGAATGCAATTTGCATTTCATAAAAATAAGAACATTTTGAGTTGAGATTAAAATCTTTGCCATATCCAAGATCAAGGATGGAGGCTGCATTTTGACCTTGGAAAGGCCACCAGTTCATCACAAGCCTTGACCTGGCTTGAATCTGGTATTCTGAGAGATTCCTCCTGATCTAAATGCAACTCCTTTTTTTAACTATTGTTTGTCCACTCATTCAACTCTTTCAGACTCAGCCATTGTGGCAAATGGTCAATAGAGGAACCTCACTATCCTCCGAGGTGCTTGGTAAGTCCGCTGATTTGTTACTGATAACAGAAAAAAACGAATTTTCTTTTTATCACTTAAATGAAAAAGGGTCTTGAAGTTACTGTGTCCTGCATTGCTTAAAGTTGAGGCCTTCTTTAATGGAATTGAATTCGTCTAAATTGGCTTTGCAAAACTCAATTTAAGTTTGGAAAGTTTTGATGAAAAATGAACAGGAATATGGAGACATGTCTAAAACATCTTTAAGCATAATTTCAGAATAATCAGAATTAATGCATATAAAACTGAATTTATGCACTGTGTGTTTCTCTAGCACATGTCATTTCTGGAATCCTGCACACAGTCTGAGGATTTTGCTTTTTGAGGAAGAACTTTCCAAACACCTGAAAGAACTTGAACAGTCCCATGGCCTCGCTCCAGCTAAGTGCCACACTGGCATTTGAATATGCAGAAAAGAACCATGTCCCCATACCTGCCAATTGGAAAGAGACGCAGTGTGCAGGTAAGCCAGGGTGTGCAAGACAGCATGTGATTTCCTGTGGTAACTAAGGCTGATCTTCCCACAAGGCTAAATCTTATAATAATAGATTGTCTAAAGGTCAAGAGTGGTTCCGCAGCTTCCTAACACATCCTGCCACCGACGATGGTCCACCTCCAAAAGACGATATGGAAGGTCTGCACCTGCAGATGATCCACCTGAAGATGAACCTTCCGCTGCAGATACTAGTTCGCCCACTCCCTCGCCAGCTGACGTGGATGTGCGACAAATGACTAGCCGACCTGGATATGTGTTTCCTCAGGAAATCATCGCACTTCCCAAATGTCCCCCCAGAGAACAAACCGCATGGAAGCGTGTGAAGACAACCATCCTCACCGATACTCCTGAGATGCACGCACTTGACAAAGCTTTTGAAGAAAGACAAAAGAAACTGGAAGAGAAAATGCAAAACAACAAACAAAAAAAGAAAACGAAAAAAGAAACCCATTGAGGAGGAGGAGGAGGAGAAAATCACAGGTAGCAGCTCTGAGGAGAGTGATGTTTCTGTGCCACTCGATGAAGCATCTGATGATGAAAGATCCGAGCCAGAGAGAGGTCAACGGGCAAGCACGGATCTGTCACCGGGTGACTTTGTCATGGTCAATTTTGCAACCAAACTCATGAATGTCCGTTACATTGGTAAGGTTGAGAAAGTTGACGGTGATGAAATACTCACACAATTCCTTAGAGCAATCCAGAGAAATGGGAAAGTGTGGCAGAGACCCATTTTTGCCATAAACCAAAACAATGTGGCTTGTTCCTAAAAGCGATGTTGTGAGGAAGCTGCTACAACCTACGAGGCCTGGAGGGACCACGCCAAGAGAGCAACTCTTCATCTTTCTGTGCAACCTTCAGGGCTGGAATGTAGAAGGCCTCGCTACGGAGTGAGAGGTGTCTTAATCTGAGTTTCCCCTACTGTGAAAATGGTTCTTTCTTTCATTTGAATGGTGAATAAAATATTTTGAATATTTTGTTGTATTTGTGTTTGTTCAGAGTTACCTTCAGAGTGGAAAAAGTAAGTGGATTATTAGCATATCATCATAGCAGGGTCACTTTACCTCCTTGAAATCTGGGCTTTGTCTCAGATTACCCTGTAGCTGGGGTAAACTCAGACACTTGACCACTTTTTTTTTTTTTTAAAAGATCATATTTTCACTGCCTTTAGTCCTGCAAACATTCTGATTGTTTCTGTTCTCAAGAAACATCCTAAATTAATGGGTAATGCGTTAATTTTAGAGATACATCACTTTAGCTTGCTTAGAGGGGGCAGGGTGTAAAAACAGTCTCACATTACCTCACTCTCCCCTATATTGTATAAAAAGAACTGGACAAACCATTTTTTTCACCTGTATGGTTTTCTGTAGAGTTGGTTTGAAGCTGTTCCTGTAGGACATGCCCTCCTAATATCAGTCGCCACAAATTGTTTCATCTTAGCTTAGCTCATGTTAACCTATGATGCTCACTAATGTTAGTTTACATTAATTCTGATTGAGCATGTCCTTGTTTCAAGAAAAACATCTAAAACAAGTGCTGCCAAAGCCAATTCAATTCAATTCAATTCAATTGTATTTGTATAGTGTCTGTTACAATGACAATTGTCTCTAGGCGCTTTACAGAGACCCAGAGCATGACCCCTGACCAAATATCATTAACTAAGATTATAATATTAAATCCAATCAATGATAATGGCAGGTAAAAAACTCCCACAGAGGGAGAAAAAAAACCTTTAAGCTAAACAGAGGCAAGGAAAAACTCTACTTTAAAGGTGGGGTGGGTGTTGTTTTTTTGCAACACTTTTTACAATATTGCCTGAAAACCTTTTCACATTTCCATTGCACCCACTGAAATAAAATGTTTGCAAAAAAAACTAAACATTTTGGTCCAGTCTAGAAGGTATAATCAGAGAAAAACTCTGACCAATCAAAAAAGTGATCATCACTATTTTGATTGGCTGCCTAATACGTCCATCAAATATCACCCCTCCCTCCCTCCCTATGGTTCATGCAGTCATGAATCATGTGAAGGCGTGGTTTCGAGGGGTGAGCTGAAGAGGAGGAGGCGGAGCCTTTGGGAGGAGGGAGGGAGTGTATATTTTCAAAATCTCACTTGAGTTGGATTGCTGGAACCGTTTTTCAAACAACACCTACTCCACCTTTAAGAGGAAGAAACCTTGAGCAGGACCTGGCTCATATGGGGGGACCTTCCTGCCAAAGGCCAGCCGGGTAGAGAAAGAAAAGAGGGGAGACAGGACAGAGAGAGGACGGAGAACACAGAGAGGATGGAGGACAGAAAGAGGAGCGCACACAAGGAGAGCCAAAATCAAGACTGCCCCCAGAACCTAGCTTGGTGGCTCATGCAGAAAAGTTGACAGCAGCAGTGGCTGGGCTGCAACCCAGACCCACCAGTGTGAGCGAGGACCTGAGCTCTTCAGAGCTCGTCACACCTCAATCCTTCGAGGCCTACCCAGAGCAGGTTGTGCTGGCCTGTTAGTACACTCACAACTGATTGCTTTTTTAATATCTAATCATATTCATCATTACCACCATCATCATCATCAATAACAACAACAACAACTGAATAACTAAAATCTACATACAAGGGCAAGGAAATTAATTATTTGGCAGATTATTTCATATCAGATTTTCAAAAGTATAATACCAAGAAATTATTTTTTTAAGAAATGACACACATTTATGTATACAAACATACACACATATACATTGTATATAACATTTTTTTTTAATTATTTTTATGTACCTAGCCAGGTACATAAAAATTCACCCTGCAATACAGTTGTCACGGTCGTAAAATCCACCTATGGAGACAAAAATCTTTTTTGTACCAGGTTGTAAATATCTCCTATTTCTGCTGTAAAGTTGGACATTTTAACACAAGGGACATATCAGACTGTCTCCAATAGCAAGTCGAAAAGCTGAAGTGCTCATCTGCATTCATTTCAAAGAGGAAAACTTGGTGTTTCCCATTATTCTACAGAAGACAGAGGCAACACCATTTGATTTCAAGTTGGAATATTTCCAACATTTCCAAGTGCATTTCTGGAATGTTTCCACACATGTACCTTTTTCAATCCTTGCACAAGTTGTCAAAACTCACTTAAGCCAATGAAGGCGGTGGAAAGCACGGGTAAGGGGCAGTTGGTCATGGAGTCAGTAAAATGAGAATTTTTCAGCATTGCTGTACTATGTTCATTTTGAAATATTCATATTTAACAGTGCAACAGTTATTTTCAGTAGTGATACTGTGTTTTATTTAGGACAACTATCACATAAATTCAGGAGTTCTGAAAACTCAAATAAGCCATTTGTCTGTTTTTCTTTGGATTGCTCAAAAAAAAAAGAGCAAATAGAAAGTAAGAGAAAACTACAAAAGGGAAAAACTCAAGTCAAAAGACAATGTGTTCTATCATGTCCATCCTGCACTGTGTGGGAGCAAAGACTGCAGTGCTTTGGGAACTGATTTTCCCAGACTCTGGAGAAATATGGATTAAACACAGAAAATCACAGACAGGGTTTTTGTTTTCATTCAAACAGTGACAGAGCACGGACAATTAATTTAAAATGGCTTGGAATATGCAGGGCTGTTGACACACTTATCAATTTTATTCAGACAAACATATTACGCTTTCTGTTCTTATGGAATGAAAAGGAAGAAAAATATGAGATTGTATAAGTGATTCAGACTAAACTCAAGCCCACTGTCACACAGAATTTCATCCAGACAACCATTTCATTCATATAAAACACACACATTATGCCCGTTTATCAGAAACTCTCATCCATCTTTGGAACTGGCAAGATTAATCCTGAGTATCAGGCAGATGGGCATTTTTCACTATGCAGTGAGTAAAAATGAAGAGATGAGTCAGATTTTACAACACACAAGATTTCAAAGAGGAGATTGGAGTATGAATTGGTTTGACTGAGACGTTGAACCATACTGAATCAGTTTGGCAGTGTGTTAGGCGAGTTGAGATGAACCATAGAATTCCTTGGACATATGAAGAAATTAGTCACTCCCTATCACATTGAGGATTGTGTGTAAATTGTGCTCTGTGATAGGGACAGGCGTGAAAATCTTAAACCTATACAATATGAAGAATGGTAGACCATTTTTATTAAGGCTGGAATTTAAGCACTGCCACAAGTTTCATTTCTATTTTTATCTCACAGAATATTCAAACCAAATGTACATAAGAATGAGAATTAGTTTCAATAAAACAAGTTATTTGAAACAAGTTACAACAAGAATTTGGCTGTAAAATTAACAATTTCTAGATTAAACATGACATGACAGTAGCATGATAGTAGCATGAAACATTGCTGCATATCAGCATCTGCATTGTTACCAATGTGAGGAGTAAACTGCAGGGGCAAAACCACAATTGTCTTCTCATTTATTTGCATTCTGTGCATGGGCGAGGCTAGCTCTCTTTAGGGGTGCTTCAGCACCCCTAAATTGAAATTCAGCACCCCAAAAACCTGGAGTAAGAAATGTTGTTATTCTAAAATTTTAGTTCGCATTTGACAGGCTTAGATAATGTCCAAAACTTAATCCATAGTTTGTGGTTTAAGTTTATATTTTAAGAATGAAAATGAAAATGACCCCGCCTAATGGTATCGTCCTCTTCTCACTAACGTCACTTGTGGGTTGTGGTGGGGCTCATTGGGTGCTCAGCACCCCTAAAGCTCTGACCCTAGAATCGCCCCTGGTCCAAGGTCACGAAATCTTGGTTGCAGAAGTCAGTATTTGATGGTGATTTCCTTTGACTGTGAGCTGGGGTGCCCTTTTCCATGACTGTAGAGCATGGCTTGGACCTTGTCTGCATTGGTCAGAGGGAAGGTCTGCACTAAAAGTCCTGCCCAGTGTGAGGGTCGAACTCACGACCTTCAGATTATGAGACTGACGCGCTGCCTACTGCGCCAACTAGGCCATGGTAAACCACAAACACTACATACATTCTTCCCCTGGAGCCACCATCCACTCTACATCTAAACCACTCATCCTCTGGTTTCACACTATGACACCTGTGTAGTTTAGATGAATGTGAATCACAGAAGAGGCTAGAAACTGAGTCTAGGCCTTTTTGAGGAGTTCATGCAAAGCTCCAATGTACACAAATATTGGTTTTCAGCTTGCAGCCCAAAGCGTGTGACATATAGCAGTCCAGGTTACCTCAGGTGTGAGGTGGAGCACTGGACACCAAAAACTTCTTTTACTCACATTTCATTCTCCAAATGTTGTCTACAAACTGAACAGATGGACGTTCAGGTGAGAAGGGTCTTCCATTCCTGCATAGGATGGCTTTGACCTTGTCTCCATTGGTAGGAGGGAATGTCTGCATCAAAAGTTCTTGTCCGTTTGAGGCTCAAACACACGAGATGAAGGTCCAAGGCATGGGCGAGACTAGCCCTAAATTGAAATTCAGCACCCCAAAAACCTGGATTAAGAAATGTTGTTTTTCTAAAATTTTACTTCGCATTTGACAGGATTAGATAATGTCCAAAACTTAATCCATAGTTTGTGGTTTAAGTTTATATTTTAAGAATGAAAATGAAAATGACCCCGCCAAATGGTATCGTCCACTTCTCACTAACGTTACTTGTGGGTTGTGGTGGGGCTCATTGGGTGCTCAGCACCCCTAAAGCTCTGACCCTAGAATAACCCCTGATTCTGTGCATACATTAGCTGTTATTCCAGAAACTACTATATATTTAGATTAATAGCTCCTTAACCAATAAAAATATACATAATAAGCGGGGGATGGGGTGCAAGGACGAAAGCTTAAAGCTGATTGAGACATGCTGAACTTTTTCATCAGTTTGTTAGCTCAAATATGTTTTGGTATGATTTAAAAATTGATTTAGTGATGTGGTGTGCTACAAGTATTTATTTTATAACTCCTGGGAGATAGTTCCGGCAGTGAATCTTGATCAGTGTCTGAGTCAGCCTTTATAAGTTTGTTCAGTTGTTTCTATAAGTCACTGGCTCTGATGCTACTCCCACATCAGATGACTGCAGATAGGATGGAACTCTCCACAACAGACAGAGGAGATATGTAACATCTTGGTGCAAACACCGATAGTAGTTGAAGTAAAGTCTACTCCATCCCTTCTTATAAATAGTGGCAATGTTGAATCTCCTGTCCAGTCTGTTGTCCAGGTGAACACCAAGTGATTATACTTCACCACCTCCACTTCTTCTCCCATGATCGGAATCCTGTTTGACTTACTCTTGGTTTTCCTAGAATCCTAAATCATCTTCCTTTGTCCACGCCACAAAGTGGTCCAGCTGTCAGTCTTGTTCATCACTGATACACCTCACAACTGCAGAATCATCTGAATATTTTTGCAGAGGAGATGAAGTGTACGTGGGAGACTGCACATTCCCATGTTCATTTTGGATTTAGTACATTAATATGTGAGCATGAAAAATACACAAGGTTAGTGCATGGTGTCCCTGGTCTCTCATGTCTGGATGTCTCTCATCCTGATGCTCTTCAAATCACACCTCCTCCCCAGCTTCAACCTAGCTCCAGTTTTATGGATCATACAATTAGTTGTGTTCATCACCCAATATCTCCAAATATGCATAATAACTAGAATCTTCTCTGAACCTAGGTGCCAAAGTTTACTATTCAGAAAGCATTTTAAGTCTGCACTTCAGAGTTGACTATTTTATTGATTGATTGATTTATTTTTATTTTTATTTTTTAAGGGTAACCTCCAAGTGGCCTGGACTTAGGTTGGACTCCTGAAAAAAAAAAAAAAAAAAAACACTTAGCCAGGGTGTTCAATCTGTTCCAGTTCAATTCAATTTTATTTGTATAGCATCTATTAAAATGCAAATTGTCTCTAGGTGCTTTACAGAGACCCAGAGCATGACCCCCAAGCAAATATCATTAACCGAAATTATAATAATAAATCCTAATCAGAGAAAATGGCAAGTAAAAAAAAAACTTCTGTAGCAGGAGAAAAAAAAACCTTTAATCCAAACAGTGGCAAGGAAAAACCTCCACTTTAAGAGGAAGAAACCTTGAACAGGACCTGGCTCATAAGGGGAGACTTTCCTGCTGAAGAGAAGAGAGATGGGACAGAGAGGATGGAGGATAGATAGAGGAGAGCACATACATCCTGGCAATACTATATTAGACAAAATGTATAAAAAATTATTATCCATTTACTTTTGAACTAGAAATTCCATCCACTTATGTTCTGACTGGTTCATTGTTAGTACATGAGCTACAGAGATGACTATATAAACAGATGTGGGCAGCAACGCTGAGGTGGCCAGAGAATCGTACTGCAGGTCAACATGTTAGTTGATATTCCAGAGACATCTATACACACAGGTGGAGGTAAATGCTAGGATGGTCAAAGGATCGAACTGCAGGTTAGTATGCAACTCTGGACTGCAAACATACAGAAAGAAAAGGAAGAGAAAAAAGGGGGGCAAAACAGCACAAAAAACTACAGGAACAATGGAGCGCAGTTACATTTATGAGGTGATCCTCATTAACTATGGATTGAGCTGAAGGAATTTGAGGAAAGGAGGAAAGGAAAGGAGGGGAGAGAAGAGAGGTGGAGACACAGCTCAGCAGATCATGTTGGTGTCCCCCTGCAGTGTAGACCTGTAGCAGCATAGCTATGACGATGCCATGTTTAAGACGAGCCTGCTCTTGTCTTGGCTCCTATTACTGTAGCTATGACTATTGGCCCTAACACACTATTGTTTAGACTATCTATAGGCTTTACTAAACAGAAATGTTTTCAATTTAGTTTTAAAGATGGAAGTGATGTCAGCCTCCTTAACCCAAACTGGTAGCTGGTTCCATAAATAAGGTGCCTGGTAGCTGAAGGCCCGTCCTCCAAATCTACTTTTGGATATTCTAGGAATGACAAGTAAAACCTGCACTCTGAGAGCAGAGAGCTCTATTAGTGCATAAAGTGTTATCAGGTCTTGTAAATAATGACGAGCTAGGTCATTAAGGGCCTTATATGTGTGAAGCAGAATTTTGATTTTGGAATTTGATTTGAAATTTTACTGGAAGCCAATGGAGGGAGGCTAACACAGGAGAGACCTGATCTCACTTGCGAATTCCAGTCAGCACCCTTGTTGCTGCATTTTGGATCAGTTGGAGGCTATTCAGCGAATTTTCCGCAGATCCTGCTAATAACACTTTACAATAATCCAGTCTGGAACTGACAAATGGGTGGATTAATTTTTCAGCATCACCCTGGAAAAGTATGCTCCTAATCTTGGCAATATTACAGAGGTGAAAAAAACTTGTTTTACAAACCTGATTAATATGCCGTTTAAACAACATATCCTGATCAAAAATGACTCTGAGGTTTTTCACAGTTGTACTGGAAGCCAACATAAAATCAGATAATCCATTCCTCAGGTGTTTGGGACCAATGACAACAACCTCTGTTTTATCTGAATTTAAAAGGAAAAAGTTAGAGGACATCCAGGTCTGAATGTCCTTCAGAGATCCTTGTTAGGCCAACGGTTCTGATTCCACTGGTTTCATGGATAAGTACAGCTGCGTAACATCAGCGTAGCAATGAAAATTTATGTTGTTCCATTAGATTAAGCCCTATTAAATCAATACTATGGAGACATGTTTAGTGTTGTCTTCTGTTTTGAATGGAAAACATCTGTTTTGATAAGATGCGGGCACTTGTTAAAGGTAATCTCCCAAATCATGTGTTGAATGTGGTGCTCAGAGGGCACGTTACTGTAAATTGACACCCTCCTACCTGCACTTCTATTAATATTCATCACTCTTGATATGAAACTTGCACAGGGATTTTTTTTTCTTTTCACATGTAATACCTGTTATCATTTATCTGTTGTCATATGGGTTCTGTGTTCTTGGTTGTAAGAAACTGCTTTATTTTTCCATTGTACTATGTCAAAATGTCTAAAAGCTATGTAACTCACAAAAGGTCTGAGGTACAGTTTTATATACTTATTCAATTTTACAGACAGAGTTTTACATCTTTTTATCTCATCAGGTGTGGATGACTTTTTGGCATAAATGTAGAGAGGAAAAAAGAAAAATGCAAAAGGCACTTTTTCCTCTTGTTAACAGAGTTGCAGCTAAGTTTTGTGCAAATACCAATTTTACACTGACTTGTAGCATCCTTGAGAATAAATTTGAAGGTTCTTTTAGTTTAAGCTGTTATATAGTGTTGTATTTAAAATAGGGTCAGGTCACCATGGCCTGTTTGACCGAGTGATACTAATATCTAATGTGGAATATCTAATCGAATGTGGGATATTGCTCTGGTGCCATTGCATGATTTTTGAGACACGTAGCTGTACCGTACCATCTTCTTCCGCTTATCCGAGGTCGGGTCGCGGGGGCATCAGCCGGAGTAAGGAAGCCCAGACCCCCCTCTCCCCGGCCACTTCTTCCAGCTCATCTGGGGGGATCCCAAGGCGTGCCCAGGCCAGCCGAGAGACATAGTCCCTCCAGCGTGTCCTGGGTCTTCCCCGGGGTCTCCTCCCAGTGGGCCGTGCCCGGAACACCTCACCAGGGAGGCGTCCAGGAGGCATCCTAACCAGATGCCCGAGCCACCTCATCTGGCTCCTCTCGATGCGGAGGAGCAGCGGTTCTACTCTGAGCCCCTCCCGGATGACCGAGCTTCTCACCCTATCTCTAAGGGAGAGCCCGGCCACCCTGCGAAGGAAGCTCATTTCAGCCGCTTGTATCCGCGATCTTGTTCTTTCGGTCACTACCCAAAGCTCATGACCATAGGTGAGGGTGGGAACGTAGATCGACCAGTAAATCGAGAGCTTCGCCTTCCGACTCAGCTCTCTCTTCACCACAACAGACCGGTGCAGCACCCGCATCACTGCAGATGCCGCACCGATCCGTCTGTCGATCTCCCGCTCCATCCTTCCCTCACTCGTGAACAAGATCCTGAGATACTTAAACTCCTCCACTTGGGGAAGGACCTCATCCCCAACCCGGAGAGGGCACTCCACCCTTTTCCGGCTGAGGACCATGGTCTCGGATTTGGAGGCGCTGATTCTCATCCCAGCCGCTTCACAACCGGCTGCGAATCGCTCCAGCGAGAGTTGTAGATCACGGCTCGATGAAGCCAACAGAACCACATCATCTGCAAATAGCAGAGACCCAATCCTGAGGCCACCGAACCGGATCCCCTCGACACCTCGACTGCGCCTAGAAATTCTGTCCATAAAAGTAATGAACAGAATCGGTGACAAAGGGCAGCCTTGGCGGAGTCCAACCCTCACTGGAAACGAATCCGACTTACTGCCGGCAATGCGGACCAAACTCTGGCACCGGTCGTACAGGGACCGGACAGCCCGTATAAGGGAGTCCGGCACCCCATACTCCCGAAGCACCCCCCACAGGAATCCCCGGGGAACACGGTCGAACGCCTTCTCCAAGTCCACAAAACACATGTAGACTGGTTGGGCGAACTCCCATGCCCCCTCCAAGACCCTGAAGAGGGTGTAGAGCTGGTCCACCGTTCCACGGCCGGGACGAAAACCACACTGCTCCTCCTCAATCCGAGATTCAACTATCCGACGGACCCTCCTCTCCAGGACCCCTGAATAGACCTTCCCAGGGAGGCTGAGGAGTGTGATCCCCCTGTAGTTAGAACACACCCTCCGGTCCCCCTTTTTAAAGAGGGGGACCACCACCCCAGTCTGCCAATCCAGCGGTACTGTCCCCGACGTCCACCCGATGCTGCAGAGGCGTGTCAACCAAGACAGCCCCTCAGCATCCAGAGCTTTGAGGAACTCCGGGCGGATCTCATCCACACCCGGGGCCCTGCCACCGAGGAGCTTTTTAACCACCTCGGCAACCTCAGCCCCAGAGATAGGAGAGTCCACCCCTGAGTCCCCAGACTCTGCTTCCTCATTGGAAGATGTGTCGGCGGGATTGAGGAGGTCTTCGAAGTATTCCCTCCACCGATCCACAACGTCCCGAGTCGAGGTCAACAGCACCCCATCCCCACTATATACAGTGTTGATGGAGCACTGCTTCCCCCTCCTGAGACGCCGGATGGTGGACCAGAATCTCTTCGAAGCCGTTCGGAAGTCGTTCTCCATGGCCTCTCCAAACTCCTCCCATGTCCGAGTTTTTGCCTCAGCAACCGCCAAAGCCGTGTCCCGCTTAGCCTACCGATACCTGTCTCCCTGCCTCCAGAGTCCCACATGCCAAAAAGGCCTGATAGGACTCCTTCTTCAGCTTGACGGCATCCCTCACTGCTGGTGTCCACCAACGAGTTCTGGGATTGCCGCCACGACAGGCACCAACGACCTTACGGCCACAGCTCCAGTCGGCCGCCTCAACAATAGAGGCCCGGAACATAGCCCACTCGGACTCAATGTCCCCTGCCTCCCTCGGAACATGATCGAAGTTCCGCCGGAGGTGTGAGTTAAAGCTCCTTCTGACAGGAGACTCTGCCAGACGTTCCCAGCAGACCCTCACAACACATTTGGGCCTGCCAGGTCTGACCGGCATCCTCCCCCACCATCTGAGCCAACCCACCACCAGGTGGTGATCAGTTGACAGCTCCGCCCCTCTCTTCGCCCGAGTGTCCAAGACATGCAGCCGCAAGTCCGACGATACGATTATGAAGTTGATCATCGAACTGCGGCCTAGAGTGTCCTGGTGCCAAGTGCACATGTGGACACTCTTATGCCTGAACATGGTGTTCGTTATGGACAGTCCATGATGAGCACAGAAGTCCAACAACGAAACACCACTCTGGTTCAGATCGGGGGGGCCCTGCCTCCCAACCACACCCCTCCAGGTCTCACTGTCGTTGCCCACGTGAGCATTGAAGTCACGTAGCTGTCGGGAGAAATTAGCTCGAGGCTCAACGTATTGATAAACAGGGTTAAAAATGATTGCAATTCCTCTGCTCACTGTCTTGTGCTGACAATGACTGTCTATGCTGTATGTGAGTTACAATGACCATCTCTGCTTGAATTGAAAATACTTTAATAATCCCCGAGGGGAAATTGGCTCATTGCAGCAGATACAAAAATATACATAAATAGACAGGACATTAAATAGACATTAAATAGGCAATAAATAGACCAAAAAAACAGTGTGCAGAAACAGAACAATAAATAGACTAAAAACAGTGTGCAAAACAAGACACTAAATAAAAAGGTAAGTTGACAAAAACAGTGTGCAAAACAGACAAAAACAGTGTGCAAAACCAGTAATAATAAAACTGTAATAATAAAACTGTAATAATGTAATAAAGTGATAATGCAGCATTAACAGAAGGCAGTGGCAGAAGTAATCAGCAGTGATTATTCCCTGACAACCAGGAGTTATAGATTTTGATTGCACTAGGAAGGAACGACCTCCTGTGTCGTTCCTTTGAGCAGCGGGGTTGAAGGAGTCTGCCGCTGAAGCTGCTCTTCAACTTGTCCAGGATTTTGTGGAGGGGATGAGAGAGGTTGTCAAGGATTGCTAGCAGTTTTGCTAGCATCCTCTCTTTCACCACCTCCTCCAGTGGGACAAGTTTAGAGCCAACAGCAGACTCAGCTTTTTTGATGAGTTTATTCAGTCTGTTGGCGTCCTTAGCCCTGATGCCTGCCCCCCAAGACACCACAGCATATGTATTGTATACAAATGGAGATTAAAATCCACTTGCACCCTCTGTCCGATTGTCAAGTGCCTTGTTTAAGTGTTGTTCAACTGCCTCACTAGAACCTCAAACAATTATTGGTAAACTAAAATGCACTGTTAGTTATATTTTTACAACATATGGTCACCAGTATAACTCAGCTCTTTAATCCTCATCAAAACCTACTTGAACACTAAAACTTTGAGTCAGAAGCTTTCCGTTGGTGAAAACTAAAATGGAAGGACATTTTGAAACAGCCTCAAAGATGTGGGATACTTTTCAAAAGGAGCATATCAATAAATGCACTTTCACAGCAGTTTTCTTGATAACTAGTTCATCTTCACTACTTTGCTGTTTTGGTAAGTACTATGGAAAGTACAGTTAGCAGGTGCCAAGAAGGATTCACCAGATGTTGTGCTCTAGCTGTTTTACTAAGATACTGATAGTTTTTTCACCTTTCAAATTAGGCGTCTACGTGCTCAGAAATGAAGACTGAAAATGCTGTAATTTGTTACTCTCTTCCCCCCGTCATTAGAAACACCATTTTTTTCAAGGAAAGTTTTTTTTGGCATGTCTATGTAAGAAGGAGAAAAATGATCTCTTAAAACAACCTGGCAGCTGAGGCAGACTGACCCTCAGTCTGCACTCCCAGTCTGGTTCTGCCTGACGTTTCTCCCTGATAAAACAGATTTTCCACTGGACACAGGCAAAGCATTTTGAAGCCGAACAAATGGTCTTAACTCTTTAAACATTTGCCTCAGGGGTTTAGTTTACACACACTAAGGGACTTTTATTACAGAAACAATTTTTCTTTTACTACTGAAACTAAGATAATGCACCTGACCAATAATACCGCTCCCCTGTTGCATACCGCTATGAATATCTCACCATTACCCGAGGCTGTGTCAGTGTGTTTCCAGTGAACTTGGTATGGCAAGTAGGCACACGGTTTGAAGATGGGACTGAACAATGTCAAGTTGGAATTGGGTGACCTCCTGAGCTGCTCATGTGTCTTTTATCTCAGAGAGGATGTTTTTCATGTTCAGTCACCGCTCGACACTGCTTTGCCCTGACAGAGATCGTACCTGACTCTGCCCTCATTTCAGACAGAGACCTCACTGAACAGTGTCAAGGTTAAGCTTTTATGTACAATGTTCGCTAAGGGGTCGAAGGCCCAACATTTGCTGAAGTGAAAGCCTGAATGGATTTTAGAGTTTGCTGTTCTCTTTATTCTGTGTGCAGCTTTTTCATTTTATTTTGTAGTTTAATATCAGATCTGGACCTTAAATAAACAAACAAACAAACAAACAAACAAACAAACAAACAAACACACACCCATGCATGCACACACCTGCTGCTTTGAGAAAAACAAGGCAGAAATTTTTAAATCATAACAGGCTGGAAAGCACCAGTGCTTGAGAAGCTTCATCTGATTGTCGTGACAAAACCCTTTAACATCAGGAAGAATGAAGAGTGTCAGAAGAGTGAGACAACAGCAAAAATTCACAGCCATGATCCTAAAAAACAGGGGAATGCAAGAATAAGAAGCTGAAACCTTGACAGAAGCACGCACAGACAGTTTGCCAAATGAGAGCTAAAACACGGGGAGTGTATGTTTATAACAAGTTACTGAAGACTGATGACAAACAGAGCAGAGCAGTGTAAGCAGTTAAACCAAAAACATGTGTGGAACTTACGCAGCAAGTAAAAGAATAAGTATTTGAAAGAGTAAGGACAAAATTAATTTCTAAATAAAACTGGAACCCATACAGGCATGGCAAGAACCCGGATAAGATTAAACTGGGAACTCTGTTTCTTTGAGGCAACAGTATCAAGTAACACATCACTGTGCTGACCTAAAGTCAAATAATAATATGCCAATATCTTTAAATTTCTGAATTTCACCTTATTGTTTAAATAAAACAAACAAGCATTGTTCAGCCCCTTTCAGACATGAACCGCTTTCGATTAGTCTGAAGGCGATTAAACGTGGTGGTGTCACCTCAGAATGAGTGTCTTGGTGCTTTAACATAACATTTTGAGTTACTGTCCATTGTTGCGTGAATTGAGAGTGGACGCTATCAGTTTTTCTGGCATGTCTGAATCAATCAATGTGTGAAGGTGAATGTATGAATGACTGAATGCCATCACTTTTACACACTGATGATGCCATTAATCTCATGTAACATCTGAAAAACTACTTTTGTCTTTTCCTTTTTAACCCCTCCAGCTTCACGAGGATGCCTGCGTCCTCACTGTGTTATCGCTTATTTAAAAGAAGTCATACAGACTGATCACGTCATCTGTGATAGCTGTATTTGGTATCCCTGGACTCTGCGGAGTCTCCTTTTTGTAAAAATAATACTGCTTTCCTTTGATCTCTAATATATTTTGGACAAGGGGTGCCTAAAGACACAAAGTCGAAAATCGCAATCAGTGGTCACAAGTCATTCCTTGCCGTTATTCGATGGTAAAAGTTGCAGGATCTTTTCTACGTTGTCGCTGTCTGTAAGCAGAGGCTTAGCTTTTCTATAAACAGTGAAAATTTTACTTGAACAATTATTTGTTGCTGAGATATGCTGTCTACAAGTTGAGATCAAAAGCTTGTATGGCTGGGTTCTGGTGATGATTTATTGTGTTTTTGTGTCAAGAATTGTCCCCATTTATAACTAAAGCCCTGGTTTTTAATGTGTTACCATATTAGAAGTGTAAAAAAAAGTATTGTTTGATCCTAGATCGTACATTTTTCAAGCAGAGTGGTCATCATACCGGAACGAAGACTGAGACGTTGGAATTTCAGGTGCTTCTGTTAGCTTCCATTTCCTGGACAGATCTCAAAGCACGACTGACATTTGTCATAGCCGGCTTGTAGAGGAGGGACCAACCTTTCCAATGATGTATGACATATGTAATTTAACTGTTCCGGGACCGTTTACAGCGGCGCGTGATGGTGCATCCCACAGTCATGCGTATGCGCATTGACACATTGACGTTCAAGCAGGAGAACTGAAAATTAGTTGAAAACTTCAAAAATGGCAAATTTATGACTATTTTAACTCAAGATGATGAAAAATACCAAAATGTAAAGGAAAAAATACATTTATTGTGTCAGAATATAATTTGATTACCATGTGTCCATTTCAAGCTGCGCCTGGATTTGTTCATAAAACACCACTGTAGAATAGTCATACTTTATGCTATTTTCTTCAAATCTGAAACACATGTTCAGTTATAGTGTGCCTACAGCCTCATACTGTCATTTATCATTTCAGATGAATATGCAGACTATGATTCATCCTGAAAGTAATTTTTTATTTCAGGTGGAACACAATTTAACATTTTTTTGACTGACTTCAGAGTTGCATTACTGTCTCTATCACCTAGACCAGGGGTGTCAGGCTCATTTTCACTGAGGGCCACATCAGCATCGTGGTTAACGTCAAAGGGCCAGATTGACAGCATGAATGTGACAAAATGCAATGTAAATCAAAAATAAATTAAACTGCATCTTATTATATTGTTAAATAACTGTTTCTGCATATATTATGTGTCAAGGTTTCAAATATTTAACTCATTATTATATTAAACTCAGGTTTTGTGGTTGTAATCCTGCTCTCGCACAGGTGATGTTTAAACATCACTGAGAGTATCCATTACGTTGGTTTCAGAAGCGGAAGCAATTCTTTGTTTTTCTTGTAGGATAAATTTAGTCTATTGTTTTTGTGTTTGTTGTCAAAATTCCGACGTAGATTATATTCTTTCACGACTGACACCGCCTCATAACACAAAAGACATACTGTTTTTTCACCTAGAGGTACAAACTTGTATTTGTTTTCCCGTCGTTCATGAAACTGCCTTCTTGTGCATCAATTTCTCTTTTCTTAGACATATTGGGGTTAGTTTGTAGAGGTTTTTCTGAAGTCCATCAGTTCAGAAAATCGTCTTGATGTCTTGCTCATGGTGAGATACTGTTATTGTTGTGGGTGACGATGAAATGCATTGTGGGAGATGTAGTTTATTGTCCGTATGCGCTTTAGAGCGGTGTAAGCTTATTTTAAGTCTTAAAATATTGGTTTAAAATTTCATCCAATAATGCACAAGCTCTCGAGGGCCACATAAAATTATGTGGCGGGCAACATTTGGCCTGCAGGCCTTGTGTTTGACACATGTGACCTTGAGTGTTCCTGACAGTTTCACATAAAAACTACAGAGTATTTTCTTTCTGGAACACTTTTATGCATCCATGTAATCAGAACAGTTCAGAAGTTACAATCATTTTAATTTGGGTATGTCATTTTAGGCATTTTGCTGAAAAAGGGGTGGGGGGGTGGAGTGCAAGAGGAAGTGGTGGGTTCACATATTTACGGCAATCGTGAAATATCCGCACAAACATGATTCTGAGTTAGGCAAAGACATGGTGCAGCCAATAGTAGTGAAGGGAAGATGCAAGTCAGTGAAGAAAGACCTAATAAGAACCATGACTGCCTTTTAATGAAACTTGCCGTCGTTGCTGCGGTGCAGGGATTTGCAGCACATAATTACACAAAAACATTTATAAAGTCTCAGGAAAAGGTCACAGATGGTGAAAGTTTATGCAAAGACCTTAAACCCAACTGTTACACCGCTGATTATGCAACTTTAGAGAATACACTTGCAACTTGCATGTCAAATAAAGATAAATGCATAAATTATTGTAAAAATGTCATAAAAGGTGTTATTTGAAAGAGCTTAACACAAGCTTTTGGATCAGTCAACAGCTCTTCACAGCTTGCAGAATTTGGTTCAACACAACCCAGAATCTCAAAGATAAATGACACCAGGTGGAAGTTAAATAATTTCAGCGCTACTAATAAAAGGACTACAGCCACAAAGGCCCTTTGATTTGAGCTGTTTATCCCGTGGATACTGTTTAGACACTTCCATTCAATTGCAGCACAATGGAGTTGTTGAGTGCCTCTTGTAACTTTGCCACATGGTCACTTTCTTTAGTGTGGGCGCATGCTTTCCACATGCTGTAAGCCATTTGTGTGGTAGTTGGCAGAACAGCTGAAACAGTGTGGTAATCTCTGGACCATGCTGCTACATGAATGGTGGCTGAGGCTCTGTGAGTATCCTGACTGTGTGCCTGAGAGCCAGGCCACAGGAATGAGCCCATCCCCGCCGCAGTCTGCCTGTGAATGACACTATTAATGCCCTCATAGTACCTTTTTTTCCCTGCAGGACTTTTTCACCAACTAATTTACAGACTAGGGAAGTTTTACTTCACATGATGGCCAGACTCTTAGAGGTTTTCCCTTTGATGCATTGGTCCCTCTTGAGGTGCTTGGATCCAATTTGACACTTCCAACATCAAACTATTTTATTTTATTTTATCCTTCCTCTTTTTCCTTTAAATCTGAACAAGGCTTCAAAACAGCCACATTAACTTAAGACATCCAATAGGATCTGGTCTTTCTGGTTTGCACTGAATACTGTGGAAAACCTAGAAGTTTCATTTGAGTGGGGGCACTGCAAGATGTAAATAAAAAGAGAACAAGAATGATTTGTAAATCTCATAAACCCATATTTTATTTGTTTAACTATATTTGCTATTTTGATATGTTTAGCATTTTTTTTTTAGCAACCATCATATGTGTTTGAAAAGAAAAAAAAAAAAAAGGACCAATGGTTGATGTTCTGGAAACAGAACATCATCCTTTTCTTGTCTGATATTAGATCATATGGGATGGGAACTACTTAACCACCATGTCATGGTGTCTGTGTGGAGTTTACATGTTCTGCCGTGAGTGTGCGCGTTTTCTCCGGGTACTCCAGCTTCCTCCCATAATCCAAAAACATGCATACTAGGTTAATTGGTGGTTCTAAATTGCCCGCAGGAGTGAAAGTTATTCTCCATGTTCTTTTATCTGGTGCCATTGACAAGACTAAAAACAAAGGTCAATTGAAGAGTTTAATACAATCATGAATACAAAGATTCAATATGCCATGCAGAATATTTTAATCGGCTGATGATGCCTTGCCTTAACACCACACAGAGATGCCAGGCAATGCACACCGGATGTCAGATTGTTCTCTGTTCTTATAGAGGCGGATTCTCGCTCTTCTGGGTTTATTGTTCTTTTGTCTTTGAGTCCAGATGGTAAACAGCTCTGAATCGCAGGTCCAGGCACATGTGGTTGTTTTGTTTGTACAGGAAATGAGATGTCCCTTAAATGTTTTTATTTATGCCGTCGCAAACTTCCTTGAAAAACAGCAGGACAGGAAGTCAGAAGGTCCCAGTCGTTAGGCCATAAAACAGCAAAACTGAGGACTCACCATCATAAAAGAAACTGCATTCTTACATGCCATAAAGTTTAGTTTTGACAGTTAAATAGTTCTCTAAATTAATCTTAATCCTAACAGGAGTGATTGCAAGTGTGCCCTGCTATGGACTGGCAACCTGTCCAGGATGTACCGCTGCCTTTCACCTGAAGAGAGCTGGGATAGACTCCAGCAGATCCCTGCGGACCCTGCAGAGGATTAAGTGGGCATAGATAAAAAAAAGGGCCAGTTCACTTTCTTGAGTCTTCTATAAAGCCATGATTTTGTAATCATGGTTTTAAGGTTTTTCTTATGTTGCAAGATGCAAGCCCTTCTTTGAAACAGATGTCTTGATATGGAGCTTTTTTTTTATGTTGCTCTAAAACCATACAGCTTTCGATGCTGATGTTTATTGCATAGGTCTTAATGCACCCTGTACCATCCAAAAGCAGACTTTTGTACTGAATTCTGATAACAAGCTGGAGTGCGTGCCGTCTGCGGTTTCTGAAAATAATTTCAATTTTCAATTTGTGTGACTACCGGACAGTTTGCCTCAATCCATTTTAAAATGAGCTTTGGCCCAGAGAAGGAGAGCTGTGTTTCTGCTTCATGGTCACATATGACTTCTTTGGACTTCTTTGGATGATTGAGCTTAAATCACTTGCAAATGGCATTGTGAGCTGTGTTCTTGGACAGTGATTTCCAGAAATATTCCTGATCCCATGCAGTGCTTTCCATTACCTGCCTGATTTTAATGCAGTGCTGTCGTAGA
Organism: Hirundichthys speculiger; assembly: GCA_018398805.1. NCBI lineage: Eukaryota > Metazoa > Chordata > Actinopteri > Beloniformes > Exocoetidae > Hirundichthys > Hirundichthys speculiger. Next base: position 493,016 of record JAGFBZ010000909.1, read on the forward strand.
GCCTTAAGATCAAAATAATTCAGTATAGATTTTTACCCTCGTCAATTCAGTAAATCTTATGATGATAGTATGTATTATATGATCAGATCTTTAAAATCTTTTTCTACTAAGGACTATAACTCTGAATCTGTTTCACAATATACAGCTGCAGTTTATTCCAGACTGATCTTTACTTCTTATAGTTTCTGCCTCTTTAAGATCTTCTTTATATCTTTTCATCTCACTGAATTGTTGCCAATTAACCTAATTAGATATTCCTCCAGGTGTTTCTATTCAGTACCTTTTCCTTTTCTGGCTTTTTGTTGCCCTCATACCAACTTTTTTTTTTTTTTTTTTTTTTAACATGTTGCTGCCATCAAATTTAAAATCAACCATTATTTTTCAGGAAATGGGAAGATGTTTGCCTATCAGTATTTGGGATACTCTCTGTTTTTGATTGTAAATAAAATATGGGTTAATGAGATTTGCAAATCATTGGATTCTGTTTTCATTTGCATTTTACACAGTGTGCACAATTGTTTTTTGAATTAGGATCGTACATGAGAGCTTGTGAAGGAAAGAATCTCAGAGCAGTGATGGGAAACATATAATCCAGTGAACAAAGGAAGAAGTCAACCCAAGATGGAAGTACTAGTTGTCCATGTGGCTTTTATTTAACGCAAGAGTGTAACTTTTAATCTTTGCATGCCCATGTGGTTTATTGATGTAGCCTTTGACCATGGAAGTGCTCTCTAATTGCTACTTCAGGCACTTGTCCTGCTAATATAACATGCTTGACACCTTAGTTGCAGTTGTGTGATTTTTTTTTTTTTTTTTTGTCTATAGATTTTAGAAAGGCTAAAAACATACAGAAACTTTAAAACATTTAAATGTCAAATCTGACTTTTACTGCAGAGGAAGCTTCGGGACCCTGACCAGCTCTTGACCTGTTTTGAAAGGAAAGCAAGGGTTTGGCAAATGTTCAAAAAAGCAATTCGTTTTTTCATCCTATGGTTACATAAGATCTGTTCAGACAGCAAGGACCATACATTTGTGTTATTTCCTACATCTGGGGAATAGGCCATTGAGTATTAAACTTTACCATCTGCGTTGCAGCTCCCCAGAGCTTTCTCAGAACCAAGCCACTGTGCCCACACCTTATTAAACTCATTTTTATTTCAAGATCCTTGTTTCATTCTTCATTTGTTTTACATGTTAGCTTTTTATATGTTAGGGTTTGGTTTATTTGCATTGTGGTTTTGGGCTAATACCTTTCATGTAAAAATCTATACAAATATCTATTTAATGTGTTTTTATTCTTTTTAAATATTGTTTAAGAAGTAATATCTGTAGCATCACAAAGAACTCATTTAAGAAATCCTTTTCAACCTCAGCTGTAAAAACTCAGAGTCAAAGGTTTTTTTTAGTCACACGCTGCCAAGTTAAAGGATGTAGAATGTGATCACCGAAGCAAATACAAAACAAGAGCATGAGGTCATAATTGTGGTTTTGGTGTCATGAAATACAAGTTTTCCATTTCTGCTCTCCTACAAAGAACAAGAAGAGGTGCTACATATGCAGTCCTTTCCATTTGTCACCGAAACATTGAATGACTCCAGATTCTTAAAAAAAAAAAACTGGGCCTCAGACACATTTCCTGGGCATATTAGGTTATAGCTAGGCATGACATAAGGACGTTTATGGAGAATGATCTAATCAGCTGGCAAGTATTATTTGAAGAGAACATTGAGGTATTGTACAATAAGATCAAAGATCATGGGGAGGTTAGCCAGTGGCCTTTTCATTCCACTTCCCCGTAAATCTACGAAAACTGGCAACAGCGCTTATCCTCTATGGTTTATAATACCTATAAAATGCAGATGTGGGCTCAAACTTACGAAAATCCTGGATATCAAAAATACTGCTTCGGGGGAAATTATGCATTTTTTTTTAACAAAACTTTGCAGTAAATTTAGCTGTGGCTAAAAAGAATGCCTTAGTAATGTTGATACAGTATTACAGATTTTATTTAAACAAACATTAAGGTGTGTGTCAAAAAGATCAACAAGGTAATTTAGTTTAACAGCTTCCTTGGAGTGGGTGCCACAGTAGAGTTGTGGTCAGCACACCAAGAAAGTTCCTGGGTCAAAACTCTGCTGAGGTGTTTAGGTGTGGAGTTTGCATGTTCCATTCCGCATGTGTGTTTTCTGGGCAATTCAGTTTCCTTTTTCAAAGTCAAAAAAAGATGTGGTAACACTGAAAGGGATGTGGAAAATGAATAACTTTCCTTGAAGCTGTGTTCAGAGTTACATGTGCATAACGTTTTTCAATACATGTGATGGAATAGCTTGTGGCAGCCTTTCATGAGCATTTTTGGTTTAATCCTGAGATGTTTGGATATTACTGTTGGTATTCCTATTTGCAGAATTTGTAATTAGATTTAGTTTCATTACACTGACAGTCATGGAACTGGTGCCTGTGATTTCTTTCCCTAACTGACAATTGAGCCTGAGTAGACTTATGTTTGAGCTATTTCTGCAGGTAGAGAAGCACAAACAAAGTTCAATCATTTTTAAATAAGTATGGAGTTTTTCAGTGCAGGGTAGCAAGCCTCTTCATCTTAGTCTTAAGCTCGCTTTAGATCAGTAACAACCTTAGGTTGTATCAATAACAGTCAAATTGCCAGAATAAATGGGCTGCAATTTGCACTGCATCGGATTTTTCCCATTTGGAGACCAAGCAGATGTCAGAAAATGGAATCCAGGTATTTGTAGCCAAGATAAACACTCTTTCATTGGAAAAAGTGTCTGAAAGAGGTAGATCCTTTGATGCAAAACATGTGAGGAGTAATACAGGTGAAAAAAAATCAGCCCAGCTATCACCTCATTATACTTATTTACCAGAATGTAGGGAAGAGAATGAATAACTGGCTGATTAGACTTTTTGTTGCACATAGAGAAACAGATGGTGATGTATTTGAAGACTTTAAAAAAAATGTAATAGATTACATTTAGGATGAAATCCAGTTGAACCATTTCCAGCAAACATTTGAAAAACTAAGTATCTAGGGAAAGTCAAGTGAAATGAATAATGGTTTTTAACTGAATGAATTCCTCAAGATTTCTGTAATGTGTTTTTGCTATTTCTGTTGTCTGCTTCCTGAATCTCCCTAACTGCCTACGTGAGTCTGGATTTCAAGGCAGCAGATGTTTCAAGCACATGACTGAATGGTGATGTCATCAGTGGTGGAGGGCTCACTTTGTGTGCTTTGTTCCAATGAGAACCAAGCACCCATGCCGAAGAAACAGGGTGTCTATTTAAACAAGATGTTGTAATTATTATAATAAAGCTTTTCAGAACTGTGCCGCAATTAGGGATACACTAATCCACCTTTTATTCCCCAGTTCCAATCCTGCTCTGAAATCTATCTTCCATTAAGTAATACTGATGCTGATGCTGATGCCTTATTTCTTGATTATTATTATTATTGTTATTATTATTTGTGTTGTTGGTATTATGTGTGAAGTTATGAGGATAAAGTAAAACACAGATCTTAAAAGAGCAATAAATATATAATAATGCTAATTGAAAGAAAATTTTAAATGTTTGCAATAACAGTGAAAAGCTATATCAAATGCATTACTACTTATTTATCTGTGCTGCGATTTGGATATTCAGTCAGTGAATTATGACAGTATGGACCCCAATATATTGGAACAGGGATGCTACATGGTTAAAGCAGCACTTTTTTAAGTACAAATATCAGTTTTATTTTCATATCGAAGGACTATTGGCCTTATTTTCAGGTTGTTTTCCATGGTCTTCTGTTCCTACTGTTGGCAAAAACTCACATGATGTAACTTTTGACTCTTGTCGTGGTCATCTTTTGCTACAGCTGTGCGTTGCTTTATGCCACTATATCACGCATCAACAATGATGGAATTATCTAACAGAGCTACAGTGGACATCACAACAAAGGCACCTAATAGATTCAAGAACGTAATGACAAAAGAGAAACCAAAAGAATGATCAAGCAAGAAACTGAACAATTGGTAAATCTTGTTGTAAATGCAATTCAACCTCCACACATATAGGGGGAGCCCTTGAGCTAACAACTTCAGATGTTCCTTTGTGCTGCTTTAGTTTGCAGATACATAATGACAAGATAGTCTCATGACAGAAACATGTAACAGCTGTATTTCACATACTCATTTCCCTCCATAAATATGGTAATGTGGGTGACACGATGGCACACAAATTCTGTTACACGTGCTGCCACTTGATGACTTGTGCATTCTTAACAAATTTATATTCATTCCAACCGTGACGAGACAAAATGCAGAATATTTCTTAACGACAGAAAAATGCTAACATTCATGCCAAAACCAAAGTAAGCTGCTGCTAATCAAGTAATAGCATAGTTGGCCCAAAGTGTCAGGGGTCATCCAAAGAGCATCTCAAATATTTTAAAGATTTCATTTTGACAAATGAAAAAAGCTTGAAAAAAAGCATCTTTAAATCATCATGCTGCAAACATCCTGTTCCACCTTGTCTCAGATGTACTTTATCGGACTTGGATCTGGCACTTTGCAGGTCACTGGAGTGCAATAAACCACTATAATTTCTATGAAGTCATTGAGAGAAGTTTGATTTGCGCTCATGTGAAGAGGTTTGTGGGAGGCAGTTGCTGGACAAACAGATGGTGTTGCATGCAGTCATAGACTGACAGGAATCCAGTATTGTTTAATGGTTTGTCTATTGTATTGTTTTTGGTCATTCTGTTATTTTGATTTTTTTTTTTTCTGCTTATTTGAGAAGTCACGTGGAGATTTTTAGGTCTGTTGTTGTCAGTAAAGTTGTTTTTTTTTTCAATGCAGTTCTTTCTTTTATATTTTGGAAAGTGTTACTTTTCCTGTTTTGTAGTTACTTTCTAAAATAGCAAAAAATGTCCTCTTTTTTGTTTCTCTTTTATTCCCCCTTGAGACATTGTTCTGTTTTGTATATTGCAGTGCCTTGAGAAATATAATTGTGAATAGCACGTTCTTACAGGCAGCTTTTATGAGTTGTCATTCCTTTCTTTCTTATTTGTTGTGTGTTGTGAACTGTAGCCTGAGCAGCCATACCCATTCACTTTGCAAAAATTCTCTTTTGTGGTACAGAATGTGCCAAACTAGTGGTAATGGGGTTGGGGTGATGCTTTACACAATAACTCATGCAGGAGTGTCGAGAGTCTCTATTTAAAAACAACCAAGATGGCTGCAGAATAACAAGATAACATCCTGGAACAACAAGTTTTTACTGTAAAACTGAAGGCAGTCATTAATGTGTGTTCCTTACTACACTGCACACCATTTTGGATACCTCCTGTTTATACTAGTCGCTCTGCCTATGTCACATTCTTGATTTCCCTGACTGGTTGTCTGCTTATCCAGTGGTGTCCAGAGGCAGTTTCTGCTGTAACTGTTCTGCTGTACCCTCCCTGGAAATCAAAACAGAATCTAGGAGAAACAGACTGATTCTCTGGGAAGAATGAAGATGGCTGGTCAGACTAGTGAACTGGGCTTGTGCAATGGTGACAACATGATATAATACTGTAATTCCTTTGGGGATTATATAGGGTTTCCCGTTCAAGGCTTGAGTTCAGTAACTTGATGTTTTAAAAAACATACATTCATGCATTCTTATTTATGTGAACTGTTCTATATTGTTGCTACCAGCAGCTGATTTCTGTTAAGTGCGACTGACCCAGTTTGCACATTGTAATATCCACCATGTAAAATCTGTGGCTAAGGGCATATTGGTGACATGTTTTATGCATCCTGGGGATTGACACAGCTAGAAGAGAGACACACACTACCATGCACTGTTCTGAACAAAAAAAAGGACTGAACAATTCCAGTAGTGAATAGAACACAACGATATATCAATAATGACATGTTCTAATTTGATTATTAATTGAGAAGCAAATTAAATACTGTCTTTTGTGATGCATTAGCTTCAAACAGCTGGTTTAAGTGTTGTAACTGCAGTTTAAGAGATCCTTTTTCTGCCAAGCCTTTTCTTAGGGTTGAGTTATTGATGAAGGTCATGCAGCTAGAGCCCTGGTTTCATAAATACTACGAGAAAAGAGTTCAACCTTTATGTAAGTGTGTTTGGCAGATATGCTTACACACTGTGAAGTAGAATTTTTATTTAAAGGTTATTTATTTGTACATGTCTGGGTAGCAGTACATTTCAACCATCTTACTTTGCATGTCTAGACTGCATGGCGTCATCCTGCTACTCTCTGTCTTTAGTGCTTTGGTGGAGTTCTACATTTGACTTTGGAATTTGATAACATATCCTTACTCTTTTTTTCCCTCTAGTTTTGATTGATCTGTTTTTGGACATTCCTGTTTTATGGTTCCATGTTTTTCTGACAACAGAGGAAAAAAAAGAAAACTGTTGTGCATATGAAAAGTCCTTCCTGTCATTATCATTGTCATAGATCTCTACTGTCAGCGATTACAAGTGAAGGTGCTGGTTGATGCTGACATCTAGTGGCTTGATGTGCATCTGCAATATACACGTGCTAATGGAGTCTTGTGATGCTGAGACAATCTGATTTCACTCACGTGTCAGTTTGTCTGGCTTTTGTAACAAGAGAATTGCTTCATAGACTGACACAGTTTAAAACATGGACACAGTTGTGCTTCGTGGACCTTTGTATCATTTATGGATTGGTCATCCCAAAAATTTGTGCTTTGAGTAAATAATAATGTGTAAGACTTTCATTATGATGTGACCCATTTAGACATATGTCTACAGTTCAGGTACTGATTCTACAGATTCTAGAATAAAGAAGATGCTGGACATTTGTCTTTCACATCTAAGCATCATATAATCCTGAATGAAAATGATCTGAAACTTAAACAATGAAGTCATTTATGAAGCTAAATCTGTAGACATTGTTTTCACCCAAAGTCATTCTTTGCTCAGTTTTTCAATTTTGCACTTGTTGATTATCTGGAATCTGCTTTTTCCAGTAATGACATTTTATTTATCACAGGTGTGTTTTTCACTATTTGTCGTTCTGATTCAATATTCAATGTTTGCAAGCATTAAAATGTAGCCATTAAAAGAAAATAAATACAAGGCTACTTGGGAAAAAAAAAAATCCCTTGATATTGACAGGAGCTTTTGAAAATAGTCATGTTGTTTGCTTCTCATAAATTTACAGTTGAAGCCAGAAGTTTACATACACTATGCAAAAACACACATTTCATTTTTTGTCTCACCATCTAAAATCAAATCAGACTAAACCTGTCCTGTTTCAGGCCAGGTTGTTAAATGCCAGAATAATGAGAATTTCTTAGAGAATTTTATATTATTTTCTTTGAGGTCAAAGGTTTGCATACATTTCCTTAGTATTGAGTAGCATTTCTTTGAACTGCATGACTTGGGTCAAACGTTTTGGGGAACCTTCCAACATCCTCTGACAGGACTCTGCTGGAATTCTGGCCCATTCCTCCTGACAAAACTGGTGGAACTGAGTCAGGTTTGTCAGTTGCCTTGTTCACACACACACCTTTTCAGATTTGCCCACAAATATTCAATGGGATTCAGATCAGGGCTTTGTGATGGCCACTCCAAGACATTGACTATGTTATCCTCAAGCCACTTTTTAACTATTTTGGCAGGATGCCCAGGGTCATTCTCTATTTGAAGACCCATTGGCGCCCAAGTTTCAGCTTCCTGGCTGATGTCTTGAAATGTTGCCTTAATATTTCCATGTAATGCTTTTTTCTTCATGATGCCGTCTATTTTATGAAGAGCTCCAGTTCCTGCTGCAGCAAAACAGCCCCACAACATGATGCTGCCACCTCCATGCTTCACAGTTGGTATGGTGTTCTCAGGTCTACAAGCTTCCCCCTTTTTCCTCCAGATGTAACGTTGGTCATTAAGGCCAAGCAGCTCCACTTTAGTTTCATCAGATTACAGGACATGTCTCCAGAAGTTAAGATCTTTGTCTTGGTCTCTTTTTGCAAACTGTAATATGACTTTTTTTTAAATGTTTCTTTAGGAGTAATGGTTTCTTTCTCGATGAGTGGCCTTTCAGCCCATGTGGGTACAGGACTCGTTTCACTCTGGATAATGACACTTTCTTACCAGCTTCATCCAGCATCCTCACAAGGTCTTCAGCTTTTGTTCTGGGGTTGATTCACACATTTCAGATCAAAACACGTTCATCTCTGGGACACAGAGCTCATTTCCTTCCTGAGTGGTGTGATGGCTGGACACAGGCCAGCTGACAGTCTTGTCTGGGTCCGGGACAAGAAAATGTTAGATGGGCCCTCCCCTACACCACTGCCGTTTTTTTTTTTTTGTCACTAAACATCACCAGTTATGTTTGATATATTGTGATGTGTAATGCAATAAATAAGGTATTGTATATGAGGAGAAAATCTTAGCTCTCCATGGCAGCTGAAGTTTTAGTTAAATATGAAAGGACCTGCTAATATTATTAAGATTTATGCATACACATTTTCTAATTCTTATACATGCAGGAAAAATAGACCAGGGAAGAATACATTAGGCATTTTAATTTAAAGAATTTTTTCGTTGTCAACTGATAATACAGTAAATAAACATGTATATCGAACTTTAAATGAAAACTTGAATTGTCAGTTTTATATCTTCAAAACCAAATGAACATCTCCATCTATTGAATTTAGGGCACTTGTTGACTTTTTTTCTACTTTAAAAGAGAACAACAAACATGGGAGGCAAAATAGGGTGTTTTTTGAGCTGCTATATGTTAACCAGTCCCTATCTATTTTTTCCCGTCCATTGTGGGATGTGGAATATGTCAAATAGTTTGGAAATTGCCTACCCTCTGCATCTGCCGGCAATTCCTTTGCTCTCTCTGAAAAAGGCGTTCATTTTGCCATCACGCGCACGAGGTTCACTCTATCAGAGTCGGTCATTGTAGTTGGCCATAATGCAGGATCGCTGAAATGTTGTGCCTGATAATCAGTCTCCAGGGCCGTTTCTAGTCACCTTGGGGGCCCTAGGCAAGTGTGAGCATGGGGGCCCTCCCAGCCCAAAAACACCAAGAAAATCATTAAATCCAAAAAATCTTTTATTTTAAATAACACAAGTGCACAATAATGTAAGAACACTTGCAGTTGTGGTTGTTGTTGTGGACACAGTTATTTGAGAATTCAAGATCTGAGATGTACACTTATCACCTAGATTCTGGGCAAAGTTTGTGTTACCTTCTCTTGATGAAGTGCTGGGAGTGGAGGCCAGGGTACCACTTGATGTTGAAGTCTCTCCCGAGTCTCTTCCCGTGTCTTCATCTTCAATATGACAAGTTGATGGTGTATTTAAATATAACAATGTTGCTGAGATTAAAAGTGATCACTACAAACAGCTCAGGGAGATAAATTCACTTTACCATCAGCAGTGGGAGCATCCTTTGGAGGAAGAGGTTCCATGAATTTAAGCAGAGAACCTTGAAGGAGTAAAAAATCTGGTTAGTTTTCTGATTTGTATGTTTAGTACATTGATTTAGCCTAGCCAGGGTTGCCACCCGTTCCGTAAAATACGGAATTGTCCTTTATTTGAGAAAAAAATGTTGCGTCCCGTATTGAACTAATACGGGACGCGATTTGTGCCGTATTTTCATTAACGCCCCATACACACGTCTGTCACACACACATCAACACTAAATTTAACAATAATGAACAAAATAAAATACAGGAAACATTAAGGCCAGCAAATTCTTTGTGGCGGGACAACAGGACCTGCTGCGCTCTGTGACCATATCTTTATATGTGTGTGCCAATCATCTTGTCACTCTCAGTGCCTGCCCGGAATTGTCCTTTATTTTCATGTCTGGAAGGTGGCAACCCTAAGCCTAGCTATAGAGTAGTCTGTAACAGACAACAGATTTAAGCATTCTGCTTGAAAATTAGACAGCTGATGCTTTAAAAACAGTGAACAACCAGAGCACATAAGTGGAGTTTTGTTGTAAATAAAACAGGTGTTTTCAGTAGTAACAAGAGTAATAAAAGAGTTGTTAAAACACCACTGCTTCATTTATGCAGTTTAATGAATATTTTGCATTTGTTAAAACATGGCAGCAGCAACACTATTTGTTACTACACAGCTATGTTTTGTTGTTAACAGTGGTGTTTCCAGAGGTAATAACGTTAGGTAATATATGCAGAGAGAGAGAAACTGTTCGCATTCGTTAGCATTTGCCAGCCAGCGAGCTAGCGAAAATAGACCTCATCCTCACGCATAGCCTAGCTTTTTTTTTTCTTTTGGCCTAATAGCTGCACTTGCACAACACTGAAGACTCAAACTCCTAATTTATCAAATGAACTGTCACTTACCGGTGTCTTGCTTTTTCTTTGCCTCTTCTTCCTTTTTCTTCTTCTGTTTTTCATAACCGGAAGGATAACTTCGTTTCATTTTTCCTTTTAAATTTTCCGCCGCTAAATACACTTTTGCTGGCTGAAGTCCAAAGCCAAAATTGGTTGAGGGGCAGGGCCGCGCCCCGCGTTGAGGGGGTACTCCGAGGGCGATCTGTCACTGCATTTACCTTTCACCACAGGGGGATAGACGGTGTGTCGTTGCATTTAGTTCCTAATCAGTCGTTGTCTGGGGGCCCCCCGATTGATGAACCACAAGTGCGGGGCCCCGCCCCACATTGAGGGGGGCCTCCGAGGGCGACCTGTCGCTGCAATTTCCTTTCACCACAAATAGGACTATTCTGATATTTTTTTTAAATTCCACAATTTCATGAGGGCCCAGTTGTGGGCCCCCCTCTCCCTGGGCCCGGGACAGCAGACCCGTTTGTCCCCCCCTATCGACTGGCCTGGCTGGACATTTCCATGATGTTTATACTTGGGTATAATTGTTAGGACAGATGAACATGGCACCTTCAAACATCTGGAAATTACACCCAAGGATAAGCCAGACTTGTGGAGCTCCATGATTCTCTCTCTGATTTCCTGGCTGATTTCTTTTGATTTCCCCATAATTTCAAACAAGGAAGCAGTGTTTGAGGTGTGGCCTTAAATACATCCCCAGGTGTGCCGCCAATTAACTCACATGTTGTCAGTTAACCTATCAGGAGCTTCCAAAACCATGACTCATCATCTGGGCTACCTCACATTGTTTAAAGACTTAGTACTTTTTGTACTTTTGAACTCAAAGAAAATAATGTAAAATTCTCTAAGAAATTCTCTCTCACATTATTGTGGCATTTAACAAAATGAAATAATTTTGGTAATCCTGACTGACCTGAAACAGGAGAGGTTTAGTCTTATTTGACTTTAGACAGTGAGACAAAATAATTAAACCTGTTTTTGCACAGTGTATGTAAACTTCTGGCTTCAGCTGTATCTGTGTTCCAAGGGAAGATACATCATAGTAAATTACCACCTATAATCAATGCAGTTATTTTTTTTTCAGAACATTAGATGACTTTTAATTCAAATAGCAACACAAAGTCATTTGGACTCTTTGTACACAGTATTTACACCACAAATGAAGAGCTATCCTGGATCATGTTCACATATGGCTTCTTTGCATGAACTTCAGCCTTCATTTGTAGATGGCACAGCCAACTGTTCTGGACAGCAACTTCCTGAAGTGTTCCTAAGGTCATGAAGTGATTTCCGTCACAAATATATGCCATGCCTCTGGTTATGATAATGCTGTGCCCAAAAATCATGTGATTCAACCAGTATTGATTTTCTGCTTTGTGCCACGTGAACAGACTTCTCCAGATTTTAAGAATCTCTTCACAATATTATGGACTTCAGATGATGACATGTTCGAAGTTTTCACAGTTTCACATTCTGCGAAATCATTTTGAAAGTTTTTCACAGTTTTTAAATGCAGTGTTTTTTGCACTTTGGTGAACCTCTGCCCATCTTTACTGATAGGAAATGCTGCCTCTCTAAGAGGCTCTTTTCATACACAATCATGCCACTGACCTATTGACAATAAACCTAATAAGTTTTAAAATGTTTCTTTAAATGTGTCTTCTTGGTACAACTTACTTTCCCAGATTTTTGGTGTCCATCTTCCAATTTTTTGAGACCAGTTGTTGTCATTAGATTTATGACATTTGCAAATCATTGTTTTCTGTTCCTCAGTATTATACAAAAAACAAAACAAAACTGGAAAACAGAAATCTTGCCATGATGTACAGCATGTACATACGCTGTGCTTCATCTCACACGCAGACAAATGTCATGAGGGTTTACTACCTAAAGTAAAAGTGGAAATGAAGACTTCAATGATGATCCTGCTGTCCTTGACATTTTCTTAAATGATTTTTAATCAACCATGCAACAAAGAGAGGATGTGACATCCCAATAAATAAACTCAGTAATCAAGTCTATCAGTTTGTCAGCACCAGTGGGCGCATTGTCTTAACAAACAAACAAGGACAATGGGTTCCTATTTTACCATTATAAAAAAAAATTCCTTTTTTTTCATTTCATGTCACAAAATACAGGACGAAGCAAGATGAAAAAAACCCACAGTCAACAAAGTTGTCCTACAAACCTAGAAAAGACAAAACCCTGAGGGAAAGCACATCTGACACACAGTCAGGCTGAAACAATGACATGGCTGGCTTGAGGAAAGGGAAATGAGTATTGCTCCAATTACGTTGGCTTCTTTCACAGTGGGCTATCAGCCAGGAAGAGTTACTGTCAGTGAAATGATAAATCACCTCTGCCGTCTTACCTGTCTTATCTGTTTGCAATAATGCTGGTGCAATCACATGCACTTGTCATGTATCCTGCCAGTGCAAATGCTCTCCTTAAACAACTCACTCTACATTAACAAAACAGGAAACATTAATATTAAATCAGCTGTTTAGATTGAGTTCTTACATGATCATTGCTGTTGTGTTTTCTCTGAATTATTAATAGGTTTACTCCGTGTGAATACATTTGTTTTGAAAGCTCCAACTAACATTGTCATTCCAAAACTGGATGAACTGAACAAATGCGTGACTGCAACCTCTGGATGTTTTTTTTTTTTTTATGCCTCATTGGAAGGTTTTATTTATTTACTTATTAATGTCAAAATTCAAAAATAAACTGGTTTGCTGATGAGAAACAGGAAGACATTTAACAGGAAGCATTAGGATTCAGGAAGCTCATCTCATTTGTGTAATTTGTGCCTCCTTGTCTCCTCTCTCCTCCATCCTGCTGCCTCTGAACTGGATCTCAAAATAGGCTTCAATCCCAAAATGTGACCTAAAGGAGAGAGGAGGTATGTCATATTGAGTGAGGAGTGGCTTCTATGCAGAAATGCATTTATTAAATGGACTCTAACAAGTTAAACCTATATTGTATATGGAATTAGTAATACAGTCATACAGAAGTGAGTAGCCCTATTTTAATCTTTTGTGTGTATAAGCATAATTCAAAGCACTTGATCTTAGTGGGTCTTAGAATAAGGCAAATACAACCTTAGATGAACAACATACATTGTTTGCAGTGTATCTCGTGTTGAACAAAGATGAAGTTAAAAAGAACAAATATATGGGAATACCAATCGTTATCATATTGGTTCCATTGGATTTAAGAAGATAGGTTGCAGCCTAGAGAGAGCTGTGCACCAATGAATGTCCAAAGACCCCCATGAACTGAAACAATAAAAATAACTAGATTAAAGAAAAAAAGAGGGAATACTAAATTTTGGACTTTTGACTGTATGTAACTTGTGACAAATAAGATGATGCAGTTGTGTACAAATCCTTACAACTCCAAAGCAAGGATATGTTGATTTGATATGTACATGTCATCTCAACTCCTCTGTAACTGTGTCTGTCCTTGACTCCTCTGCTTCCATCTCTGGTGGGAGAGACTAAGACATGAGGAGTCAAGGACATGGAAAATGGGATGTGATGCGGAAGATGATTGGTATGCATACAGAGGAGCTGGTTGGCGAAACGTGAGCAGGTGAGGTTTGAGCAGTGATCAGGACTTTTCAGGGGTGGAAATAAAAGCAGTCAAAATATTACAGTGATATAAGCTTTAATAAACCAACCATTCCCACCATCTAATGGGAGACAGTCTCTAGCCATCTCAAGCCACATCTATTAATAGCATCTTTCATACAACCTGGGGGGGAACTGTGGTGCCTTTATTGCACTGGACTAGTCTCAGAGGGGACTGACTGTGTTTCGCTCAGAGCAAAGAGATAATGTGTGATTCATCTCAGCAACATCATGGCAGGACTGTTTATAAAAGCTGGACCTGAAGTGGTCAACTACCAATCAGCTCAGACAAGATGAGTGTTATAAGTGTCCTATTATTGCTAAGTAGGAACCTTGCTCTGCAGGTACGTGACGCACATCACCTGTTCTTGGGCACTGGACTGAGAGCGGAGCGGTTGGTTGTGTGAGATCTGAGTTCAAACTAATTAATAAACTATTGTCTGGCTGGGCTAAAGAGATTAATCCTTTGGTGCTTTTTTGAAGAAAGGAGCACACTTTTACATGGTGGCATTCTGTGAACCGCAACTGAAGAGTTTACAGAAAGAAACTGCAGTTATTCTTAGAAGGTGGGAGAGACCTGGTTGCCGCGCTATGGATGGACTGAAACCTCCACAGACCCTGTGGCTGGATTCGGGAAACCTCTCGCGATCGTGGAACATGGAGACAAATTTGTACTTTATGTGGACTTAACATTGGACGACGACGAGGAGATAAAAGTTAAGTTGTTCTGTTATCTAGTCGGCGAGAGCTGCAGAGAGCTACTGGACACGTTGATGGGGGATACGCCCAAGTCTGCACGGAAGTTGGATGACATTATTTCAAAGTTTGATGGTCACTGCAACCCTAGCATCAACGAGACTGTGGAACGCTATCGTTTTTTCACAAGGAACCAAGGCAGTAGTGAAACGATTGACGCATACATCACAGAACTGAAGCTGTTGGCAAGGACATGCAATTTCGGGACATTAAGAGACTCACTCAGCCGCGATCGCATTGTATGTGGATTAAATGACGCAAGCATGAGAGAGAGACTATTCCGGGAAAAGAAACTGGAGCTGGGTGTGTGCATTCAACTGTGCAGAGCGGCAGAGCTGTCACAGGAAGACAACAGAATCATCTCTGGATGAAGGATGGAAGAGGAGGTGCGCGCTGTGAGTGGAGGTGTAGCAACGCGCCAAATTACACTAAGACCACAGTGGAGTGCACATTTTATGCCAAAACGCACGAACGTGACAAACGGAAGTGCCCAGCATTCGGTGAGAAATGCAAAACGTGTGCCAAAGACAACCACTTTTCAGTAGTGTGTAGATCAAGTGTTGCAGATACCAGGATATAGCACCAAACAACAGATATATAACACCTGGAAAACATGTAAATGAGTTTAGAAAGGAAGGAGACAGTGGAGTTGCGGACCGTTTTCATTGTTCCTCTGTAGATATTTTATTCACAATTATTCACATACAATAAACATTTTGCTCACTGCCTAATAACTGTTTTCATTGTCCTTTTTGTATTCATTTTACCCAGCATTCAATAACACTGTCTCTATTCTCTGTCTATCTAGACATTCACATTTTCATGTCCATAGAACATCCAATATTCACTATCACATTACATTGAATAGAAAGCAAAATACAATAAACAACATCCGGTCATCATTACTTTTCAATAATAACACACTTTCTGTCATCTCTACAATTCACCTTTAACATTTCTCCTTTTCTAAATTTCGTTTTTGGTCATTTAATTATTGCATATTACTGTGCACTTCTACTTTAAAGATGCTACTAGTACCAGGACTTAATACAAAACAGCAACTGTATCACCCAAGAACACTATTTACATGTGCATATCTGTATCATGGATTTAAACCATTCCCTAAAATAATAAAATGGAGCCAGCCATTAACCAAATTCAAACGTTAATCTAACTGAAGTGGAGGAGTGATGCCCAAACATGACGAGACACAGCAACAAGTGGGAGACGCCGTCTTAGCGCGCCACAATACAAAACACTGAGGCGAACTGTTACATTTCTACAAGCTTCTTTTACATATAAATCCGAAATCCCAAGGAAACGATCCCACATGAGATTCCAAGCAGACCATGGGCAAAAGTAGGCACAGATCTGTTTTCATTTGATAACAATTCAATTCAATTCAAAATACTTTATTAATCCCCCAAGGGGGAAATTCAAGTTTCAGTACACCAGGAAAAATCTGGTGTACTAGGGGAGCTGCTAGTGTCCAGCGCTCCTTTTCATGTCAGGTCCCGTGGTCCGAGTGCTAACTCCAGATAACCGCCGTTAGCAGCCGTTAAAACAGTTAACAGCAGTTAGAACCAGTATATCTCCAAAACGATGACAAGTGAGATATCAGAGATCAGAGGAGGAAACACCGATGAACCAGACCGTATCCCCTGGGAAGGCCGAGCTCCATTCAGTCCGGCGAGCGACGTAGCCGACCGTCCCAGAGCCCGGTTCATCATACGGACCGGACCAGGTCGTTGTCGTCTCCCCCGGTGGTGCTGGGCCCCACCAGGTCACCAGACGGCCCCTGCCAGGTCAGGTGTTCCATCCGGCGTGTAGACAGCTGGACGGGGGCAGCATGCCGCCGCCGCTACGTCGAGGGCTCCCGTCCCGGCACCGTGACCCTGCAGCCCTGATCCAGTGGCGGTGGTTGCCGCGGGTAGCAGTTCAGGACTACTTAGCTTTCCCGAACCGGCCTCCAGCGACACGTCCATGTCCGCGGCGGCAGGTCTCCACCAGCCGCAAGAGGACCGATCCGCCCCCTGCAGACAGTATGTCGACATCCGACCGCAGATCACCACAACCCGGGCACAAACTGGAGCGTCCAGCATCCAGCGTAGCAGAGACAAGTCCCGTAGCAGCAGCGAGAAGCGTCCATGCCAGGCGTCGTCAACAAAGACTACCTGGTCACTGTAGACTATTATTCAAACTTCTGGGAGATGGACTATCTGCCTGACACGAAATCAGCTACAGTAATAAAGAAGCTTAAGGCACATTTTTCACATCAGGGGATCCCAGATATTCTATTTTTGGACAACTGCCCACAATACCTATCGCAGGAGTTCCAGAGATTCAGGAGGCTTTGGGAATTCCAGCACAAGACCTCGTCACCGGGTTATCCCCAGAGCAACGGCAAAGCTGAATCAGCTGTGAAGACAGCAAAGAGACTCCTGTACAAGGCCAAAGCTGCTAGAAGGGACCCCTATCCTGCAATCCTAGATCATCGCAACACACCATCACAGGACATGGACACCAGTCCGGCACAGAGGCTGCTCAGCCGGCGTACTAAGACACTCTTCCCAACCACAGCACGTCTCCTGGAGCCAAAAGTCAACAAGGCACAGAAAGAGCTGCATATGAAACAGATTTGTCAGTGCAGCTACTATAACAGATCAGCAAAAGACCTGGACATGCTGAAAGCAGGTGACTCTGTGAGAATTCAGCTTTTCGCACCTTATACTGTCTGGCGACTTGGCAGGGTGCTGAGGCCTATTGATGCACGGTCCTATGAAGTACAGATGGACAGCGGCGGAGTGCTCAAGAGGAACCGCAGACATCTCAGGCGTCCCCAGATGGAGACTGTTGACTTCAATCACCCAGAGACTATTCCTACACAGACTGACACACACACTGTCCCTGAGAGAGACAATGACATGGGCACACACGCACACTCTATGCCAGAAAGAAACAGGGCCACAAGCATTGGCGACGCACCAGTTACCACCAGGGCCGGTCGTGTAGTTGTGAAGCCACAAAGTTATAAGGACTTGGTGTCCTCTTGATCCCACAATGGCCTTTGGGGTAGGGGTTATGAAAAAAAAAACAAACAAAAAAAAAAAACCAAGGTGGAGGAAATGATAGTGGACTGAAGTTTATTGAAAATGTGATTTCTGCATTGAAAAAAAAATTCTGTTGAAGTGTATATGCAAAAATATTTTGAAATGCTGAAGTAATTTGAAATGTTCTATTTTGCAAGTATTATTACTGTTAAAAAAAGAGAGAGAGAGAAGAGATGTTATAATGAGAGTCCTATTATTGCTAAGTAGGAACCTTGCTCTACAGGTACGTGACGCACGTCACCTGTTCTTGGTTGCACTAGACTGAGAGCGGAGCAGTTGGTTGTGTGAGATCTGAGCTCAAACTAATTAATAAACTATTGCCTGGCTGGGCTAAAGAGATTAATTCTTTGGTGCTTTTTTGAAGAAAGGAGCACACTTTTACAATGAGTAAATTCATTCATCAATCCATGCTGGTTGCCCGTTGACAAACGGTCATCCCTGTCCCTTTATAGCAGCACGGTGGTCAGCACTATTGCCTCACAGCAAGAAGATTCCTGGTTCAAACCTCAGCAGGGGCCTTTCTGTGTGGAGTTTGCATGTTTTCCCCGTGCTTGCCAGGGTTTCCTCTGGGTAAAAAAAAAAAAAAAAAACAACCTCACTCACTCAGGCAATTTAGAACCACCAATTAACCTGACATACATGTCTTTGGACTGTGGGAGGAAACCGGAGTAACCGGAGGAAGCCCACACAAGCACAGAGCGAAGACCAAACGACCAAACAAAACAAAGCAAAAAGAAAGAAAGAAAAAAACAAAAAAAACTACACTAGCCTCTAAAAATGCCAAAAATTGTCATCAAACCAGTGTTTAATTTTCTCTTTCTGGCCCAACAGTAGTAAAAGCAATATTCATCATTTTTCTCATGATCTTTACACTGATGAAAAATATATTTATCAAATTGTATTTCCATTCCTCTACGTGCTTTACACTGCAATTGTAGAAGGAACATTTGCTGTGCGCTGCTCTAAATATAAAAATATATAATATAAATATAAAAAATATAAAAATATATTTGCACTAAAACTGTATAAAATAGACTGAAATTGCTTTGTGAGCTTATATTTAGAAGCCATATTCTGTCTCCATCTCAGCTCCCTGAAACTACAATTATACATGACCATATCCATAAGGCAGTGGCTTATCAATCACTTCATCTTCAGTTTTTTTTTTGTATATAAAAAAACTCATTAAGAAACTAATTAATAAAACAGAGGGTTACAATAATCTCTTTTACAAAGTGTGCACCAGTTCTCTCAGGAGTTAGTCCACACTAAACAAAAGCACTGGCTGATTCACCTCCTGACCAGAGAACAAAATACCACCACCTGGATTTAAGCAAACAGGTCAAAACCTACCTTTTGGAATTGTGCTTACAGTTTCAGAAGTAAACAAGACAGTTAAGTAGACTGTTGAAACTACAAAAAACAGACTAAAATCTGTGTAGTGCATTTTAAACTATCATTTACTATCATAAAAAGTTAAATCATGGTGGTCAGAGACCACATAAATGTTTGTTGAAAACTAATCAAAGGAAATCAACATGCACAATGTGAAGATAATATGATAATATAAGATAATATAGTTAGATATGTAAGATATTGGAACTGAAAAGCTGTTTTACGCTTAAAAAAACAAGCAACAAAACTTATTTATGAGGCTTATCTGAAATAAAAGGCTTTACTAGGGAGCATGCAGATTGGACAATGAATAAAAGCTGATGTGGACTGAAAAGAGGAAGAAAACTGGCAGATAAATTGATGTACTAATCATACTTATTACCTACTGTATTACCTAAAAGCCTGTAGGAGAAGAATTATGATCTGGGGTTGCTCCAGTTTGTCGGGTTTAGATAAGGTCAGCTGACCTCATTTGCAGACAGGCGTCAACAGACAGAGACAATATATTCAGTTCCATCTAGTGAATATATCTTTACACATGGGTTCGCCACTGCATGTTCCAGACCTATTAAAACCTTGAGATATGCTGGAGAAGATTCATCCCAGCAGACCAATCCTTAATATAAGATTCGTTTTTTAATTGAATTGAAATTTCATTCTTTGGGCCGACAATTTATGAGCTGAAATTGACAATTGATAGAATTGAGTAAAAACTAAAATGATGAAAAATAAGAATACATTACAAATAATCAAAAGTAACACAAACTGGGATTGATGAGTGAGTTTTGAAACTGATCTGATTATTTTTTGCGTTTCGTCACAAGATATGCAGGTAAGGCAAAAAGGATAAGGAAAAAACAAAAACAAAAAAATAAAAAACAACAACTGAGATCCAGCTTGACAAGAGTAAAAAGGGGGAATAAGATGCTGGCCATTAAGACAAAGTGCACAAAAGAAATGAAATCCACCAAAGAAATGGACAGTGTTCTGGTGATATGTGCTGGGGGGACAAAAAAATCAGATGATGCAATTTGTGGGAGAGTGTGATGACTACAGGAATGTGACGAAAGATTCAGTAAAATTATTGGCGATCAGATCAATTAAGAGATAGAAGGAAGCATATAAATAAAATACTGGTGTGTTAGTGTCTGCTGCATGCATAAATATTCATATGCTAGCCACAGTAGATTTATATGGCTATAAATATAATATGTATGAGATGAATATTTTTTTGCACGTGCCTGTCAGTGTCAAGACATTAAAAACCTTGAATTTAAAATATATATAGCAAACATGATAATCATCTTATTTGTACTTTTAGTTCTCCTGGATAAATTGCTCTATCTCTGTGAATACAGTAACCTTGCTGTTGGCCATACTGCAATTAAGTTGTTTATTTAAGCCTTCAATTCCCTGAAACCAGGTCTCTCAACGTCCATTAATAAACCAGATTATTCTTGTAGCGTTAGGTGTGCACGCCCATTGCAGGCACAGCACTTCACCGGATAACAGAGGAAAAATAATCTGCCAGTTTTGTAATTTCAAGAATCAATAATGTGTCCAAAATGACAACTCACTTGGTCCCAAATACTTTAATGCTCACTTTTTTTCTTTTTTTTTTAATTTTGCGAAGCTTGTACTCTCTTTCCTATCACTTTCAGGAGCCTATTATTATGCATAATTTTATTAAAGTCTTTATAATAGACAAAAGACTTCTGAGCTGATGTCTGGGTGTTAAAAACAGTCACAAGAAAAAGAGATTCAGGAAACATCGAAATAGCCTCATAAAGCTTTTATTGGCTATTCATGATGAAAAGTTAATAAGCTGCCAGTGCATTTGGAGCTCGAGCTTCTTATGAAGGTCATGAAACTGACATGTTGGATTCAGAATATAGTGGAATAAAGGCTTTCAGGCTATCCCTGAAGTCATATAAAGTAGAAGATGTTAGACTGAACATTGTGTGCATCCAAGGGTTAAAACTAAGACACCTCCTGCCTTCTTGGTTTCTCCCAGACGAAAATCTGAGGAGGATAAAGCCTGGTTTATGCTCAGAAATCAGGTCGCCTGCGTGTGTGACGCAGATAATGCAGAGATGCCCCCCCACCCTCCGCAGACACTCCGGTGCTCCTACCCAAAATTGTAGGTGACTGCAGACAGTGCCGCAGGGAAAAGAGAAAGGGGGCCTCTGATTGGTCAATTCTACATCCAGTAGAAAAGAGCGTGTCATCGAAGAAGTGAGGAAGTACCCACATCTGTACGATTCTCGTTCTCCACACTACAAAGACAGCACATATTCTAGTAATTCATGGAGGGAGATTGCAATGAATGTGGGTCTGGATACGGCCGAGACAGTGAGGAAGTGGAAAAACGCAAGAGATAAGTTTAGTAAGTTTAGCTAGTTCGCGATTGTCCCTCTTGTGTTGTGGCGTGGAATAACATAGCACAGACCTCGCTTCAAAATTGGGCATAAATCAAAAATAACTGCGGCATACCTGCAACAAGATAACTGCGACACATTGCTGTGAGAGTATACACAGCTCTTAAGTATGATGGTGATACATCCTCCCCAGTGTAGCAAGGAAAAAGAAAAAACAACCCCCCCCCCAAAAAAAAAAAAACATTCACACACTCACATGCATGAATCACATGCTTAAGGGTGTAAGGGTGTATTAATGCTTTTCGTGAGTTCAAAGCAGAGTAACAGTTGGAGACGGACTCTAATCAAGTCCAGTAAGAAAGCTGGATGAAGCTACATCCTACTTCTTTCTAAAAAATAACCCTCCCACATTTTTTTTGATGGCTAACTTGAAGCTACAGTGATCCCTTACCAATTTGTGGTATAAGTTCCGTGGTTTTAGTTATTCACAGATTTTTCAGAAATATATAATCTAAATAAAAAAAAAATTTAAATCGCAGAAACATCACAGGATGTTGTGCACGTTCTCTCACAGTGAAGAAATGCTGTGAGCCAGCCTGGCCCCTTTAAGAAGGTAACCTTATGGGTAATGATGTGGCCTTATGGGTAATGGAGTGTGTGTGTCGTGGGAAGGCAGAAGAAAACGGGGTTAGATGAAAAGTGGAGTGGGCATAAACAGCAGCCCAGCGTGTATAGATTTACATTCTCTGTTAACCGACAGGAGCCCAACAATACAACCTGTGTGATGTTACAAGTTCCTGCAGTGCCAGAATAAAGTGCTCGTTCCATGCAGAGAAAACCGGACTTTTTCTTTTGTTGTTGTTAGCGTGTTAGCCGCTAATTACGAGCCAAAAATAGCACAATACCAGCAGTTTGTTTACTATGGTTCAGAAACCAGAGGTTGTGAAGGTAACAGAGAGACCACAGTTGAGCCTTTGTCTTGTTTCGCTGCAGTGTCTCGCTACTTTTTGGGGGGTTTTAAACATATTTTAAACACTTTATTGAGGCTCAGGGGGCTCCGGCTCCAGTTTGCGGATTTTGATTTACGCAGGGGTGGGGGGCGCTGGTCCCCATTAACCGCGAAAAATAAGGGATCACTGTATTTCATTTAGCCACAACCATAATGATTCCAATCAGATTGTCACACTGGTTTGATAGCACATTGACTATCTCTGGAGAGCAGGCTGCATCAGTGTGCCAGGGCTCGCAGGCTCCTGTTATTCCAGTGACACAAGCATGTTCTGTAATTAGCCCACATGTTGCTACCTCAGATAATGTTGGCTTCTAGAGGAAATTTATTGCAAATTTTTATTTTACTAACTCGGATCCAAAAACCATTAAAACGCTCTGGGGAAGCCACACTGGATTAGACCTTGGTAGAAATTATGCACTTTTTACAGTCATCTGAGGAAACAAGTGAGAGCACAGTTTGGGTTGTTCATTATGCTTCTCCAAAGACTTTTAAAATGTTTCTGTTCAAATTGAGCCACATAATATGTAGCAAACAGGGAAAACACTCATCAAATCTAATGTTCAACAGGCTCATCTTAGAGCTTTCAAATATGAAAAAAAAGTATGATATATCACTGGAAAGAACAAATGAAATGATATATTGTGAAAGCTTATAGACAAACTGAAGTAATGTGGCCTGTTTTTGATTTGCATATAACTGGACAGAAGTAAATAACAGTAATAGTTCAAAGGATGCTTCAAAAGATTCAGGTAAGTTCAGGCCCATTAAGGCTGTGCGTCATGGGCTCTCTTCAGTCACTTTCTCAACTAGCTCTCTGGTAAAGCCGAAAGTGTCTTGGATCTCTTGCAAAGTTCAGCCATTTTTATATACTTTGCTGTATTTACTTCCTTATGGCAGGATATGATACAAGACAACATTTGGAGCATCTCTCAATCATATAAGGGGAAGGTATTCTCGAAGTTTTTCTTTTTTCCTGATTGTTTATCCAGAACTATTGTTATATTAATCTTGAGTCAGAAAATTAAAGACTCCTCCATCCACATTTCCACATTTTTGGTCAGCTAGATTGCCATTAAATGAACTGTTGTATTTTACATGTGACATCTTTCATTCTACCCTTGAATATGAATCATATAGCATATTTGACAATTAAATGATTATAGCAACACTGAATAGAATTTATGCAAAAACATGTATGCACAGATGCATGCTTGAATGCATGAATACATTTAGAGCTATTCAGTATTAATATTGAGCTTTGCTACATGAATTATCCATGCATAACAATGATGGATGGACCAGGTTTATTATACCAAAGGGGAAAAGTCCTTTCCTCATCCTCATTTGCACTTCTTCTGAGGTGTGTTTGACAGGTCTTTTATTTATTTATTTTTAATGAATGAGGCCCCTTACTGAATTCATTCATCGATCTCTATTTATGCCACTACGTGGCAATGAAGGTAATCTGGAAAAGCATGATTCTGAAGGAGAACGGTTTTGGGATCAGGAAATGTCAGTCATTTGGTTTTTAACGAAGATTGTCCCCATCATGTGAGATACTGAAATTATTTAAAAAATATATAAAAAAAATAATATAAGATAATATAATATAATACTTGAGATACTTAAACTCCGTCACTTGGGTCAGCACCTCATCCCAAGTTAACAAGTTTCAATCAAGTAACAATTTCATAAGGTCCTAATAAAATTTTATTATTTGGTTAAAATACCATGAAGATGCAGAGTCACTGTTCCCTTTTCTAGAATTTACATCTATGAAAAATTTGGTCAATAGGGTGTGCGGTGGGCTTGTTGTCTTCGCTATACCCATGGCCATGGGGCGACTGATCTTGTTGTGCTGGAAGGGAAACCAATGCACAAGTGGATATCTCCTGCATGGCACTGGCCCAACACACCAGTACCAAATGTAATTCAGCATAACGCACTGGTTGCGGTCACCAGTTGATGCTGAGCAAGTGTTTGAGGTCAGCACCACAGCTTTGTGTCTGTCCTGCTGGGCTGTTTTGGCTCAGAGGATTGCATCCAATATCACCACACAAACCAGCACACGTTCATGGACATACAGTACACCACGCAACACTAACACCACAAGCATCATCATACTACATACACCACACCCATCACTGTCTTGTGTGTTTGTATATCTGTGCTTCACAGTTAGTGAAGCACAGATTTTTTTACATAATCAGTCTCAGACCGTCAAGAGGGCTGGTGAAGGACACATTCCCTCTCCTTTACAGAGTTTTCTCCTTTTTCTCCTATCTGGCAGCTTCATCTCCATCTTCTACAAATGTATTTGCTACCCCTCCTCTGTACATATCTAAACCATCTCAATCTAGCCTCTGTCACTTTGTGTACAAGATATCCAACCCTGGACTTTCCTGTGATACACTTGTTCTTAATCCTATCATCCATGTCACCATGTCATTATAAAATCCTAACATTTTCAACTCTCTCACCTCCACAGTCTGTATGAAAAAGAACTAGACCCCCCCCCCCACCACCATATCATAGATTTTCTGAAAAGTGCCTTTATCTTTTTGTATGATACCATGTTGATAAGAACAGCAATTTTCTTCAGTAATGGGTCAGTGAAGTATATTTATGATACATTTTTAAAGCCTTTTTATGCTAGTTTTACTGCTTACAACCTTTTCACAGCACTGTATTTGAAGTCACGGTATGACATTTGGATAATGTGCAATTGGGGCCTGTGCTCTGCTACTAAAACGAAAAAAAAAAAACATAATGCAGAACAAAAAAAACAAAACACACTGCAGAGAGCTGTCTAACCTGCTCTGTCTACTTGCAACCAAACAATGGACAGATTTAGAAATGGAAAAATTGAGATTGACACAATGCTGGCCATGTGAAATTCAATGTTCAGCAGTTCAGGGCTGATGAATTATGATTGTTATTGTTTTTGGACACAATTTCCACACTTTTTTGGTGGAGAGAAAAATAAAAAAAAGAAGGTCTCTTTCAAAGACTTTTAAAGCAACCCTATGTAACAATACCTGTAGGTGCCATATGCTGAAATGTTTGTGTTGGCATCAGCTGTCACTTTGACATCTTTCACACATGTCACAGGGGGTGTGGTCAAGGGGGTAGTGATTGAGTAATTGAGCATATATTCACCTGTTCACTGTGGCGGTGGCATGGAGAGGGGGTGAGTAGGGAGACTGCATTTTTTGTTGGCCGCTTAAACCAAACAAACTGAGAGTGGATATCTTGCCTTGTCTTGCTTTGCTTTGGACTGTCTGTTCAGCGTTGGGAAATAAATACAGACACAGTTGGAGAACACGGAAATGTCTTGTCGTTTGTGTAGCGAGTCAGCAGTACCATACTCCCTAACTTAGCCTCTCAGTGACTTTGTTTTTAGTTTTGAAGTCACTGCAATACCACTTCTGACCACATGAGGCATATTAATCTGTTTTGTTGACTAAAGAATCACTGACAATATTTTGATAATGAATCGGGGTGACAAATGACCAGTGTAGCTCGCATACTATATCCCATAATGCAATGTGCTGCTACAGCTGTAGTGGCACATTACATGTAGTACATCATGATCACAAAAGCTTGACCAATTGCGCTCCAGCATAGTCAGTTTATGGCGGCATAGTAAGTACTAACAATCGCCGCAGGGCCAGTGTGTAGTACATACTGTATACTATATTGCAAGCGCAGTGTGTAGTATCCTGATTCGAAAACAGACTTTGTTTTTTACTTTACCTACATTTATAACTTTGGTTAGGTTTAAAACTAACTAAGCAAGAACCAAAAAATTAAAATCAAACACATTCCTCTCTTAACATTTAACAGTGAGTATCCTGAATAAAATGAAGTCAGAGCTATATATAAACAAGATGCTTCCTTATCTAATTTTGTGTCATAAATTGCTACAGCAGCTGTCTCTGTTAAAGCCTTTAATGCCTCTTTTTTCCCTCCCAATATTTTGCACTGACTTCAGAGAGACGTGGCCCTCACAGGGGAATGGATATTCTTTAGATTAGACATTGTATAACATACTTTACGTCAACTTGTATTGCTGCATCGTTTTATCCTAATGCTTGTTTTTACTTCAGTTCCTCTATTGTTGTACCGTGTCACTGCCAAAGAGAACAAAAACAAAACTGGCTGTTGCATTTCAAACTATGAGAACTAAGTGACTCATAATGACAACAGTGTGTTGTCAACATCATCAAAAGGTACATGTATATTTTTCATGGGTTTTTAAACACTCACGCAAGTCTGAAGTCTTTCTTTTTTTAAATTTCTTCATGCAAGAGTTAGACTTTTCTATTATTCACTTTCCCAGTGAGGCTACATGATCCCATTAACATCAAACACTGGCAAGCCACGGATGTGCCAGAAACAAGCTGTCTGTGAGAAACTTAATACAGTAAGGCAGTGTTAAGTCTCATTCATGGTACTTTATCAATAGCTGAGCTCTAAACAATGATGCTTTCAGTGCACTGTTTTAAATAACTCATTTGCTTATGAAAAAAAAGCACATCTATGTGAAAGAGCATGCAATTCCTTTATAATATGCAAAACTTTATAGCTTATTTTATGGCTTAAGAGGTCCTTTCACTTCTCCTTTGGTGCAAATTTGTCGTAAAGCCTCAATTTACCTTGTGTTCAGTTCTACTAAACCAAATGACAGCATGCTAGGCAAACCTTTAGTCTGATGTTCACATGAACATTGATATTGCCCACAAATTGGAATTTAAGAATCGTCAAGGAGAGGTCCCTGTATTCATCTTTACTGCTCTGTGCCGAACCTATTTTAACTGGAGAAACATCTTCAGTCCCATGCATCTATTAACATCTGCTTATCTGGCTTCAGGTCCAGTAGGCAGGAACCTGGGTAGAAAGGCCAAGACCTTCCTCACCCTGGCCACCCTCATCAACTCTTCTGGGAGGACACTGAGACAGGCGTTCCCTGGGCAGCTGTGACATACAATCTCTCCAGCGTGTCCTGAGTCTGCCTCTGGGCCTTAATTCTGACTGCAGCAAATGTGAAAAAAATATATGTGCCATCATTTATTTATCCAGGGAAACCTAACACCTGTTTTGGATGCTAATGTGAACCTAAAACAGGTATTATTGTGTTTGTGTCAAAAGTAACATTTCAGGAAGTTTGATTTGTTTTAAAACGAAACAAATTCTTGACACTCCAATTAACAAAACAGTACAGCCACTCCTTGCGCTCAGCTTACCGAAGCACACCAGGTTTAAGTGCCTCTTCATCAGTCCTGCACATCTACTCAAAGAATTCAGCCGGTGCATGACTCACTCGACCCAGGAAACAGACAAAAACAATCCTGGCTCATTTGACGCAAAGTACCTGAGAGGTCACAAAGTCGCACGTCAGACGTGGAAGCCCGATATAGACCAGAGACAAAGGCGTGGAAGAAACCCGAGCTTCCCAGCCTCCTCTCTGTTACCATGACGACAGCTGCCGTCTCCAGTCCCCCCTGTGACATGAGAAAGAGGCTCAGAGGAAGTGTGGCAAAAGACTCCGCCCACTGGGTAGGTTGGAATTCACGGATCCAACCTAACAAATAGAAACTCATATAGGCAAATAAGTTCGAGGGAATCATGGAGTAATGAGGTAGAATCAAACTGATAAGACTCTGCATGTCTCTGATTCTTCTTCTGCATGCTAATAACGTTCCATCCTTGCCTTGTGTGGCCTTTTCACAGCATGCAACCTGAATATGATTCAGGGTGTGTTGCTGTTGCTGGCAGGTGCAGAAGCAGGTTGAGCAGGTTGTTCCCTGAATGCCACTCTGTTGGGCCCTCCTCCCTGCTTCTCTCTCCAGGACGACTGCTGATTCACTCTCACATATTGGCAGGTCAGGGAAGAGATTTTGTTTGCCTGTACACCTGTTTCTCATCTGATAGAGCCAAGGAATCAGGTAAGGATTTAATGAGGAGGGATTTAACTTTCTTGCCTTGATTCTTCACAAGACGAGTAAAACTGCGTGGAAGAGGTGTTTTAAAATAACACAACCTGTTTTTAGAGGAATGTTTCAGTGTAAATACGTGACAAGAATGATTCCCGCTGCCAAAATGCCACAACGGTAGTTTCATAACTTTAAAAGGAGAATAAAAGTGTCACTCAGTTTTACAGGAATGGCTATAGCGGTGGCCTTAGACATCATTAAGTGCTTCTATGTACAGTTTATATTAATGTTAAGACAGTATGACTTAAAGGCAGAGCATTTAACATGGTGGTGGTATCAGCTTTTTAATTATTACATTGTTGCTGTGTCGGCTGTTAGATTGATTAAATATGTAACCATGTGTGATGATTAGCTGATCAGTTATATTTTTTACAAAGAAACAGCTATATTCAAGAAACTGAGATTATGTGGAAAAAGATAGGAACGCAGATGTAACAGAAAACAAAAGTGATACAGCTACAGAGGGAAACTTTTGACAGCATAGATGTCAAATAGTCAGTGTCTGTGTGTCAGCTGAAGTGTGTTCCTTTGTGTGTTTATTTTTTTTTTTTTTTGTTTTTTTATTTGAGATGGGATCTCTGCAAAGTCAAGGCTGGCAGAGCTGCTGAGGTGATGGCTTGTATAGAGTCTGACAGACCAGCAGAGTTGAAGCTCTTCAACAGAAGGCTTCCCTGAGCATGACGGGTCAAAAGTAAACATCTCTCCATGTCTGTACAACCCACTGCCTCTCAAGGTCTCGTTGGCGGGGCGCCCACAGTCAAATACATTCTTAGAGCAGTGATGTGGGAAGATGTGAGAATAATATGACGGTAGGAAGTGACACTGTTTTAGATTAAACAGCCCACACATGTGGGCAACACAAGCTCACAATAGTGGTATCACTTGCCTGTGACAGTGGGGATCCTTTCAGGTGATCTGTGACATTTCTGAGACAAGTTTTAGAGTCAGCGTCACTTGCCTGGTGACAATCAGATTGTTTACCTGCTGAAGATGCTTTCATAAAAGACATGAACCAAAACAAACCAGTTATTCTGCTAAAATGACTGTTAAACCTGCTCTACATTAACTGGTTTCATTTAGATTTTCAAATGCTTCTAACATAATTATACTTCTCTCCTCAGTGTTCCGCTTGCCAGGATTAATTACAACGTGTAATTCATTCAGTGGTGGAGAGTTGCTGCCTTAAATTGAGGATATAGCTAAAACACAGACAGTAAATGTGGAAGGAAAGAGGAACGAGAAATGCATCAACGTTTACAAGTAGTTCTTTTCAACCCTAAGGCTCAAGTGCTGTTGGAAACACTTCCATGAAGTGTAGTTGATGAGTTAAAGCTTAGTTGCTCACCTCTTAATGCAGTTGTCAGAATAAAAACAAGCTTTTTTTTTTTTTGTTTTTGGAACGCATGCCACCTCAGGCATGACACCCACTGATTTATGAGGTGCCTTTTGACAGCTCAGTTTCAGAGGATTTGGCATGTTTGACTTTCAGGAGCCAGAAGTGACCAAAGTTGGATAAAATAACAGAGTAGGAGACTGATCTTTGAAAGCCTATTGGACATAAATGTGTTTTATTAATACTTGACTGTATATCTATTCAATTCTGAAATTATTTTCAGGAAAACCATCAGCACACTGATCAAGGGGAGTGAATGTAGCTACCAAGACCATATCGACTGATGGGAAAAATTTACTAAAGGCTAAGCGTTTTGCAAAAAATGCTAATGTTAAATCGAAGTCTATTAAAGTCTAAGAGACTTTTGGTTTAGCTGGGTTTGAGTTCAGTTCTTATGAACATGGTGCCATTCAGTACAACAAAAATGAGGAAGATGTCATAGGGGGTTTGTTCTGCTCATTTTCTACAGTCTATGGTGAAACCATATTATCAGTCGGGTCTCATTTATGAAATTAGCCCACACCATGTGACAGAAGGCACTCGTCTCTTTTCATTCAGGAATATTAAAACAAACAATCAAACAAACAAACAAACAAACAAAAAATCTGCATCTTTGAAATCGTGTTTTTCAGAACGGTAGAACAGTTAACTACTAGCATTTTATTCCGGTGAATGAAATGCACTCCTACTTCAGATTCAAGTGGACTGAGCCATATCCTAAATGACTAAATTTGAACAAACTGAACCAGGCAGCCCACAGCTTTTCCATTTATATTTCAAAGAAAAAAAAAAAAAGAAAAAAACAAGTACACAGTGTGTGAACGGACAGGCTTCCTGACAAACTGAACATTTCTGGCTCATTTAACAATCAGGTCTGCTTTCCTCACATAATTAAGAATTAAGATGAGTAACCTAATTTGTATTTAAAAAGACTATGGATATATTTTTTGTTATTTAAAGAAATTAAAAGTTGATTAGTAGTCATAAATGCAAAATATAATAATTATAATAATAATTCAGTGAATTTCCATTTAGTCCATATTGAATTGCTAAAATGAAAACAACACAGAGTTAAAACATGTAAAAGATATCCTTATTTGCATGTTCAGAGCTCTTTTCCTCCAGGCACCAGTGTTACTGTAGATGGAGCTTTTCAAACTGATGGTAACAAAGAACAAAGCAGCCTATCAACACAGTGGCTGGCAGCAAGCATGCTCTGCAGGGAACTGCAGTCATTTGTGTAAAAGAGTTATGCCGAGGGGAGAACACATAGCTCACAGATCATTTGCGTTAAGCCACCCCGTCAATAAGTCGCAGCTCTCACTGGAGATAGAGTTCAACAAAGTCACAACTCTAATACTGCAGGGTTGATGGCATAGAAATCCACACAGATGTAGAAATGGAAGATGTCACAAGCACAGTGCTGTTAACCATCAATTGATAGGGCCTAAGAAGTGGAGAGCTGGGGCTGGATCAGCTCTTCAAAGATTTGAATTATGACTTGTGTCAGTGCAGCTGACCTCGACTGCTAAAGCAGACAGCTTTTTAACTTGTGGAAAGAGGAGCAAATAGGAGTCTCTCTTGTGTTGAATTTGAGCGCTGTGATGAACACATGTTTAACACCTGCAGACCTCTCCAGATGGTGCTTAGTGTTGGTGGGAGCTAAAAAGATTTTTTGATATGTAAATTTATAGTGATTAAGCAAAGGTTTGAGTGGATTTCAGTCTATTTCACAATAAAGAAAATCATTCACACCACATTAGAAAGAAGGATTTTTAACTACTGTATTATGATAAACAGTCACCATATATATGGGCTTGCTGCCATACCACATAATCACGCAGTGACAAAGCCATCAAGGGTAGCCAACTAAATATTATATGCATAAAAATCATAACAATTGCTGGTTTGCACTGTTGCCTCACAGCTAAAAGGTTCCTGGTCTGAATCTCGGCTGGAACCTTTGTTTGTGGAGTTTCACTTCATAGTGTGATGCTCACAGCAGCTGAAAAACCAAGCTCAAGGTCCAAATACTTACCAGACCTTAGTCCTTTGACCAGTCTCTGTAGTTTACTTTCTAAACTTCACACAACCCCATGACATCCCTGGTTCAGATCAGTTTTAATCTGCCCCATAAAAGCCCTACCTAACAATTGTTACTTTTGACCTTATGGAGGAAAACATTTCATTTCAGCATTTTATCTCTTAATAAGTGAATGGTAAAGTTTGATGGTCAACTATTTAGTCATGCTGACTTTTGCCATAATGACATAATTCTTGAATTCATGCAGAAACTTTCAGAAAAAGGTGAGGAGCTTTCCTGAGATTTTTCTCATTTTCAAATGTGACAGAGACAGACAGACAATCTGAAGCTCACCACCTCTGGTGACAGCCACTTCTGGTGAAGAGGCATAACAATAATTGCTCTTTCACTCTGTATTTCTGGATTCCCCCTTGACATCTCTTTGAAGTCTTAAGGAGGTATTCATAAGTGCTTACATGAGTTAGTGAAAACTCAGATAAATGTGTGGCACTTCTTGTGACAGTGTCAAGGCCTCAACTGTCCAATTGATAAATAAATAATTCACAGTCATGCCCTACACAGTGACAGTGTGTTTTGAGGTTCCTTAGATTTGACCCACTCTGCTGGACTTGAATCCATCTTGAATTTCATTTTAAGCCCAAGATAGCCCTATGGTACAAAAATAATGGTTAAAAAATAATTACATTTTTGTACATGTGGGCCATTTCATGAAAAGCTATGAATATCAAGCTAAAAGAAATGAACACTGGGTATTTTTCCACTTCAGTGAAATGTCAAAACAGGTTAACTTTAAACATTTTGTCAGCATATCAACTCTAAAATATGAACATCCAAAGGCTCAGTATGGGAAATGCTGGTACAGACTCTATGATCCAGGTTGTGGTTGTCCTCAAGGGCTGAATCAAGGTGCAAGAGTCAAGAAAAATAAGTTCACTTACCTTGAGTCAAGCCACATAAGATTTTCAAAATGAGATCTTTGAAACCTTAAAACACCTGCATACAAGTCTTTGCTCTTTAAAAGTACAGTGGAGTAATCATGCTCTTTGTGTTTTGGCTTTGTTTGCTTTGGACCATGAATGTGTTGCTGCAGTGAGACTGGTATGTACTGGTTGTCTGAGGTTTTCGATTAAAAACTCAAGAAAAATTGGGGAAAAAAAAAAAAGCTCTAAAAGGGGATAAAATCATGGAGCCTGTTTTGTACGTATCTCCCAACTGTATTTCCTTATTATTATTATTATTATTATTTACAGGTCTGTGATTTTTTTTTATACAATCTTATATACATTCTTGATTAATCAAATGTAATATAAATAAAGTAGGTCTAGCCTGCTCAATAATGAATATCCTACCATCACTGGAGAAACACCAGGGGGTTCAACCTGCTCTGAAACTCTCCCCTGTCAGAAAGCTCAAGCTGCTTCATCTACACCATCATTCAAAAACAGTTGTGAAACATTGTGACAGAAATACACAACACGAATGGACCTTTATATGCAGTAAACTATCACCCTTAACACTGACTTTATTGTAACTACCTTTGTAAGGTCAGCCATTTCTAATAATCCTAACAACTGAAATAATATTGAAGAGAAATATATGAAGATAAATATCAATAAAATACCAGCCTGCCTAAAGTCTGACACCTTTATGTTTATAATCTAAATGGGCTCATATAATCATGATCATAGTTCTGAATTACAAATTGCTTGTAAAATGTTAATACAGGCTGATGAAAATAAGGACACATACCCAAAGAAGTTTGTGAATAACTGTCAGAATAAAAGCTGACTGAAGACATCAGAGCAGTAGGACTAAGAAATCCTGCTTGTTAGCCTAGTCCAGACCAGGATAGCTGCACAGAATAAATCTCCATGGTAACATATCCCATATGTGCAACTGATAGGTTCAGCCAGGATAACTGACATATCCTGGCTTAATCCCTGATCTTGGTTTTGTGTAACAGTCCTGTGGAAGGCTGAATATTATTGGATTATTATTGGAATATTATTATGTCATTATGTATTATGTATTATCTTACATACAAGTTAGTGAAGTAGACTTTGAATAGTGAACTCTGGCACCATAAGTTATTCAATGATTCAGTCACTGCTTATCTTTATCAATGATTCAAATGATAGTGTGTTAAAAGTACAGTTAATGTACCTAAAGCAGTAAGTTAATGCTGTATACTCTCTCTTATCTTTCAGGGTGAAACCCACGGGAAAATGAAACATTTACCAATCACAGCAGGCCTCCTTCTGCTTGTGCAAGCATTTCACCTGGCAATGCTTCAATATTCAACCGATACCCCGAGACGCACAATTGATAAAAGCTGGCTCCGCGAGCTTATCAGAAATACGACTGCAAATGATTATACTGCATTTGCTAAAGAAGAACATGAATATGATCAGGGAATCACCGCTACAGAGCCCAATAATGACTTCAGTGGTGGGATGCCATCTGGCGCGATGGCAGAACATACGGAAGAGGAGGAGAATGTGGAAAGACAATATAATAATGAAAATGAAACTTTTGTTGAGCAGAATGCTGTCCCAACTACCTCGCTGATGATATTTGAAAATGGTACGACCGAGCAACCAGAACTGCCAGATCCCAAAATCCCTGCGACAGCCACAGCTCCAGACTCCACAAACTCAATTCGAGCCAACATGACAGAAAGTGAAGAAGAATTTAACTCAACGATGACTGCAGAAAACTCCACAAGCTTTCAAAATCCCTCTAACAACACTGAATTACAGTCAACAACCTTGGCTCCAGACAGCAACAACACAGAAGCTCTCACATCATCGCTGGACGCAGATAAAGGGTTAACAAATTCTTTGGATTCTGCAAACTCAACAAATTCCTCGGGATCTACCAACACAACTGCTATGAAACCCACAGTGGTCCCTGGTCCCGCAGCACCAGGGACAAAGAAGACAGACGCCACGCCTTCATATACAAATATGCCCTCTGACATCTCAGAAACGAGAACCGTGACAAAAGATGCTCCCCTTCCAAACACACCTGAGAGGGATAACAAGACTGGCAAAGATGGAAGCAACGCAGACATAGGTACTACTGCAAAATCAGGTGTTACAGTTTCTGATTCAAAATGCTCGTGCCTGGACAAAAGATTTAAAAAAAAAAAAAAGGTTTTGGGGAAATCCTGATTAATTGTGACCCATAAAGCAACACAAAGGATAACAAATCCTTTAGGGATTGGTTTTGTTTGAAAGTAAAATTATGTTCTTTGCTCATGAGTACATTCAACACCGTTGAATGGTTAATATGCTGCGTTTTTCCCTTTCTGTGACCCAGATTTTCCCACTGACCGAGGACAAATGCCCCCCTTTCAAAGGCAAATATAAGATTGGGTTTCAGGTTCTATTGCTGTAGCCATTATGAGTAAACGGGTCTGTAACCATCACCCTCTCAGTAGCACAATGAAACCCTGTTTTAAGTTCAAAAAAGCCCTGAAAGAAATGGCCAGGGACTTAAGTCAAATGATACTTGGGCTGCCTCGGTAGGAGCGTGAGACTTGTTTTTTTGTGTCGACCTCAAGATAAGGCAGATTGGAGTGGAAAGGGCTGTTTGTCATACACACTTGTGCAAATCAATCTGCTATTCAATATTTCCATCAAGCTACCCGTAAAGCTTCTTATCCCGCAAAAAATATGTGGGAAAGCTCAGTGCCAACAAAATGGCCTACAGAGAGCTGGCACAGGGTTGGGATTAAAATAAAACTCACATCACACAGGCAGATGTGACAGCGAGACGTAACGCTAATGGATGATGGCAATAAACAGTAAAAACAACAGTTGTGAAACTATGGGCAGGCCTGGAAGTAAAGAAGCATCTCCACACTTACCATGACAGGCACAGTGTGTTCACAGCAACCACACAAAGACACCCACGGTTGTGTGCAGATAAACAAGTAGCCTATAAATTTGAGCCTACAAAGGAACCTTGCTTTCTCTGAGTTGAGTAAATAAAAGTATCCGTTCAGTAAAGGTACTTGACCTCACTTGAGGCTAAATGCTAAAGTCAATTTTAATGTTCACCTCTTTAAATGTGACGGTTTAACATGATTTGACTTGTTTTGTGATAATAATAAAACACAATGCATAAACTGAGTCAGAAACTTTAGTGTTGTTGGTATTAACTTAAATTAAATTAAATATCCCTTGCTCGAAAGTTGATCCATTGATCCATGTCCAGGGTCTGGGGTGATTGCGTCTTTTTCCTTATGCTTTCGGACATCAAAAATACCGACACTAAGAATACACCCACTGGATAGTTTGAGAAAATGTCACAAAAAGTAGGAGCAAGTAAGAATTTGTTTTAGAATTAGAATAGCTTTTGACGTTGTAGAATTTGTCCTCGGACAAAAGAAAACCACACACAACCGTACATTCTCACATCTGTACCTTGTCATGGCTGCTTTGAGTGTGGTCACTGCTGCTGGGGAGAAGCAGATCTTATATCTGTTTGTCCTTGTCCTGATTGATCTGTACCGTCTACCTGATGGCGACAGTTCAAACAGGGAGTGACCAGGGTGAGATATGTCCTTCATAATGTTCTGACCTTTTGTTCGACAGCAGGAACTGTGTAGTTTATCCAGTGTGAGGAGGGGGCAGCCAATGAATAGTGAAGTATAGTTTTTACAAGGTGGTGTCTTACCTGCAGTAGACAGCAGTCAGTGCACTGTCAGTTTGGAGACTCAGGGAAAACCTTTGATGGGGAGCAAGATGAACAGCTAATCAGAATGAAGATCATCGAGAATGATTTTTTTTTCTCTGACAAACAGATTTCATAAATTTTATATCAGTATTAATGATCACTATACTCTGTTTTGCCTTTTTTTTTTACCTGGCATCACTCTTGCATCAGACATGGACTGGGTCTGCCTAACACAGTGTGCTGCATTGTAACATTTGACATTGTACGACTTATATTTGCTTAACTTTGTACAAAGTCAAGAATGATGCACACAGATATCAAGATGAGACCCCCTGAACCCTGAATAGTAGGCTAAGATAGATATATGTAAAATGGCATCATCAGCATGTGCTGATGCGAAATTATAAACAAAAAACAAAACAAACAAAAAAAAAAAATGAACTGAACTTTAGTAGCAGTCTTTATGTGCTAAAAATACCTCAAATAAAATAAATGACCAAGGAGGAAAATGTGGTCCTGGTCATAATTAGTTACAAGTCACATTTATTAATATGTCATTTCACGTTGTATTCTAATTGGCTAATCAGTGGATGAAGTTGTAGGACTTCTGACAAAGTCAGAAATTAATCAGGCGATCTTTGATCGCAAGACCTTTTGAGATCACTGACACACAGTAGCTCTTACTGTATGGCATAGTATCACAGATCTGGAGATACACTAAAAAATAAAAACTTCACAAAACCCCAAATCAAAAAACAGAAATTTCCCTTTACAGTTCACGTTTTCAAGTTTTAAGGGTTCTGTCTGACCCAACACCTTTTCCATATTGACATAATCAAATGTCATTCTTGTATTTTGCCACTCTTTACTTCAGCTGTCAGTCATTGTTTGAGTGGGCGTACTAAGTAAACAAAGTATACGGTTATGCTTGGGCTTTAAAAAGGGATTTGGTTTACAATTAAAAAACGCATACTGGACACTCAAATGCAGTGCATAACAATATCGGTTTTCTGGATGGCTGGCTGATAAGTCCCACCTCCTACGCAAAAATTATGTTGGACATAAATAACTCCCACTAAAACACATTACTTTAAAAGCTGTGCTGAATGACAAGAAAAATCCACAAATGCATTCTACAAGCACAAATGTAGAGATTTTTGTTGTGACATTTCCTGTTTTGGCAGCTAATATTACCTCCCACTTAACTCCACTGCCTGAGCGGATAAAACACCTTCAGCTTGGGCTGATCTATTTGCACATTTCCAAATATTCTTCTCGGGCATTTTGGCTTGTACCCTGGAGGAGTTTGGGATCAAACCAGCTAACTTCCGATTAAAAGACGAAAACTCAGGGGGAAAATTTCTGAATATTCCTTTGCCGACAATCAAGAGGCGAGCTGAATAAAACAACAGATGCGTGTCAGATGTTTTCGTAGCCAGAATAAAAATGAAATAACAAGAGTAAATCTCTGCCCTTTTTTTTTAATTACTTTTACCTCAAGGTAAAGGTAAATTGAAAGTGGAGATCTTTTGTTCCATGTTTTTTTTCACTTTTCCAAAGGTTAGGTTTAAATTGATGAAACCAAGTGGATAAATTGAGCCATTTGTAAATAAAAGTAGGAAATGAATTATTTATGTGTGAGTCTTAACAATTCAATTGCAGCATTTTTGAGTCTTAAGATACTGAGAACCGTTCTGTCACTTTTAAAAACATTTACATGTCTTGAATACATCTAGTTCAACAGAAGAGCAGAGAAAATTCACATAGTAAAATATTAACTTTAGAGCATTATTATTTTTCCTTCAGTGTCCTTCAGGGTACATGTATGTAACTGTTGTATCTAACTGATCCATGGGGACACTGGATCATTTATGCTTTAAATTAGTATTCAGTCACGGTTCCTCTTATTTAGATAATGAGCTCAACATGCCACCTTAAAATATTCAAATGTATTCCAGAAATCATAGTTATTTTGTCATGTTAATTGCATTAATCATCACAGTGTAAATTCTACAATTCTGACTAATTGGCTGTATATCGATAGACTGTGCTACACATCTGTAAAAACATATTTCCAGGCATAATTATGTGACATTTAGCCCTTAAGATGACAGGAGATATGAATCACTTAGTTGCTGACAAATTATTTATAATACCCACCCCAACCTGTCGTTTCCTCTAATGAAGGTTCGGAGCCAGATCCTTACAGGAGTAAGAGGAGCGTAGCGTGGGTTGCCGTGCTGGGAACAGCAGCAGCTGTGGCCTGTGTGGGACTGGTGGCCTACATCCTGAAAAAGAAACGCGATGGTTTCTCTCACAGGAAGCTGGTTGAAGAGTACCCTTCAGACCCAGGTATGTTATCTCCTACAGTATTCTATTTAAATCATTTCCCTGGCTTATGGGCCCCAGAGTATAAAGAGCAAATGTAATAGTGAAATAAAGTTGTGTTACATTTGATGCCCCAGTTATTCCTCCAAAATAAGACAAAAGTTCTCTTTCAAACAGCTTCACGATCAGTCATTACTTCCCACAACAAACTCCTGTTAATAAGAGAGCTTTGGAGATGCTGGTAGAAAGAAAGTTACTTTCCTATATGGAGATAACTTTGTGAAAAAAAAGAATCATGTAGAATGAAAACTTACAATTTGTCCTGTTTTTGACATGAACAAAAAAAAAAACAAACAGAAAAGGGCAGCACTGAAGTGGTGTAGAACA
The DNA here is from genome assembly GCA_018398805.1 of Hirundichthys speculiger. NCBI lineage: Eukaryota > Metazoa > Chordata > Actinopteri > Beloniformes > Exocoetidae > Hirundichthys > Hirundichthys speculiger. The sequence continues at coordinate 532,494 of JAGFBZ010000909.1, forward strand.
AGGACGTGCAAAAGCTATACTTCTGCCATTCTGCCATTCTGCCATTATTTTCATGAGTATCTTAGGCGCCTCTGCCATGATGTCTATGAGCTAGCTTCATTGCCATGAGCTAGCTTCATTGTCGTTGGTGTGGTGCGTCAAGCAATCAGCAGCTGTTGAGAAAGTACAGTAGACAGAGATGGAAGTCCAGAGTTACTTTGGCCAGTTTTTGCCGATCATAGGGACAGAAGACCGCAAGCACTGAATGACAATTTTAAATGTAATTAAAATAATTTTTGAAACTGAAGCTGATATTTTTACATGGAAAAACAAACAAACAAAAACAACAACAAAAACAAACAAACAAAAACAAACCCTCGTCCTTTGTGCTGCTATAAGATTGTCAAACAGAGCTGTTATAAAGAGTGATATGTAGAAGAATCCAAATACATGAGTCCAGGCAGGACTAAATATACTAAATATACATTATATACATTTATATATACAAAACAAAACAAAAGAACAAACTTAAACAAAACTAAAATGAAATGAAATGAAAGTGAATGAAAAAAACACTTTATTAATCCCAGAAGGGAAATTCAACATTTCAATTCAAAAAGCAAAAAACAATTCAAAAGCCCAAAAAACCCAACGAACAGAAAAAGCAGAGATGAGTAATATGTATGGGATGAGATGAAGAAGTAACCATCAAGAGAGAGACAAGAGGAAGAGATAGACAAGGAGGGCTAGATGCTTAAAAAATGGCAACAAAGGCATTAGGGAAAATTCAAGAACACCAAAAGTAACAAAGCTAATCAAGCAGTTTTTCTCAGTCTTGTTCCTGCTCTATGTTAATGGCTCATTGGCTTTCACATGCTATTCTGTAAGGAGGAAAGCATTAATTCAACAGAGGATAATGGCAGCACATTTACTAAAGATCCCCTATGATTCTTTTCTAAATGTCAAAAGTGGAGCCTCAGTAGGGGAACATTATTTGTTAATGAATAAAGTGATGCAAGGTGAACTGTAGATGTATCAATACGATTTTGCAATATCTCAGGTAGGGAATTGATTTTTCCTCGGGTATGAAATGGTAATGAAAGTTGTAACTTCAAAAAATCTATTAAAATTATACTGCTCATATTAATCCAGTTTTAACAATGGAATAAATAAGGCTATTTTGTGCAAATATAATGAAATAAAAATAACTTAACAGACAATTTGCAGATATTCAATGTTAACTTTCTAATTTTCAGTCCTCAGGCTGGACAACAACGAACCCCTGGACTTGAACTTTGCTGGTTCAGCAGCCTATTACAACCCAGGACTTCAAGGGGACAACATCCAAATGAGCAACTTTCCAGGACGTCGTTGAATATCAAGATTCTCATGATCAAAGTCATAAAATGTGTCATTAATAGTCACTGCACTTTGATAGACACCTTAGAGGACTGTAAATAAATCTTTTAAAGATCTTTATGGGTGGGAAAGTGGTTTTATAGGTTTCAGACTAATGACAGATTGCATTGTATTAATTAAACATATTATACTTATGTAGTGGGATCACTGAAAGTAATGTATCACTGATGTACACTGTAATGGCCAAAATGAACTGTCTCTTTTGAATGTTGCCAAAGGGAAACAAATGAAGTTTTTTTTAAGTCAATGAAGGATGTAAAAAAAAAATATCACTTTTGTGAATACAAGCTACTGAATTATTTTAAATAAAAAAAAGAAATCAAGAGTAAAATAACATCAGCTAAAGGAAAGAAGGAAGAATGAAGGGAATGCTGATAAAGAAAAAAAAAAGGTGGCTGGGGTAGGGAGGGATGCTGCTGTCCCAATGTATAAATAACAGATGACACAGCTGGCCCATTGAGGCATTTGAAATGAAATTCTGAAGCTGCAGTGAACAACAACATTATCCATATCAGCAATCACCTGCTGTTACAGCATGAGGCAGGCAATAACAAGTCAAATTTAAACTGCGCTTTGAGATATTCCACAACTGGCAGCCACAGCCAGAGTCAGTGAATTGAACCGTCAAAACCTAAGACTTTGGTTTGTTTTCTACACTAGGAAGACTAGGTGCTGTTTTGTTATTCATAGGCTGAGGTTTAATACTCTGGAAGGGAGTTGTTGCTGTGCACTACTCAGTAGCAACAACTATACAATCATAATATACTGTTCAAGTCTTGTGACCTCCAGGTGTCCAAACAGAGATTTGACTGTCTCATGAAGTGTGTTTAAAGTTTGCCTTATTAACAACTAACCACATTCTTCATCCTATGTACCTAATCTTTTTTTTGAGACCAAATCTACAAACATTTAACAATTACTCACTTAAATGTTCTCACTTTTCTGATTTTGTTTTAAAAAGACAAAACAAAAAAACTAAACTAAAAAAGAAAAACATGTACATTTTGAACTGCACATGTCAAAACATGAAGACTTAACATAAATCTTTTAGCTTCCTGCGTCCTTTCACTCATCATTACCCGAGTGAAGTCTGCACTAAATCAATATGCACTGTGATTATGATTGATACTGCACGTGCCTTAGCTTGTCTCAACAGCTAACAGCGAGTTGGAAATGTTTTGTGCCGTGGTTGGATGCAGCAAGTCTGTTTCTTTCCTTGCTCTAATTTCTGACATCAATCAGTGCTCTGTGTCACTGCCTTAAAGAATTGCTGCAATTACAGCTGGAATAACAGAACAGTCTTCACCTCTGTTTGTAAAATGATATAAATCTTTATGATGCCTTAATAAACAACCAAAACCACCCAAATGCTTCCTTTGTTTATTTCTTTAATCTGAAATATTAACCCCATATTTATACCTCAATATTTACTCCATTTATGGGGTAAATATTTTACCCCATATTATAGCTCATAAATGGGGTATACCCTATTCCTCAAAAACAAACATACTCAAAGATATATGTAAACAATGCTTATTTGGGATTAATAAAGTTCACCTTCTTTCAGTTTTTCTTGTTTTACATATCGGGACGTTATGTGAAATCTTCTGGTCCTCACCAGGACCTAAAATTAGGTAAATGGAACCTCAGATGAACAACTACATATGACATATTACAAAGTGTCATTATTCATTGAATCAAAACTAAACCAAAATTCAGGAACGGTGTATGAAAAGCTATGTACATCCATGGTTTAATGGCCTGCATAACCATATTTAGCACCAGTAATTTAATCATATTCTGCATGACGTCACCAATTTTTCACTTTGCTGTGGAGAGATTTTAGCCCATACCTCTTTACAAAGTTGACTCAGTTCATTTTGATTTGCATCTTAAGGTCTTTTCATGGCATCTCAGCTGAGTTGAGATATGGACTTCAGCCGAGCCATTAATACATCTTTATTCTTCTCTTTATCAGACATTTTGTTGTGGTTTAGCAGTTGTGCCTTGGATCACTGTCCTTTTTTGCCTCGTTTCAGACACGTTTTAGCTGTTGAACAGATGGCCTCAGCCATGTGTGTGATTAGTTGGCGCAATGCTTGGTATATGGAGAGGTTCTTGCTCAACCCGATGATTGCAAAGTGCCCAGGTGCTGTGGCTGCAAAAGAGCTCAAAGCTCTCACCCATTGTGTTTGACAATTAGTATGATTCGTTTGTGCTAATTTGCTGTTTTTTAGTTTCACCAAGTGAGCCACTGTGTACAATCACCAAACAGCTCCATTTGGTCTCATATGTCCAAAGGACATCATTCCAGAAGTCTTGTGGTTTGGTCAGAGTCCTCTCTATTAGTCTAAGCTGTGCTGATGAGATTTTTGTTTCAGATAAAGAAGGGCTTTTCTCCTTGTAATTGTTTCAAACAGAGGCATTCTTGTTCTGGCTTATAGAATATGACATGTGGGTTTAGGGTTTTAACAATTTCTCAGTCGATTGCATGGTCTGACCTTTGGTTGAACTTACTGGGACATCTGCTCTTCTATCACTGGCAGCTATTTTGAACCTGTGAAAAAGTTTTTCATTACAGAATGACTTAAGTTTTTCTTTCTGGAAGTGACCTGATAACTCTTTCCAGATTATTTGCCAGCAACAATTGCTTCTTTAAATTCGTTGCTAATCTCTTTCCTCCTTGGCATAGTGTTGCCACTGCCGAATGCTCAGGAGCTGCACACTTACAGAAATGTTTTTTTTATTGAGGTGCTCACACATGCAAAAGAGCTGCTACTTGTTTGGTTAATTTCTATGAAAGCAGTAAGGGTGAACTCACTGCTTCTGAATTTTGTTTTTGTGAAATAAATAATGATGCTAATATCACTGTTGCCCATCTTTGCTTGTATTCATTCAAATCAAACTCAAACATGTCTGTTTTAATTATCCATGATGTTGAATGTTTGGCAGGGTGCTAAAATCAATTACCTGATGCCAGGTCCTTGGTAACGAAGGTTATAATTCTTTGGGGGATATTAGCAGGTTAATTTATCCTTCCATCTAAGCCAAATTAAAATTAATTAATGTAAATGATTGCTAAACAAATTGAAGCTATATCCAACTTTCATTGGCTAAATGCAAATTCATTTTCCTCAAGTTAATTTTCCAGAGAGTAGTTTAACCTACAAGCAATCACCATTGTAGAAACCCTACGTCTCTTTATCTGATGAGGCTCAACAACAGTTAAAATAATCAGTGCATTATGCTGAAAGCCTGAGATTTTTAATTAACATAGGGTCATTGACAAAAGGATCAGGAAGATAGAATCAAAGCAGACAGGTTTATATCTTTTAAAGTCCAAAGCTGCGCAGTTGTTCATTTTCCAGGTGAATGCATGTGCCTATGGTGTAATGTATCAGTATGCTCAGAAAGTATATTATTTACTTTAGTTTTTAAAGGTCGCTAATCTTCTTAAGTTAGTTATTCAAACACATATTAACTTTGTTTTATTCATCAGTTTATGGTTTGTTTCATGAATCTGTCAGCAAAGAAGAAAGGTTAGTTTCTCTCATTTTTTTCATTAAGACTTTTACTGCTTGCATCAGGTTGCAGTGTGTTAGTTGTGATCAGGAAGACTTTATAGTCACACCTTCGCAGATTCAACTAATTAGGCCAGTCTTCTATCCCAGAAAACACTACACACTCTTTTCCATTACCTCCACCATGCCTGGACTCTCTTCCTCAAATGTTTTCCAAGGTCTCAGTCAGTTAAAACTAGGGCTGTCAGTCCATTAAATTTTTTAATTGCAAAATGATCATTCTTAACTCACGATTAATCACACATTAATCGCATTTTGAAAATGTTCTGTTTATCTATCCATCCATCCATCCATCCATCATCTATACCCATTTTGTCCTATACAGGGTCACGGGGATTTGCTTTTACTTTTTTTTTAAGCCTTTAGTTTGAAAACCGGAAGACCCCCAATGCCGCTGGAATTTTTTTGGGGCTTAATTAATCATGTTTCAAATTACTGCTTGACTGCAGTAATTTGCTGACGGCCCCTAAGCTCCATGGCAGCAGCGAGGTACTCAGAAGGACATTCAACGCTGTTCCTTAGAGTTTTTGCCACACTCACTGAGCTTGGAGGGTTGATGACACTTGTGAAATGTCTGGGATACTTGTATCTACAAAATGATACCAACCTGGATGAAATCAGTGACATTTTCATGACGCTATTAAAGTTTGAAGAGGAAAAACACAAGCGAATGTCAGATGTGAAACTAACTTTACCGCGTCCTGCGGTGGTAACTCAATTCACAGCGACAGTAAATACAACCTTTTTCTTGTCAACAGACCCATCTGGCAGCACCTTAAAGCTAAACTTACCGTTCATAAGACCCTCTTCTGTTGCCATGTCTGTCCCACACTTTGACTGTAAATACACTTATTGGCCGAGGGTCATATTTGGAAAAATGTATGTGCGTTAATCTCGCGTTACAAAAAATAGTGACATTAAACAGAATTTGCGTTAACGCATTATTAACACGTTAACTATGACAGCCCTAGTTAAAATGAATAACTTCTTATATATCTGTGCCAGAATGTAAAAACTGGGGGAAATACTGACCACAATAGTGCTTTTGTCAACAAAATGGAAACAAAAGTAAAGAAGTCAGGCATACATTGATTTCTACAAGTTGTGTAAGTTGTGTACAAGTGGTAAAAAACGATTGCAAAAAACAATTGCATCACAAATTTGATTCCAATTCACGATTTGGAAAGAACTCTGGAACTTCTACCTTATGATTAGCTGATCCTAAATTAATGTCAATGAAAAGTTGAACAATATACCTAATAAAGTGCAGATGGAGGACACCTTTATGTAATTAGTTGATAAAGACGAACAGATTGGGGGAAAAAGAAAAGAACAAAAAGATAATTTATGATATTAATTATGATATTTAATATATATAATTCTGGTAAAGACCATTTCAGGGTGTTGCCAGCTTATTACCAGATTTCAGATGGGATAGGATCGAGAAGACCCCAGAGACCATGAATAGGGTTAAAGTAGGAATGAAAACTTAAATATTCATAGAATTAATTCCTGTAGAGCTGGTTTAGATCCAGTTTGGGTTCATTTGGAAAACTTACAAAACAAATTCCTGACACACCCCAACTAGAGATTTGTTCTCAAACAGCACTATTGTGATAATTTATGTAATCAACTGCTTTGGCTGATGTATTTTAGCAAATGATCCTCTGAACCAGTATTGGTTGTCTGGGGGATAATATTGTAAGAGCACGACTTGAAGTAAAACAAGCACACCCACAAAGAGGCAGTAAGGTCAGTATCATATCTGGAATTCTACTGGCCGGGGGGATTTTTGACAGCTTGATTTCACAGCAATATAAGAACAAAAGAAGGGGAAAAAAAGTGAAAAGCAGAGATTTGGCAAGCACATAGAAGAAGGGCTTGAACTGAAAGGCAGACATTCATAAAAGCAATGATGAATCTGAGTGTAGAAACAGCTTTGAGGTGAAGCAGAACACATTTCACATTTGCACTTAAGCAGAGCTTTTTGGATGCACGAAGGACAGAGTTTTCAGAGCAATATGTCCAATATCTGAGTGTGAAAACCTACTCAGTTAAAAAATGATAAAAGATATATACCCTCATAGATAACTTTCATGCGACTCAATTTCACTAAGATACTCTGATGTCACTCAGTGTGTCTGCATTTACAAAATCTCCCACATAACATTAGCCTCATGGTACTTCCATTGTTCTGTACGAAACAAAAAAGTATTATGTGTAATACATTTCATGTAAATCATGAAAGATGTTATATGCAAGATATAATGTGATAAGCTTTGAGAACTTCTCTTTAACACCCTCTGCTCCTGTGATCTGTCTAATTAAGCTCTGCAAGTACACAATCCTGATGCTTGACATAAGAAGAGAACAAAGTTTTTTTTCCTATTTTCTAGTCTGCAGCTAGTCTAATGCAGCAAAGGCTGCAGCTTTTGAGAGTATTCATATTCTGATCATGTCCCATTAACACAACTGGATTATAACACCGAGTGCAAAAGCCATTGCCTCAGCAGATGAGAAGGCAACATAGGATTAAAAAAATGAAACTTAGTGAGTATCAGACACTCAGAAGCCTGCTTAACTTATGGTTATTTTCCATTTTCCAGATTTAAAGATTTAAAATTTTACAAAAAAAAAATACTTTTACAAATCTGAATGTCTTGAAGGGATATATAACTTTAATAATTACTTTTACATCTTCCTAATAGACCAATTTAAAAAAAACAACAAAGATGCCCCACTGAAGATGCCCCATATTCACACTTGAATGACAGAGGTGCCCTCACACTGATCAAGTGTATACACATTTTTCACCACAGGAAATCTCCTATTTAGTCCTCACCTTTTACTCTGAGTGGCAGCTTCATTTACAGCATCCTCCAACCTCTATACTCACTAAACTTTGGGTGAATTCCAATTCCTCCCTTAACCCTCAATCTCAACCCTCAATCTCAAAAATGCGCGCTCCCGCTAAGTGCAAGTGCTTGTCCCAATTCTTAGCAAGTCAAGTTGAGGGACAAGTTTGAGGGCTGTATCACCCTCAAAATTGAGATTTTCCGACACCACCCTTGGCAGTAAGGGCTATCCAGAAGGCACTGAGTAATTTAGCCAAGACATCTTCGAAAAGGATGGTGACAAAAAAAGCTAGCTACAAACGTAAGTATCTTTGTATATCTTAAAAATATAAATGTTACGAAACCATTTTATTGTCTTTGTTTGAGACTTTTTTCATGGATTAACATCGTTGTTGCGTAACATTTATTTTTTTAATTTACTTTACGGGACCGGTCCCGGTCCCGGTCCCGGTCGGCAGTCCTTCACGTTACTTGTATACCTTGTGTTACGATGGAGGACTGAATAATGTATCCTCTATTGTGTTATTTGCTAATATTATTTGGAGAATATACGGCGCTCTTTTCATTGTTATCCCTGTGTCACTTCAGAAAATACAGAGACAACACGGGCTCTGATGCATTTCAGTCTAGAGACGTAACTGCACTCGAGGGGTGTCCCATTTCTAAGCCACAAGATAACCCTTACACTTACTTTCAGGGTTAAGATTGAGGGCCAAAAATTGAGGGTTAAGGGCGAGGGTTGAGACTGAGGGTTAAGGGAGGAATTGGAATTGGCTCTTCCTCTTTAAGTGTCCATGCCTCAGTCCAATACCTCTAAATCTAGCCTCTCCTACCTTTGTCTCCAGGACGTTCTCTGATGTGCTCATTAGGCGTGGCCAGTGTGAAGCATTGAATCAAGTGTGGCTCAATGCGAGGCTCCATTTTATTCCAATGGGGGGAGTACTGAATCCTCTTGTCTGACAGGAAAAAGTTTCATTTTTTTAAACTGCTGTAATTCAAAAAAGGTAGACATTTACCAAATAAAAAATATATCACTGCGTTCCTGAAAGCCTTGTGGCGCTCACGGTTCAAGAATTTTTTCGGTTTTTGAATTACAGCAGTTTGTTCTGGACATAGAAATCTGGATTTTGACAGAATAAACAGGCTGCAGCTCCAGATGATAAATGTATACTTTTTTAAACTGCTCTAATTTAAAATCAGTAGACATTTACGAAATAAAAAATATATCAGTGCATTCCTGAAAGTCTTGTGGTCCTCACGGTTTAAGAATTTTCTCAAAAACTCAGTTTGTTCGAGACATAGAAATCGGGATTTTGACTGACAGTAGACCCTGAGGCTGCAGTTCGCTGTCTGTCTTAAACACACACACCTGCGTGCAGCAACAGAACATGTCACTGCTGGGCCAGAGGAGTACCGCCCCTCCTGAAGCTCCGCCCCTTCCTGCATGTTCATCAGCCACAGTATATAAAATATTATAAGAATGTGACTGATAATCGCATACATCAAAATACGTGTTTGACACAGTTAACGAGCCTTTGTCATGCCACATTCACAGACGGTGGTCAGCATGAAAACAAACATACACTATATTGCCAAACGTATTGGGACACCTGCCTTTACTCACATATGAGCTTTAGTTCATCCCATTCCTAATCAATATGATGAGGGTCCACCCTTTGCAGCTTGAACACCACTTTGTTCGGGACATAAAAAAATCTAGATTTTATTTGACAGGAGACAGTGGAGCTGCAGTTCTGTTTCTGTCTCGACCACACACACCTGCATGGTAATGGTAAAAGGACATTTCTTTGCTCATTCAGCTCATACTGCTATATTTTTACAGGTAATCACATACATCAAACTGCGTGGTGACACTGTCAACCAGCCTTTAATGCCGCATTCACAGACGGTGGTCAGCATGAACACAAACATACACTATAAGTGGTACACTTACACACTATAAGGTCAAAGTTGCTAGCATATATTACTTAAATTGAATTACAGATTTTGACAGTTGAATTAGTCAGTAGCATGATACCACTGAATAAGTTAAGTGAGAAAATCTCTAAATCAACTGAAGATCAATGCTACAAGATCAAGGGTGAATTCCAATTCCTCCCTTAACCCTCAATCTCAACCCTCAATCTCAAAAATGCGCGTTCCCGCTAGGGGCAAGTGGTGTCCCAATTCTAAGGGACATCAAGTTGAGGGACGAGTTTGAGGGCTGTATCGCCCTCAAAATTGAGATTTTCCGACACCACCCTTGGAAGTAAGGGCTATCCAGAGCTAGCTACAAACGTAAGTATCTTCGTATATCTTAAAGATATAAATGTTACGAAACCATTTTATTGTGTTCGTTTGAGACTTTTTTCATGGATTAACATCGTTGTTGCGTAACATTTATTTTTTTACTTTACGATGTTTGCTGCTGGACCGGCGGTCCCGTCGGCTTCACGTTGTACTCGTCGGTGGTCGCGGTACATTATTCAGTCCTCCGTCGCTACACAACAAAGTAACGTGAAGCCGAACCGGACCGCCGACGGGACCGGTCCGCCGACCGTGGCGGTCCCGGTCCCGTCAGCGGTCCCGGTTCGGCTTCACGTTACTTGTACTCATCGGTGGTCCCGTTCCGCCGTCCCGGTCCCGTCAGCGGTCCGGGTCCCGTCGGCGGTCCCAGGCGGTTTCACGTTACTTGTATACCTTGTTGTGTAGCGACGGAGGACTGAATAATGTATCCTCTATTGTGTTATTTGCTAATATTATTTAGAGAATATAAAGCGCTCTTTTCAATGTTATCCCTGTGTCATTTCAGGAAATACGGAGACAACACGGCTCTGATACATTTCAGTCTGATGACGTAACTGCACTCGAGGGGTGTCCCATTTCTAAGTCATAAGATAACCCTGACACTTACTTTCGAGGGTTAAGATTGAGGGCCAAAAATTGAGGGTTAAGGGCGAAGGTTGAGATTGAGGGTTAAGAGAGGAATTGGAATTGGCCCAAAATCAACAACATCAAACAAGGTGGCATAGGCTTTTCAAATGTGTGAATGAGTGGCAAGTAACCTACATGGCCTGCAAATGTGAATTGAATGAAGCACACATGTACCAACTAAATTATTTATTTCACAAACGAAAAACATATTTGATGAATTGTTCGTCCCACAGATGAACCACTTGTAGCCTGCCCTCTGGTGCTTTCTGAAGACGAGGAGACGGACCATCACAAGGAAACGGAGGGAGAGCAACTTGGCGAGGAGGGAGAGGAGGATCTGATGGAAGGGGGGTCGGGGGTTGTTCGACCTGAGGAACACCCAATTTTCAAGATCCAGCAGACAGGCTTCCGCGTGCTAGAACGGGAATTGGGTGGTCTTTGGCGGGGTCTCTGCAGTCTCTGCAGGGAACCAGCACATGCGCAACAACACCTCCTCCTTCATCAAGGCACGTCTGCACTTGAGAGAAGCGCAGCCGCACTTTAGCGCCTGAGTCACTTGGGACCGCCGCCTGCAGGTCCGGTGACTCAGGGTTAAGTGACTACCAAGAACCCATTGGTAAGCCTACCACCTCCCCCTCCTCCAAACATGAACAGCCAGTCCAGCCAGTATCTCCTTGTTGTAGCCGTCACACCACCCGTGGACAGCAGTGCTGTGACCCACGCCTGCGAGGTGGGAGAGGAGGAAGAGGAGGAAGAACAGGAAGAAGAGGAAGAGAGTCATGACCGCTTTGAGTCTGTCCACTGTTCACCTCATGGACGAGCTGCCCACCCTTTTGTTTTTTTATTTCTTTCAAAGCCTGCAATTGACCATTTTTGTTTACCCACATATTGTTCATTTTCAGCCCCGTATATGAAGGGATCCCTTCATCTGCTGTGGGCTTCCAGCTCCTTCAACTTCTGTCCTCAAATTTACAAAACCCAAATTTTATTGGTTGCTCTGGACTATAAGCAACATGTTCACAAACAACCATAGAGACAGTATAAAGCCTTTATCAATGTATGAATGTCTGGGAACTTCTTAAAAGATATTCAGTATAATGAGCAGGAATGCCCTTTATTCATAACAAAAGCATTACTATAATCATGCAGGAATATAAAGCACAACCCAGCCGTGTGTAGTCTGTAGAAAATGAAGGCTTTGTATTGGTTCCATGTTTTTTTTTTTTTATTATTACAGAAGCAAGGATTATGAAGAAGTTTACAGTTATGGTAAGGTGGCCTTAGAAGGCCACGAGGTCAGTGAGACCTTTTATGTCCTGGATATGCAAATGTCATATGTGCCTGATACTATGTGCCTGGGATATCATCTCTTTTGATATGTAGTCTCCATCTTACATGGGTTTAGGACACGTTTCAGTCTGGGTTTTTTTTTGTTTCAAGGTTTAGACATTGTTAAAAACCACTGTTCTCAATGTGTTGTCATTTCAGGCCCATGGTTGGTTCATCGGAGTTTGGTTCATCGGTGTTTCCTCCTCTGACCTGGAGATATCTCACTTAATTCACCATTGTGGAGATATACTGGTTTTAACGGCTGGAGTTAGCACTCGGACCACAGGACCGGGACATGAAGAAGGAGCGCTGGATGCCAGCAGCTCCTTAAGTACACCAGACTGCAGCGTCTGGTGTACTTAAAACTTGAATTTCCCCCTTGGGGGATCATTAAAGTATATTTGATTTGATTTGATTTGATTTGATTTGATGCAAGGCATGAAGCGCCAACCTGTAGACTGCCTGGATTGATTGCATAAAAGTGTATGACTTTACCCCACACATATGGATACTGCAATGCTTGAAGCTGTACAGGATCAACAGGAAAGTGACTGCCTTCATCCAGAACTCAGTGAGACTGTGGATGACAACTCTGGAGGTCACCTCGAAGCCAGTGGCAGAGGTGAGCATCATATGTGGCATACACCAAGATGCCCCCCCCCCCCCCCCCCCCCCCCCCCCCCCCTGCTGTTTTGCATAGGCCTTAACCCTCTTAGTCAGATCATACACAAGAGCAGCTCTGGGTACAAATTCCAAAATGAGGCGACCATCAGCCACCTCCTCTACATGGATGACATCAAACAGTACGCCAAGAATGAACGTGACATTGACTCCCTGATTCACCTCACCAGGATCTACAGCAATGACATCAGGATGTCATTCGGACTCAATGTGTTGATAGTGTGTATGGATCAATATCTCTGAGAGGAAGGAGGATCAGAACTGAAGAGGTTGAGCACTGAACTGAACTGAACTGAGGAACTGAACAGGAGAGCAACATTGTAGAAACTCAGGATGGCTACAGTTACATGGGGATCCCACAAGCAAATGGCAATTACAAGGAAGCAGCTCAGATGTCAGCCACAACCAAAAACCTACAGAGAGTGAGGCAGGTCCTGAAGAGTCAGCTGAACGCAAAAAACAAGATCCAGGCTATCTACACCTATGCCCTACCAGCAGGGGCGCCGCTAGGGATTTTGGGCCCTATGAAAAGAATCTTTACCGGGCCCCCCAACACAGCGGCGAAATTTGTTGATGCTATTTTTGATCATCATTAGGGGCCTCTCTGGGCCCCCCTCAATCATGGGCCCCTATAATCCGTATCCTTTACCCCCCCTTTTCGGCGCCCCAGCCTACCAGTAATCAGAGACCCCGCTGGCATAGCATCCTGCAAACCGCCAATGCAAAGCATGGAGGGTTTCACCCTTAGTCAAACATCCTGTATGCTAGGCTGTATGCTAAGGGAGGGAAGCCGAGAACTACTGAGCCTCAGAGCCACTATCCAGGAGGAAATAGCAGGCCCCCAGGAATAGATCAATTCAATTTCAATTCAATTTTATTTGTATAGAATTCTATCTATTTGTATAGAATCTGTGACAATCAATGACAATTGTCTCTGGGCGTTTTACAGAGACCCAGATGTAGCTTTTTAGGTGTTTTCTTTACCCTTTTTATGGTATCTGGTTATGGCAATATAGTTACCTATACCTTATTACCAGTGTGGCAGGGAGAGCTAGGCCAGATCAGACAGATTCTAAGAGCGAAGGAGCCTAGGGGTGCAATCAACATAGGACACAGACGACACTTTTGAGTCAAAGAGGAAACTGACTATATTAAACCAGAAATGGTTAACAATGCATTTCAGAGTGCCAGAATAACAAAATGAGAGAGCTCTCGTTACCAAATAAAATAAATAAAATAAAATGTCATATATATATATATATATATATATATATATATATATATATATATATATATCTATATATATATATATATTAGGGCTGTCAAAGTTAACGCGTTACGCGTGATTAACGCAAAATAATTTTAACGCAACTAATTTTATTAACGCGTGATTAACGCGGGCCGGCCGTTGATGTACAATAGTAAAGAGAGTACGTGTTGCCTCCAGGCTTCATGACCCTCGGGCCCCACCGTAGTTGTAGTCCTGTAGTCCTCCGTTTGTCAAAACAGGAAGCCATGCACTGAGGTGGACGTCCATGCCGCAGACAGACAGACGTAAATAAACCTCCGTTAGAAGTAGCTGGGATAAAAACATACTATTTTGAATGGTAAGTTCAGCTTCAAAACCTTGCCTGATGGCTAACTCCACAAGATAAATGTTGTTTGTGTTTCTGTCAATGTGAATTTAGTTACCACCGGAGTCCCGACTACTGAAATATCACTTGTTGGTTAATTAGAGCGCGGATGCAGAGAGCCCCCCCCCCCCCCCCCCCCCCCCCCCCCCCCCCCCCCCCCCCCCCCCCCCCCCGTTTAAAGCAAACCACGAAAATATTTTGTATGAAGAACATAAGAGAAAATATTGAGTATATATATATATATATATATATATACAATATATAATGGATTTGGCATTGTAGCAATAAATAAACATGCATTTGTTTTGCATTAGCCAAGCATTTGTGTCCTCTCATATTAGGCAAGGCAACTTTATTTGTAGAGCACAATTCGTACACAAGGCAATTCAAAGTGCTTTACAGATGCATAAAATCACAAGAAGGCAAATAGAATCATTCCATACAAGCATAAAAATAATCAATAATAAATAAAATTAATTAACAAAAAAATTAATTAATCAAATAAAAAATGAAGAGTGCAGATAAAATCCTTCCAGTCATCATCTTCACATCTAAACAGAACTGTTTTCAGTCTGGATCTGAACATTGTCAGAGTTCAGGTCTGTCTAACATCTTCTGGAAGACTGTTACAGATTTTAGGAGCATAAAACTGAAATGCAGCTTCACCTTGTTTAGTCCTGACTCTGGACACCAGCAGGAGACCAGTACCTGAGGTTCTCAGAGTCCAGCTTGGTTCATATGGATCTAACATGTCAGAGATGGACTTTGGGGCCATGAAGAGACTTGAACACAAGTAGAGCTGTTTTAAAGTCTATTCTCTGAGTGACAGGAAGCCAGAGACCTCAGGACTGGACTAATATGGTCATATTTCCTGGTTCTAGTCAGGACTCGAATTAATAAGAGTAATACAACTTGAAAAAGATCTGTATAAGGTAGATTTAGAACTGATAAAAATATGCGATTAATTTGCGATTAATCATGATTAATTATTGACAGTCATGCGATTAATCTGATTAATTATTTTGAGAAATTGACAGCCCTAATATATATATATATATATATATATATATATCTATATATATATATATATCTATATATATATAGAGAGAGAGAGAGAGAGAGAGAGAGAGAGAGAGAGAGAGAGAGAGAGAGAGAGAGAGAGAGTCCTATTAGACCTTCCTTAATGTCTCTTACAGTCTGATCAATTTTCTTGTCGTTCAGTGTTATGTGTGTTGGTAACCAGTCAGGTTACAAGCTACCTGTTCAGTCGACTCTTGGGGCTGGGGCTCGCCATCCAGTACTGGAAAGGATTTGCTCTCCTGCGTGTCTGCAGTTCACAACTCCAGTTCACAACTCCAATCCAAACAGAAAAATCTGACCTAAGAGATAAGGTCAGAATAAAGTATCGTTAAAATAAGTGTTATATAACTATAATACCCTTTTGCTACTGTCCAGATTCAATAAAAAAATAAAACGTTGTACAACGATAGAGTTTCAAAAGATTGGCAATTATAGAATTAGAATATGATAAACCAAATAAAATTGTTGGAATATGGCAATAAAATGGTCATACTAGTTCAATTTCCCAAAGTGCATTGTCAATACACCTTAAAATAAACTCCATGAGGATGCCGGCGTCCTCATTGTGTAATAATATGATCTAAATATGACTCATACAGACTAATCACTTCATCTCTCATAGCTGTGTTTGGGATCGTTGAACTCTGCAGAGTCTCCTCTTTGCAAAAATAATACAATTTTTCTTTCATCTATTATATATATTGCACAGGAGGTGCCTAAAGACATAAAAGCTGAAAGTCGCGACTAGTAGTCAAAAGTCGGTACTTACTGGTTTTCGACGGAAAAAGTCCCAGAAAACAAAGAGAAATGGTTTGAATCCGGTCCTCATTTGTTGACAGAGGCTTAGCTCGTCAATAAACAGAAAGATGCTCACTCGAGCGATTTTTGGTTGCTGAGAAATGCCCTGAACAAGCCGTGATCAAAAGCTTGGTTCTTCATATACTGTTGAATTCTCGTGATCCTTTATTGAGATTTAGGGCCCGATCTTGCTCAGTCAGCCTGAGGCTGTCTGAGCATGCTCAGTCTGTAAGTCTGTCTGAGCATGCTCAGTCTGTAAGGCTGTCTGAGCATGCTCAGTCTGAAAGGCTGTCTGAGCATGCTAAGTCTGTAAGGCTGGTGTTCCCCCAAGATGGCGTGCTGACAAGTCGCATCTCTCAGAGCTCCCCAGAGGTCCCGACGTTAAGGCTAATGACAAACTTATAACTCCACTGAAATCTGTCTCTTGACCAGCACTCAGCTCAAACATGACGGCGAGTAACAACGTTAAGCCTTCAGCACAGAAAAGCCTCCCTTTTGAAAACTGTGAGATGACATGTGAGCACGACTACGCAGCAGCTAGTTTACCCATGGAGACGTCGGCTACGGCTAACAACAACAAACGGGACAGGATGACGGGATCCCCGGCCGACACTCCAGAGAAAGCCTACACGGAAAAAAAATCCAAAGGTATGCCTCAAGAGGAGAAGAACACAGAGACTATCTTAAATGCTATCGACGCTCTAGGACAACGTGTTAATGAACGTATGGAAGATGTTACCATGCAACTTAAACAACACAGTGCTATGCTAGCGTCCATTGCTAAATCGGTGCAGCTGAACGCAAAAGAGCTAGACGAATGTAAGACGAAAATAAAACACGTGGAGAAAACAGTTGAAACACTCCAAAAGGAGAACGAGGTCATGAAGGGCCAAGTGGCAAACAACGACAGATACAAAAGACGGTGGTGCCTGCGCATCAAAGGAAAAAAAGAAAATGCTGGGGAAAACGTGAGGGCAGCGGTGATAAAACTTCTGAGCAAGATTGCACCTGACCTTGCGGAGAAAATGGAAGAAGCAGTTGATGTGGCACACAGAGTGGGTCGACTGATGGAAAATAAGAAAAGGCAAATAATTATTTTATTTGCACGACGTGCTGTGAGAGATGAGATATGGAGGCGAACCAAAACTTCCCCGGTGTGCAAGGAAGAGGGAATCCGGTTCGCGGAGGATCTGACACAAGAGGATTGGAAAGCAAGACAAGCTTTGTGGCCGAAAATTGAGAAAGCAAGAAAAGAAGGCAAAGCGGCAGGATTCAAAGGGCCGTTTGGATTCATCGAAGGCAAACGTATCACGGAATAGAGAGAAGATGAGTGGCTGAGTTCTGAAGTTGCAATAATTTACACACAGTGGAACGGTTCTGAAAAGGGGACTTCTTCCTCAAGTTTTTTTTTTACTCCACCTCCCAGAAACTCTCTTCAAGGTTCACTTGTTCATTCGTTCATGTGTTCTGTTTTTCATTTAAAAACTAATATCTCTTTCATTTCCTTCAATTTAAGGGGACTCAAAGACTCTATTAAACGAAAAGCTGTTTTCTTATTTTGTAAAGGGCAACAAGCTCACTTCATTTTTCTTCAAGAAACCCATTCTGACTCATCCGATGTTAAATTCTGGACACAACAATGGGGAGATAAAATCCTCTTTAGCCATGGGACAAATCTTTCGGCTGGAACTGCAATATGTTTTAATAGATGTCCTGGTAAGATTTTGTGTGAAAAAATAGATAATGATGGTCACTGGGTAGCCTGTGTACTGAATGTTGACAATAACCTCATTATTATTATCAACATATATGGTTTCAACAATGATCAAAAAAATAGAGAGCTACTGCATCAGCTGTCGACAGTTATAACTGAATTTAATACAAAGTTTAATACTGACAACATTGTGGTTGGAGGTGATTTCAATCTAATGCCAGATGAGTGGAAAGACAGATGGCCTTCAAAGTTATCAAGCGAACATAAAAATCCAGTCTTAGAAGAATTTACAAATGATAACAAATTGATTGATATCTGTAGGTCCCTACACAAAGATATCAAACAATTTACCTGGTTTAAACCAAACGGCCAAAGTAGATCACGCATAGATTACTGGCTTGTCTCGGATTCAATTTCAGATCATGTTACAGAAACATCAATTGCTAATTGCCCTTTAAGCGATCATTGTATTATTAATCTTAAATTAGAAGAGATTACTGGAAATTTAACTCCCAGTTGCTAAAGAACACAAAATTTTGTGATGGTATAAAAAAGATTCTGGATATAAAGAATGATCATACAGTTGACACACCGACCCGAAAATGGGAATATCTAAAATTTAGTATAAGGAAATATTCTATAATGTTCAGTAAAAAACTTAATGAGGAAAAGAGAGCACAGGAAACATCTGTGATTAAAGAGCTGATGGTACTCTATAGCAAACTCAACTGGAACGAAGAAGATAAAAAAAATATAAATAGACTGCAGTCTAAATTAGATGAAATATATGTAAACAAAGCTAAGGGAGCATATATAAGATCCAGAGCCCGTTGGATTGAAGAGGGAGAAAAAAAAACACGCCTATTTTTGTAATCTGGAAAAAAGCAGACAAGAACATAACTCAATTGACAGTCTAGTGATTGATGGTACGGTGTGCACAGAATCTAAACGCATAGCAAAAGAAGTTTTCAATTTTTACAGTATTCTTTATAAATCGTCATATTCAGAACAAAATGCCTCATCCTTCCTCAATAAAATACAAAACTTAATTCCTGCAATTGATGAAAATCTCAAAGAAACATGTGATGAGGAAATAAGAATCACAGAACTTGACGGTGCAATTAAAAAAATGGCATCTGATCGCTCGCCAGGACCAGATGGCTTAACAACTAATTTTTTAAAATATTTTTGGGAAGACTTAAAATTTATGTTGTTCCAAGCTATTAATGAATGTATTGACCAAAAAGAGCTGATGGAAACAATGAAACAGGGCGTAATTAAGTTAATTCCAAAACCTGGGAAAGACAAGAAAATTTTAAGCAATTTAAGACCTATTACACTTTTAAATACTGATTACAAAATTTTGACAACAGTTTTGGCAACGAGATTAAAAACGGGAATATCTGAGTTCATTAGCCCAACACAATCTGGTTTTCTCAAAAAGTAGATCCATACATAACAATATCCGCCTGGTCCTGGATCTTATGGACTATAAGCACTTAATTGAGGAAGACGCTCTTATACTATTTTTAGACTTCCAGAAAGCCTTTGATTCGGTAGAACATATATTCATTATTAACACTTTGAAACAGTTTGGCTTTGGAAATAAGTTTACTGATATGATAACAATGCTTTATACCGGAATCAACAGCTGCATTTCTCTTCCAGAAGGTACATGCCCCAGATTTAATGTAGAACGGGGAATTAGACAAGGATGCAGTATCTCTCCGCTTCTATTCATTACTGTCACGGAATTATTAGCCATAGCTATTAAAAACTCAAATGTTGAAGGATTAAGTATTAATGATAACAAGTTGATTATAAGTCAGCTAGCTGACGATACAACTATATTCTTAAAAAATAAAGAACAAATACCACCCGCTTTAGAAGTTATAGAGCAATTTTCAAAAGCATCTGGTCTGAAATTGAATCTGAGTAAATGCGAACTTATGAGTATCCACAACTGCCCTGATTCCTCAATGTATAATATACCAGTCAAGGCCGATGTAAAATATCTAGGTATCTGGATCTCTAAAGAGTCAGACACTAGCATAAAAAAGAATATTCAAAACAATGTTGACAAATGCAGTAAGACATTAAACCATTGGCTGCAAAGGGATTTAACATTATTTGGCAGAACAATGTTAACTAAAATTGAATCACTCTCTAGATTAATCTACCCTGCGTACTCTCTTGCTATTTCCCAAAGACAAATTAAGGAGATTAACAGAATTAATTTTAACTTTATTTGGAAGAATAAACATCATTACATCAGAAAGGGAGACTTGTTGAAAGATTATGGAGATGGTGGACTTAAGGCAATTGATTTCGAAATTATGAATGGGGTATTAAAAAATTAAAATGGCTCCAGTCTTTTTTAAAGAATGGAAATGACATATGGTTCTCATTACCCTCATTTATATTTGATAAAGTAGGAGGTATTCGGTTTTTACTTACATGTGACTTTGAAATTACTAAGTTGCCTATAAAACTATCCACTTTTCATCAACAGGTATTGTTACAATGGAAAATGATTTTCAAGCACAATTTTAGTCCTCATAATGTTCCATTGTGGAATAACAGAGTTATATTGAGCAGGAGGAAATCTATTTTTATGGGAAGCTGGTTGGAGAAGGGTATTTGGTCTTTTGCACATTTAATGGACAATCACGGTAATATTCTTGAACTGGAGGAATTCAATAATAGACATAATATTGAATGCTCCATTGAAGAATACAAAAAAGTAACACAAAACATTCCAAGTGCCTTTATTCAAATAGTGAAAAATAGTTTGAGAACCATAGGAGCACTAAGATTGCCCAAACCTAAAATTAATGATTTAGATCTCATGAATCACAAATGTCATAATAAATTCCTTAGACAATCCTTTGTTAACTCCATATATCCGGGAAAAACAAGAAATACTCTTCTTCTCTAAGATTACAACAAATCTGACAGGTCAACAATCAGAACAAAATTTTTAAAATTTCCACTCCCTCCAAAATATAAGGAGATTCACTTTAGAATGATAAATGGTATATATCCATCCAACGAATTCTTGAAAAAAAGATTTAAATTTCAGGTTGAAAATTGTCAAATGTGTGGTGTAAATATGGAAACAACAGAACATTTATTTTTTGGATGTGGACCTATCCAGAATATATGGAGATGTCTCTATGATTTGCTGTTCTCCAAGTCCATAGAAATCGATCTTTTCTCTTACCAGAATATTCAAATGGGTGTAATTCTCAAAGTTAAAGAAACTGAATTCTTGGTTAACAATCTCATCATAGTAACAAAATTTTACATACATAAATGCAGATGTTCTAAAACTCCCCCCTCATGGCCTGCACTTAAGAATGAAATTAGTTTGCTTCAAAAATGTCTGAAAAAAATTGATGAAGCCCAAGCTCAGAAACTGTACACGCTTATAGAAAATCTTGAATTGAATTGAACCCTCTGTCTATTCATTTATTTATTTAATTATTTATTTTTACTTTTTATTTATTTCTTCAATGGTATTTTTGTTTGTTTGCTTTTCTTCTTATTACTATTATTTAACATAATTCATTCTCTTTGAGCATGCTCAGTCTGTAAGGCTTACTGAGCATGCTCAGACAACTTAGCATGCTCAGACTGAGCATGCTCAGTTAGCCTTTATAGACTGAGCATGCTCAGACAGCCTTACAGACTGAGCATGCTCAGTCTGTAAGTCTGTCTGAGCATGCTCAGTCTGTAAGGCTCTCTGAGCATGCTCAGTCTGTAAGGCTGACTGAGCATGCTCAGTCTTTAAGGCTCTCTGAGCATGCTCAGTCTGTAAGGCTCTCTGAGCATGCTCAGTCTGTAAGGCTGACTGAGCATGCTCAGTCTTTAAGGCTGACTGAGCATGCTCAGTCTGTAAGGCTGTTTGAGCATGCTAAGTGTGTAAGGCTGTCTGAGCATGCTCAGTCTGTAAGGCTGACTGACCATGCTCAGTCTATAAGGTTCTCTGAGCATGCTCAGTCTGTAAGGCTCAATGAGCATGCTCAGCCTGTAAGGCTCTCTGAGCATGCTCAGTCCGTGAGGCTCTCTGAGCATGCTCAGTGTGTGAGGCTGTCTGAGCATGCTCAGTCTGTGAGGCTGTCTGAGCATGCTCAGTCTGTAAGGCTCGCTGAGCATGCTCAGCCTGTAAGGTTCTGAGCATGCTCAGTCTGTAAGGCTGACTGAGCATGCTCAGTCTGTAAGGCTGACTGAGCATGCTCAGTCTGAGGCTGCTCAGTCTGCAAGGGCTGTCTGAGGCATGCTCAGTCTGAAGGCTGTCTGATGCTGAGCATGCTCAGCAGTCTGTGAAGGCTGTCTGAGCATGCTCAGTGTGTAAGGCTGTCTGAGCATGCTCAGTCTGTAAGGCTGTCTGAGCATGCTCAGTCTGTAGGCTGTCTGAGATGCTCAGTCTGTAAGGCTGTCTGAGTGTCTGCTCAGTGTGTAAGGCTGTCTGAGCATGCTCAGTCTTAAGCTGACTGAGCATGC